>LUCM01007280.1:208672-236048 GCA_008360955.1 Fasciolopsis buskii | reverse complement strand
TATCCAATGTATTCTGCTGGGCATTCCTTACAATTGATGCTATAGATGCAGTTGTTTTGGTCTTGCGCACCGACTTCATCTTGACTCTGATAAGTGGCGTTTTAAAGTATTATCCATCAGGAAGGAAGTACGAATGTTGAAGTCACTGAGGACCTTTCTTACTGCTTCGGAAGTGCCTGATCCGTACGTAATTCTGACTGGTTGCTGATATGCAAGTTTTCAGTTGTTTTCTCATGAGGCGTGTTGAATAGTGATTGTCTTGCAGGGTGTCGTTTAAACGTCTTAGTTCTTCTTTGTGTTCGGTACCATCACTGTATAGCTCTTTAATTCTGTTGGCTAGCAAGGAAATACGTATTCGTTTCACGCATTGTGGATTAGCTGAACTGAAGTCCAACTGCTTATCCGAATGCGTGGATTTTCTGTGAATACTGATATTGAATTTTCGGGAGCCAATGGCTTTCAGCCCACAATCTAAGCAGCTGATGACTCTACTGGTATCTCCTGACTCGATTGTGACCTCAATGCAAGTGGAACGTGCACACATAGCCAATAGTCTGCATACGCCAGTAACTATATGCCTAAACAAATAGCGTGAATGAGATCTATATATACCTCAGGTGCCTCTGCTTCTACCTACTATTTCACATTCTTCTATAGAGGCTCATTTATTTGGGAATGCATGCGCATCAAAGCCTAAGCCCACTTTTTGATATCATATGCATGCATACTGAACTCTAAAAAAGATGATGTGTTGCATTCATATACGCATGGTTAATAACAATTGTTTGATCCTTTCGATAGACATGGGTACATACTTATGTGATAACATACATGGATAAATAACCATTCGTATATGCACAGTAAATAAAATAGTAACTTTAGATTAAAGAGTGGGTAGTCAAAACAAATGAATTCTGCACTCCAACAGCCGCATTTGCGTCTGCTACGGCTGTTGGCACTGGACGTTTACTGTTGTACGGGCAACCGAGTTAATTCTCGTGGACTTTTTGCGCTGTCGCTGTGGGTACATAACATCAGTACGCAGCGCCTGAAATACAATTCAAGCACATTATTTAGCCAATAATGACAAGATGAATTTGCTTTCCGTAGGGTGCGGCTCGTCCATATGTCTCTTAGAAATTCAAGAATCCCAAAACTTTAGGTTCACTAATTACTGTGGTTTCTGGTGCCCACAGTTATCCGCGATTAATGTAGAAACCTTTCGAAAAGTTTCAGCTTAAAAAGAGAGTCGATCCTCCAGCATATTCAACCAACTGATGAAACTTGCTGTAGTTAGTAAGCTGAAAAATTATCGAGGCGTGATCTGTTAATCGGCCCTTGAGTAGAACAGTTTTCTTTCTGGGTAGCCTATCTCTAATCCACTGCTTGAAATCAAAAATGACTGTGTGGTTAACCTAGAAAATATGGCACTATCTTACTTTGTCCGTTTTTGAAAGTTAATTTCTCATCTGACTGTTTGCTCATTCTTGGGCCAATGATCGGTGAAGATGTGGTCGGTGGTTCTAGTTATCTGTCAAATTACGTCACAATAGAACGATACAATGAACATGGATTACATGAGTGAGTGTAACAGCTAGAACTGATCAGGCCCGGGAATGCCACTTTCTACCGGTCTTTCAGTAATGCACACATTTCCTAGCATGTGGAAGGGAATCATATTCCTCCCAGTGATTTTGAATGTAGTACAGTCTCATTTCTTCCTGGGTCTTTGAACACCAGTGGTTTCCTAGCGCTATAAATTTATATACGTTATTAGACTAACCATGGTCTAATTCCAGTGCGCTTTACTCAAGTAGATGCACTGCTGTGTGTCTGACGTAAAATAGACAAGGGTTCAAATGCCAACAATTTAATGCGCTTTAACTGTATTCTGACGGCGATTAGATGACCAGTTCTCTACTTTCGTTGTGACCGAAAAGAGACCAAAATGTCTACGGTCGAATAATGAGTTGTCAGTCACCACGGTAGCAATGGTGTCAGCAACCGTCTAAGCACAAAGAAAAGCTTAAAATGCACACGAATGTCACAGCCTAATCTATGTGTGATTCACTGTCGCCAAGTACAAGAGATCGAATAAAATTTCGCATGGTCTCACTGAAACATTGATAATCCCGTTAAATTGATGTCCCGGAATCGGTATTTGTGAAGCATTCCCAGGAGGAAGCCAGTAGAAGAGACGGGGTCCGTCGAGTGAACGCATTTTTTGTGTATATTCATAAGATTTATATTTTGTTCTTTCGAAGTCAGGCTGCAGTATGCTGCAGTTGTCAGGTGGCTAACGTGTTTTATTAGACTGAATAAGTACCATCCAAAAGTGTTAACGTTGTGTGGCTTTTTGTTTCTACTAAGCGTATTATGCCCCCAAAATATCCTCAGACATCGTAATTCTTCCAGTAGTGTTGACTTGTTGAATTTCATTCACAATTCACACTAAAACGTTGGGAAATTATCCGGAGTGCGCGTGGTTTCTTACATCTTCGCAAATGTGCAGCCAATTGTACAACTCCCGGATCAGCGAAAGGATGAATAGTTTTAATACATTAATGTTCAATCAAACTAAGTAAGCTGCGATAATATCCGAGTGGTAGAAAGTCAAGTACTACACTGCTCCGTTGGTACTAAAATAGCTCTCGACATTCCTATAGTCTCCAGTATTCTACGTCATTGAATGTTCGACCAATCTCGGGAAATTTCCAAGTGGATCACTTTCGAGTTCGTTCACAGCGTAAATTTGCCGTCATAAAATCCTCTATTGATAACTGGGATTTGCATGCATTTTGCAATTTCCCAGTCTGCACACGGGTATTTTTTGATACAGAGGATTCGAGTAAGTACGTCTCTTTCTACTAATAACACAGAAATATTTTATCTCATTGTTAGGAATAAATAGAATCCAATGTTACTTCTTCTATTGCTAACTAAATGATTATGCGTTCGAAGACGGGACACAAAATAGTCTCAGAATATTTTCATAAATGATGCTTTCTCAACTAACGCCTTTCCGGAACGTATAGTGAAATTTTTCGGCCGCTATTTTCAAAATGCTAATAAATCCTAGGCAATGATTTCATAAAAGTTATTATTGTAATAATACCACTTTGATAAACGAAGGTTAAGCAGTTGGTTTCTGTTAGCTGTTACAGACGTTTACTGGTTCATATTTTATCCTCCAAATGAAATCGCAAAGGCGCGAATTAGTCTGGAGATTACTAAAAAATATCTGGTGATTTTGCTGTCCGAACTGCCGTGAAATAACTCTTTTTCCAGGGTACTCTAATTCTTTTTAGCTATTTGGTTCTAACGGGTCCTAAAATTTGTGTTTCGAATGGAATCTTCATCGAACAATATTCAGGGAAATTTGTGACTTGTTTGTGACCAACATATTGGACAGTTTTTTTGCTATCTGTCTGACGGGGTTACGCCAAAGACGATTGTGTGACAGGTGATTTTTAGACATGCCATATGTATGGAGATTATCGAAAAAAGGTAGATCACTTCGACGGAAAAATATTCATAATTTGAAACTCCTACGTGATGTCATGACTGAGAAAAATTCTGTGAGATTTGAATCCGCTCTTGGCGTAAAACTGTTGTAAACATGCAGCCGGTGCATCTGATTAGTTTGTATTGGTAGTTTATATTAGTAAAACGATAGCTGGAGATTTGATAAGGGTTCAGAACAAGAAAACCTGAAAATGCAAACAATTTCATGGAATAACAAATTTCTTTTCTTTGGAGTTCACTTGTGATTTCCTTTAAGACAATAGTAAACTTCTGGATATGTTATTTTATAGATCAGGTAAAAGGTCTGTAGAGTTCGAATTTACCGCAAGACTTAATATGGGCCAAAACTCCTAAAATGGTCAGCTGAAAATATTCAACCCTTTGACACGCAGCTGATATAAATGCTGCAAGTAAAAACGACTCTATTACGTTACTACACAGCTCGTGGAACCAAAATATGTGAATGTCCTAATGCCAACGATCATTTTTTCCTTCAAATTGTGGCGTATGTGACAAGCTGCTTGGATCCGTCATCAATCCTGTATTCAGCTTATTCAGAGAGCCCCGCGATTCACGAAAACCTGTCAAGGAGACTGCAGACCGCACTGTAACCTGATATCATATGGAAGGAGCGGAAAAAGGAATGTCCTATCAATTATACTCCAGTTTTAATAAACCAACAGACGTATTAGTAGTATTTGTTTTTGTTGGCAACACTTGGCTGATCAGGGTAACTTGGTTAACACTTGTGGATTCAGTCAAGTTTCCACGGTTTCTTGCGCTGGAACTAATCGGCTTGGCCACCAGCGTTCATTTTATCAATCCTTTAGTCACTTTATCTAGGAAGTGTGCTCTTATATTGAAAACTTTGACGCTATATCGGTAGGTGAAATAAATACTTCGAAGTCTTCGATAAAATCTTTGGAATTTGTCGGTTGAGTTATTCGGTTACATTATCTTCCGTATGGTTCACTCTTTTGGATGTATCAACAAAAGTCTAAGACAAGTTACTAATCTTTACAACTTTCGTTCTTTATCAATTTAATTTCCATATTTTTTTCTTCACTCCAAAGTGAGACTGCTACGACTAGAAGTGAATGACAACTTGATTTTACCAGGGAAACAACTGGAGACCCTCAACATGATATGCTAGGGAAAAGACACTTGGTTTTCCTAAAGGAATATAGTCTAGCTGATATTGCCTTCACTAGATCAAGTTATTAAGATATTGACAGATAACAAGTAGAAGAAAAAGTTAATATATTCAGTAACGATTAAAAACCTGTGCTTCGAATAAAGCTTGACCTAACGGACAGTTGGAAGTGTGCAAGTACAACCCTCTCCGTAAATACTACTGGGAGTAGTAAACACTGCCTTCAAAAATGTAACGCGCACGGGTACGAAATTTCTCACACCGTGAGCATGACCGTTCTCTCAATGGAGCAAACGCAAAAGGACCAACGTGAACCGAAGCCCAGTGAGCGTTTCAGCCATCAAATCGATTGGACATTCTACAAAGTACACACGACACAATCATCATTAGCCACCAAACCCCGAGAGTAGTGTTTTGTCATGTGAACAATCAAATACTGAGCCAAGTGAATAAGAATCAGGTAAGAATGAACAGCTTCATTATACAAAGCCGATAATAATAAACAATGGCACATATCCACTGTTTAAAAGGTGTCGCTGAAAATTTATCAACCGATGCCAACACAACAGGAAAACCGGATTTGGTAATGAACCTCGGCTATTAATGCAAAAAGACATTCCGAACGTTGCAGCAACCACCGCTTCAGATTACCAAAAGCTGTCAAACGAATGGCACCAAACTGACCTCGAGGGGCTCTGTAGGGGATAACCGATTGTACATTATGCTAACTGAATGCTTCAGATAAATGCCGATTATTTTACTTTCATAAACACACTACGTAGGGACAGCAAGAAGGTGTCTTCGTGTTACTGTGGCTATTTATGGAATTATTTTTTTATAGAGGAGAAATAGTGTTTAAACTAAATAAGACTATAAAACACCACAGCGTAATCTAAAAGACAAATGAAGTGAACGAATAGTTTCCTAACCGTACCCCTTATGGATCATTCGGAATAAGAACTGATGCCCTTTCCGGGAACATCACCAAAACAAATAAAGAGGAGCGGCTTCGCCGGTGAGCCTTTCTTTGTGGAATCTGTTATATTAAAAATTCTCACGGTATCAGACTAATATGCTGAAGGTACTTCTTTCTGGAACTCCCTCCAACCCTGGCAGTAGAAACACAAATGTAATTGTTTAATGATTTCGTACCTTCTTCCAGAGTTTGAGAGGCATTCTACTTCTATGATCAATGAATGGTTTCTTTCTATCTTAAAAAGCAAGATTTGGCTTTATCTCGGTAACCTTTTGATATTTGTCCACCAAAGCTTGGGCCTTTATCCTCTTCCGAGGCGGTTAGTGTTCATAATGGTTTTCTTCTAAAAAGCCTTTCAAATTAAATCCTAAATCCCTTCCTAGATAACTCTCTCATTTTGAGAAAATATTAGATCGCAGACCAGTTTAATTTTAATAAATTTTTCGTTGTCCGACAACCTTACACCCTACATTTGCGTGCAGAATGACCTGCAATTGTGGTTTAAAAATGCACCCGATGTTAGTAAACCAGTCACTAGCGTAATTCAGTGGGTAGAAGGCATCTTGAAGGATTTAGGAAAAAAAGTGCAACCAACAACCTAAAAGGCAATTAAGTGCGCTGTGGCAATCTGTACAGGGAGTAATGAAATACTCTAGGGAAACCTGATGTGAGAGAATCAGTCAAGTATGAAAGCTGACATTCAAGTGTGCGGGTTGATCTTATTTAAGAGACTTGAAGGATGTACGAGATCATGTGCCACAATAAACAAAAGGCAACTCTGAAATGAACATCGAGTTATACCAATACGGATGGCCTTTAAAGTCAAGTCAATTCAGTTCAGATCCACGATTTACCCACTCCCAAATGGCACAAATCAGCCTTCACACAGCCGAAAGGCATATTCTCAAAGCGAAGAAAAACTTCAGAGTAAAGGCGTATGAACTCGGTTGGTAGTGAGCATTGTACTCCATGTTCTCTTCAATTTGAAATGTTGCAGTTTTAGGGCCATTTAGTTTTCTTACCATTACCGGAACGGTGGAACAGCTGCAGATTCTGGGATCTGGATAAACATGTTTATGTCTGAAGCGAATGGCAAAAGTGGGAAGGCATTTCTCTAGGTCTTTGTGTATCGAGTACGAAGGTTCAGCAAGAATTCGTGTGGAAATCTTCCGATAATGTTTTGAAAGGTATTAAATTCAGTGCATATTTATTTGTGCATCCCACTGCAAGAATATAAGAACTTGAGGGACGTAAAGAGTAAGTGAATGTACTTTGACGAAAACTCTAGCGTCTTGTTGACTGGTAGGTTAGAAGCCTCACTATCCACAGCAACATACATGAGTGCAGATGAAGTTCAGCATACATCTTTGAGTAACGTCCAAGTTTCGTGATGATTTTCAAGCTCCAGTAGGTTGCATGAGAACAAGTAATTCAGTGAAGAGAGCTGCCTAATGGCTCTTGCTAATCTCTTGGTTGCTTTACAATTATCTGGGTAAAAAGCATATTTTTCCAGCAAAAAAGGTGTTTCAGATGACGGGGGATGATAGAGCAAGGGGAATATACACAATCTTGAGTCAACAAAAGATGTATATCAAAAAATTAAGATGACCAGTTTGATTATTCCAGTGCACAAAGATTACATTGTATTATATTGTATTGTATTGTAGAGACTTTGCGTACAATAAATAATGTCGCATTTCAGTCAAACAATGTCAGAGCTGTTAACATCTGAAGAGAATGAGAAGTCATTTTGACTAACTATTTCCTCCAGCTTCATGAAATCTCGCTAATTAATCTCTTGCAAATTTTGCAATCTCGATCTTACGCAATGCCCGAGACTGGAGCGGTTACAAATATTAGACAACTTTGTTTGTAACGTAGAAGAACCGGTAAAATTTAGGCTTAAAGTAAAAGAATATTTTGAACTTCTTGATATTGAAGTGTCAAGAGAATCTTCAGTTTTGGCGGGTAATGTGATAATGTTTCCAAGACCAAAAGGAAAAAGAACCAGCAAATGCGCGTAAAGAATTGTTTGTGTGGCTTATGCAGATTGGTAGAGTCAAATCAAGAAATTCACGGTAGCTTTCATTGAGGTATTTGTGCGTAATACGGTAACTAACTACCAAACCAAGCGAGTTTCGCCCAAAATTTTAGGACAGCACTAACCATCGAAGGAATTTTTACCTGAATTTTGGTACGAAAAACTGACTAGTTGTGTAGATACCATCGATTGTTGGTACAAGTAGTGACACCACCGCCTCGCTTTCGTCTTAAAACAGGACGGTCAACGCGTTATTCGGTTTGATCGCTTCATCATCTTTATAGCTATGCAGTCTTCTTTCCCGCCACAAAGTTGCACCTAGCTTAAGGTATCCATAAATCTTGAGCAGATGAAATAAAACCAAGAATTTACTCGTTAGGGAGCTCGCGTTTTTGCTGATTTCCGCGGAAAGACATGGTATCGGGAACAAAATGGCCAATATGTAAAAGCTGCTAGTCCGATACACCTTTGAAATGACTCTGCTCAGAAACTGCCAAATAAATTGAATTTTTCATGTACGAGAATTCCAACGGGACGTAGGACCATTATGATATTGACCCAAATGGAATGGCCGACCTCACGGGAAGCCTGACTTACACGCTTGTACTTTGTACTCAGTCGGTAGGCCAGCCCATGAAGAACAAAGAACAGTACCTTGGTCACAAAATGAATTTTAGATCATTTAACCGGTTAAACACTATGGTCTCCAGAAAGTCATCTGAGGATTATCTAAGCTGTAGGAGTAGACATTACAGAACATTTATGGTCTACTCAAGTAATTTTCGGCTGTATATTGGAGTTAACAAGGTTCCTGCTGAACTGTTCGTCATACATGGTCCTCAATAAAAACCCTCATACAAAGCAGAAGTGGGTGGCTTTCCGTCTAAGAAATTTTGCACACTAGATTTTATAAATCTGTCAGGCATTGACCTGTAAAACTTCTCTTCACGTATTAACGCGCTATGTAATTCAGTTTGAATGCATGTCCTTTGTTTTAATAGGAAAACCATACTGGAACACATTCTGGGGCGTAAAATCATGTCATGACCAACATTTCTGTTTTGTTACTACAAGAGGTGAAAAGGCGTAGTTAAAAGATTTGAATCTGATGTCAAGAATTGGTTGTCCATCCGCAACTTTTATTAGGGGAGCTGTGTGACCTAAGTTGCGCAAATGACGTTTTGTTTGTTCGAATCCGCGGACCATGCACAACAGGCACTAGGCAGACTCTCGAGATCGGTCGCTCTGTTTGGCATGTGTTGTTGCAGGACTGGATGACAACAGTGCCGGACGTGATGCTGAGCGGAGAGGAACTCACGATTTTGGACTGTTTCACCTACCTTGGTATTTGCTTATCGAAAGATTGTAACACGGCAGTGGAGGCAAATATACGTATATCAAAGGGTCGAGCATCTTACTCTGGGCTAAAGCACTTGTAGCGTCGGCCTGATATTTCACTGAACTTGAAAGATCGTGTGTACTTTGCGCGGTGTGCTCAGTTCTGTTATACGGTTGTGAGATATGGGAGTGTGTGTGGAAAAGTCCGTCGGTTAGAGGTTTTCGACCACCGATGTCTACGTACTATGGCTAGGATTGTATGAAGTGACCGGTTGAGTAATGTGGAGGTCAGGAATGTAGTACTAGGTGTCAATTCTGAGAATACCTTATTTTAGCGTATTGAACTTGGTAGACTAGGCTGGTTGGTGCACGCGTTGCGCGTGGTGAACACTCGTCTACTATATCGTGCCCCTATTTCGCGTTCCTCCCAAGGTGTGGAAGAAGCCATGTGGAGGTCAGCAGATGACGTGGCAACGTGGAATGAGAAAATGTACAGCGAAGTTAGGCAAAGTAGGTGTCTCACGCCTTCGTGGTTGGGGTCCAAAAGACTCGTCGACTTGCTGGTTGGAGACACTGAAGGATATGGCAGTGAACCGTGAACAGTGGCGATCGTGCTGTCATTTTCTATCGAATCAGAATGATTGAAAACACGTGCGTTTGTAGAGTTAGACTGTGTTCCGTTTGTGGGCTGCAGCAGCATCTTTTGCCGCCTGTGTAGGTCCACTCCCTGTTCCCCTTGGATATTCACTCTTTTTATAGAATCGTGTGACTCTGGGGAAAAGGTACCGGTCAGTGAGGCTTGCCTTTTGTTAAACGCTGAACGATGATGATGATGCTGAAGACCTTTTTACTAACAGTGAAAGGAGATTGTCAGTCACTCTGCACAGTGCACCCACCGAGCAGCAAATTGCAAGCACTTGGACAAGCATGGTCTCGAATCACGCTACCTAAAGTTTTAGAATACGATTAATCTCTAAATTTTGTGAAATTCGGATGAAGTGAAAGAATTAGCCGTTGGACAACCGGGTGTAGTATTAATTTCCCTATCCATGGGAATTGATGGAAGAATCCTTTCGTTGCTGTGTTTGTAGGAGTGCCACTGATATAATAGTAAATTCACTCTTACAACTAATGCCAAAATACATGGATTTTCACCTTTACCATACAACATCACCGGTCAAGACGATTTCAAGGACAGTAACACTTCATCAGCTTTCAGACGTAAACTTTGTGATCCACCCTTGTGTAATGGTCTACGGAGAGCTGCAACATTTTGATTGAAATTTCGCTCTACACTTAGAGAGTGCGGGCCAACGATGGAGAGAGTAGGAACCGACCCAACTACTCAGCAATGCCTCTGTATCCGGTGGATTTTTGACCAATTCATTTCACTCAGCAAATGGTTACAGATTCAGAATATTCGGTCATATATTTTGAACAGGTAGTGAGCGGTCGAAAAATCTTGTGGAATTGGAAATAACTGAGGCACGTGAATATGGTGGGCGAACTAAACCGTTTTCTCCAAACAATTGTCTACTAGATTTATATAATCACTAAATAAAGTGAGGCGTTGCAACGTCAGTGGAAGAAAAATAAACAAAATCAATATCACTGCAACTTGCAGAAACAATGGAATAGAATTAGGAATCGGTATTAAGAAAATCCAGGTTAGACGTCAGCCCACCTGCGAAAATACTGTATTTACTATTTCATATGGCTAAAAGAGACAAGAGCTAAAAGAGACAAGAGCTATATTCGAAGTTCGTCCGCTATCAGTAGTTTTAACCACTGGTTGGTTTATTTCGTGAAGGAAATTTGACAATAATGGACCGATAAGCGAGATCAGTTTGACCCGTAACTCAGGCCCAATGAGACTATTCTCGGTAGAACCCGTGGGATCGGACGGTTGGCTTTCGAAGTAAATCTCGCTGAACAACTGCTTACAAATAAGTCAATAGTTTGCATTATTCATCGGAACAATCGTATTTCATTAACAAGTGTAAACTATTTCTGAGAGGAATCCACAATCAACTAAGGGCTAGCAACTGGAGCAGTGTGTGGTGATGGAAGGATTCGAAATCATGGTCTTCAGGCTAGAGCTCTCCAATTTTTCTGTCTGACCCAATCAGTCAGTTACGAGTGAGCTCAAATAAATAAACACCCTGAGATACAATTTCACCTTGAGGACTTTAAAATAAACAACTTTTGATTATCTGTTTGAAAAATTGTTTTTCTGATGTCTTCTTCCGAATATCCCAGTAGGAATTCGAACGAATGAATAAAAATGAAGAAATCTGTCCAACACGGATTCCTCTGTCAATAAGCAACTAGGTTTCAATGCATGGCCACTGGATTCCGGTTCAGTGAAACCGTATGAGGATAATAAATAAGTGTGTCGTTGATCTATTTTTAAGGCGGGATCCTTAGTTAACTTTCGTGTTTTGTGTTTGATTTGAAACATCCGAAGCTTCTTTTCGATGCAGGCAACATCTTAAGAATACGCGCGGAAGAGCGGAATTCCCGTTGAAAACACCACCGGTTTTGCATTTATTCCCGACGATCTCTTGTACAATCATTCCTAATATTATGCATTCTATTTGTGGTTTTGGGAACGACACCTCACTTGAATCAGTAGTTATTAATTCATCTTGAGTCTCTTCCAAGTACAACGACAACGATTCAAAAGCAAATAGTTCCAGTGGGCGAACCTTATTCCACCCATTGCAGTAGCTCCATCAGTATTGGACAGTCTTTACAAGGATAGCCTTTTTAGAACGTTATCGCTTTTCCTTGTCTGCATGAAATTTTACTTCAGATATATCATCTCACGACACGTGTAGATTAAGCTTATTCCGCTTAAGGTTTCCTTAGATGTACATACTGCAATATGAATTGAGCAGGAAAGGATTGAGCGGTGTAAGGGTTTACGTCTTGGCAATACAAAAAGTGTATTCAAAAGCACTCATTATGGTGTCTACAGCCCCATCGTACGGAAGTAAATCTGTTTTGCTTACGTAAGATAGATAACCTCGTTCGAAGATCCTGAGCTTTGTGCTTTTACTCGCTAACCATTCCATTCAAACATGGATCGATTATAGCATAACTGAGGAGTAGAATGATGTGACTAAAATTCTCTTTTATTACTAACATCTAAATTCTTTGATGAATTTTATCGAATAGCATCAAGTATGAGTATCTTGTTATTTATATCTGATGAAGCGAGAAAGCGTAAATAACGACGAAGAAGTTGTGTGGATTAGGTCCTCCCTGGAGCGCTTCTGAGTATCCAGTTTCACCACTTAGGTCCAAATAAGTAGTCAGTTGTAGAATCCGCATTGTGTGGGAACACACGTAGCATCTACTGTATGATTAAGACGAAACTGTGTTAATCATAACCAGGATCCAACCAGTTCGTTTCTTACGTGGAATATTTCTTTCCAGATGTGGGGACTTTGTTATAAATGAAAGTGAAGGTAGAGGCAAAATATCCATCTGAAGGGAATGACAGATATAAGATGTGCACTCGCTGGGCATTGCTATGTGTACACACGCTCAAGTCAAAGTAATAACGTCTGGAACATTTCTGACTACGATATCATTGGTGTACAGATAACTGAATATCTGATGTTCCCTTCAGTTGAGACACAATTCCGCCAGACTAACAAGTTAATGATAACCTCTGAAAGACAGTGACGCTAAAACGAATTTGAACTGGCAGTGGCGTTGTCTAAAAGGTAGACCTCGGGCAGATATTTATTTTAGCATTAATCTTTGAATAAGTCATCTCAGGTCGAAAAGTGGCTCTGTTGACCCAACAGGATGACCTTTATCCAAGGTAGGTACATTGTTGGTACCGTAAACCGAATTGCAAGCGAATTTTATCAAGAAAGCTGAGGAAAGGCAGATGGTCTGTGGGCAATTTTTCTAGTATATAGACACATGGGTTTACATTGTGGCAGAAGTGGATGCGCATTCTGGAATGGACATGTTAAGGAAATGATTGGCATCAGCTAAAACATCCAATCACACGTTGCACCAGAGAATAACATGCGTACGATCTGTGCAGTCTTCACCACAAAGACCAGCAAATACTGCAAAGGAAAATTAAGGTGACTGCCACAGTATAGACAATTAAACAGAACGCTAATTTAAGGTCTTGGGTACGTCTAGGGATGTAAGGCGAAAGGCATAAGACCCTGGTTGATATGCCTACAGGAAGCATCGACAGTGTGGAGGGACCACAAGACACATTGTGGAATGATGATTCCGAGGCATTTTACTGACTGCATCGTGAAAATTGTCTGACTATTTAAAGAAAGTAAGGCACATATACCCTCAAGTGTAGACAGTCGGTTATCGCACCAGAGTGGATAGGTTGGAAGGTAGGTTGGCCATGCAAAACCAGTAAACATCGGGAGACAAGGGAAAATAACTCTGGGAAACAAAAACTTGCTTTCGAACTTTGAAGTGATCGTCATAGCAACGGCGTACTTGATTGTCAGATTATCTGCGGCATTGAGTAAATTGCAAACAAATGGACCGGGAAGAAATGCCTGAATTACATCACAACCAGTTAAAATGGAGTTGAATGTTTCATCATTTGGCACAATAAACTGAGTTCCATCGGGTAAATGGTCCGGTTAATCGGATGCAAATTGGTGGAGAAAATCGGAACCTCCCAACATGTGCCAATGCAGTTAGGACCTTTGGAGTAGTCTAGTGAAGAAAAATGAGGAAATTTACCGATGTCGCCGAGTGAAACCCAGATTAGGTTGTTTACTTAAAGTAAAGAACATATTACAATGTGCTGACTGGTCCAACTTAGAACGATTGGTGGATATTGTGATCCTTAAATGACTGATCTTTGTGACTGCCTATTACCCCCAGTTTGTTGGAATTTACCGAGTTTAATTTATGAATATCAAAGCTGCACATGCCGGTCACTTGCTGAATAACTTAATAAGGATCTGGCTAACCGGGCTGTATATTTTTAGGGAACAGTGTGACGGAGTCCATCGTGATCCTCAGCCTTGCATCTTTGAGAATGTTGTATTTCTATTTTTCTCTGCTGTATTGAAACCACGTACAAAATACGTGGACAGGCTGAGATTTACTGTGGACTAAAATAGATTATTTACTTACCTTGCTGTATATTTCGATTTTCGCGGTAAATTCATTTTATTATGAACAAAAAGTGATAAGACATGTAACTGAAAGAAACTTTTATTTCTGCAAATACAAGAGAACCTCTGAGTACATCCGTACATCGATTTCTCTTCTTGTAACCCCTTTTCTTTTGCTACATCCACGAATTCATGCATGGGGCCGATTTTTAGCTAAGCGGTTTCGTGTTGTCGTAAGAGGATAGCAGATTTTAAAACGAATGTTCAATTAGCTTGTCATTTGGCCACGGTGTACAGAAATATCAGATAAATATATGACCAACTCCTGATCTCACTTAATTCGACGACTTAAGACACTGTGATGCATCGCATTTGTGTTATCTTAATCTCAAAAGTGTTTGTGTGTCGCGTAAAGCGTCTTTGAGTAGAGTTTTGCGTAAGGTTTCGCGATACAATGGTCTCAACTGGAGAGTGGTACCGACTTTTGAGCGGTGAGCACTCCGCGGTCATTAGTAAGTAAAAAAAACTTGAGTTGTGCTATCTACTCTTGCCGTACCGTTTGGAGACCATTATAGTAAAGGGAGTTTCTGTTGGTGTCCAAAGTTTCCAGAGCGATAAAAGTGAATAGTCCATGCATTCGAATGTTTAGAATGTGAACATGGGAATCAGGAAATTAGTCGTGGATCAAGAAGGTAAAAGGTAAATGTTGGCGGTAATTACCAACGAACGGGAAATGTGTGGTTTCCATTAAAAAATAATGAATTCAAGCCCCTTTCCGAGGAAAAGGTTTTCGGAGGATGGTGTACTGAGTGTTTGATAAATGCCAAAAGGCCATCTCCGTGATTTTCTGTACGACGTAGATCACAACCATTCGACTTTGAAAGAGTGAAGCTAGACCTGTTAAAGCAAAATGACATGGAACTTGGGGAATTTACATTAAAACGATAATCATGCGCCAACTCACAGGGCATACTAGCAGATGACTAATCTTTTTGATGAGAACGACCTCTAGTTCTCTGAAATGTGTGGATTCTTTGCCCAAATCCTAATGTTGCCGGCGAAGTGAAAACAATTGTCAGAATAGTATGCTGTGGTCACAGACACAAAAGAAAACTTTCGGATATTGTAACGGACAAACTTATTCAGGAGGTCATTTGGATGTAAACGGACAGGCCAAAAGTAGTGTTTATTTAGTGCAGCAAGCCAAAAGTGACCTATTAGAAGTAGACAGACCAAATAAATTATTACTTTTGACTTGATCGAGTCAATTTCAATAAAAGCAGAAGGGGAAAAGGCAGTTCATTTTTTTCAAAATGTAGGAAGCTACCTGATAAGATTAACTGTTATTCGTACCTAGAATTTATTAGGTACTTCTGAACAAGGATGCAATTCTAATGTGATCGGCAACTGTTCTGCGGTTGTCACACAACGATGATGGTGCAGCTTGTATGCTGGATTGGCACTGTCAACCCTAATTGTTATGAGATCAAAAGTCGGTCTTCATGTTGAAATAACAAAATCGTTTAAGGTACAATTGATCTTCCTCGATGGATCTGATTGAGTCGACCGAATTAGGTGCAGTTTCTCAGTCATTTACACCTCAAGACGTAAAGGTGATATGGGAAACAATCGGTTGACAATATTTTGGTTTCACAACACAGACAACAACAATGAAAGTGTTACAAAACCATTACGGTGTACCTCGATTTTCCATTGCGCATCACTCGTGCTAAAAGGATGCTTTCAGCGTTTTCCAGCACGATTTTCAGGCACCTGTAGAAGTTTGAATTTTCACTTTGTTTTCCGCAAATTTCACAAAGTCAGTTGTCTGCATTGAAGTGAAAATTTTACGCTCAGTACAAATAAACAGCTGGGAGGCAGAATAGCAGTGAACATGTCCGTGAAAGACTGAGTTGATACGGAGCCGATTTATGAGAATTCGAGCTTCTTACTGCAATCATTTGGGTATGCTGAACAGAAAGCGGATTGCGTTGGCACACCACAATGTCACTTTGATAGCTGAATATTGAAAGGATTTGTAACTTCCGGTGCAATCTCGTCTACAGCAACATCACAAACACAGATGCTGATCATATAGTTTTACAAATACATGCTTCCTGTCCGAATACGATCAAGGTATTGAGTACAACCTGAAACCAGGACTGTGATCGAAATAAATTTGCTCATTGATTTACCGTGAGGCCAACTGTGATTCATACCATTGTCTATGGCATCTGTTTTGTACTATGACAACTACAAGAGCCAAAAATTACTAGTGAAAAATGTAGACCGGCCGTGATCAATAGAAAATGCTTCCAAGCTTGTGTTCATCAATAACAAGGCGATCAGGGGCAGAACGTGACGACTGGTGATGCCCCTCACAAAGGTCGTCTCACAACCATCTTCTCTTCAGACAGATCTTTATATAAACTCAGAATCTTCATTACCATTCATAGCTCCTGTCGCCTTACCGTTTTAATTCGTTTCGGAGTTGCTTTTTTAATGACAATCTGAAACAGGGCCCAAATGATTTGTTTGCACTTTACGTGACAGTCAAGGTTGGTAGGCCTGACTGTTTGCATTGTGCGGACAATTTTGAGATCAGCTTTGCTGAAGGGATGGTAAGGGCATAGGGGAAGACGATCGGGCCTGCTGGCTTTCGTCGATAACATCGTGACCGGATGGACATACGATGATTCACACTTTGTTTTTCTAGTATGTTTAATCAAACGGAAGTGCGAATGAATCCCAAGAGCTGTCTGTTCTAATGCGTGCCTTGTAGGTTGAGCGTTAATTATTAAATCCACATTTTTGGAATCTACCCTAGCATCTCTGAATGAGGTTGCAGCAATAAGGAATCTGTTCTGGATCGTTTCTGTGAATTCTTCCACCATTCTCTTGTCTGTATAGGCAAGATGGTGGACATAGCAAAATGAATATTAGCGAGTTATCTCTGTTTGCAGATTTTTTATAGAGCGGTTATACCTTTACAAAAGTGTGACATTATCAATGTTCAGCTGTCTCTCGGTCGCTTGTACCAGGCCAGGGGCATAATATAAATGTAAACCAAACAGCTTTTCTGTAGTTTTGCATGAACGTCACCACCCAAAAGCGAAAAGTCGGTAACATGTCGTCACGTGATCGTAGATTAGTTGTGATCTGGTAGCAATCTAATGGATAGTTTGGGCAGTCTTACTGCAAGTTTTTTTCATTTATTTATGAGGGCGATGCCTTCAGGTCAAGCATCGTTATTGGCATTATCGCCACAGAGATGAAAAATTCAAACCGTGTAACTTCCGGCCGATTCAGTTTCAGAGAATGAATCGCTTAAGTCCATAACATTACCAGAATTGGCCCCAGGCAACCTTCTGCAATTCCTCAAGTACCCCTAACCGTGGAGCAGTTTAAGTAATGGCTATAACAACTAAACTGCCATTAGTCAAAAGGTGTTTAGGAGCGCGGAACGATTTGCATTCAGAAGCATCTCCCTCCGTTTCCTTCACAACCAGTTTTTCGCTTCTCTCTCCACTAATTTGTTCTTCCGGCTAAAAGGAAAGTACACCGGCGTGCCAATTTCAACCACTTCTTGCTCGAGCCCTACCACTCCGTGTACTCGCTGTGGAATTTTTCGCAGGCGAGCCGCACCAACTCCGACCCACGTGCTGCAAACCGGGCACACAACTGTGGTTCGTTCCGAACTGGGCTGTGATCCTGCGGTGAATTTTAGAGCAACTCATCTGCGGCACACAAACGGAGTGGAACTCCAAGATGACCCGTCCCCTAAGGAAGGCGCATGAACTAATCCATCAGCCACCGGCACCCAAGTCCAGTACAAGAAACAGTTTGTCCCACAGCCCTCTAGATGAGACCGTTTAGTCGAAGGCTTGTTTAGCAGAAGTTGTATCACATAGATAAACAGACCAGAGAGGCGAGCGCTTAGACAGGCATTCAGTACGTAAATTAATACAAGTTTAACACAAAAACCACAATGTCCAAGGAAGCATGGGCTAATTTCGTTAACTAGGCTTAAATGATGCCGCCTCCGTACTCACAATCATTTCTTACTGTTAAGCATTCGAGTGTAGAGCACAAACTGGACCTGTTGAACCCTTTACGACCAACAAACTAACGATCATTTTCTAAAAATCTGCTGCTGGGGATTCATTTATCTAATGAACCAGTAAAAGGTCGCTTTGAGCAAAGTTTCACAAATCAACTGAATCCTGCCTCCTCATAAAAATGATCCGTCGATAAAAATGTAAGATCGGCCAACAGTTAGATTGGTTCCAAGCAGCTCAATGAGGAAGACTTAGTTTTTATCGATTTAGATGCGCGCCACGGAAGTTATGAAAAACAAGGGCCCGGCGTTTTAATGCGAAACTAGCTAATTTGGATCTTCTCATTCCCGGGGCTTTTCCTCATTTGGCAGATTTCTCAGTGCGGTGCCCTCTTCCAGAAATATTGTGCATTTGCTATATGATAAATGAACGAAATCAAAATATTGCAGTTTATTATGACAACGTATATTGGTTTGGACGGCGATGGAAACAAGGACTTCGAGGGATAAGCATCACACTTTGCTCGTTTCCTGCTGCATACCCGGTATAATGATGAGCCGATTAATGTAAAACTTTCAGAAAGAACCTCTGGCATTTGTCACGCATAGCCGAAAATAAGTTAGCTCCAATGAAGTGAGTGGTACCGTGATCAAACCTTTTTCCTGGTAGGATTCTTTTGACGCCGTGTACCCATAACATCAGAATTAGGACGAGCGATTGTCCTCAGACACTTGTGGGAAAATTGGTCTCCGTTAGTGCAAAATACTTATCCATGCACAACTTCAGTCGAGAATTCTCCGTGCATTCAGTTTTGAAAGACAACACTTTTTAGGTTTAACCCTCCAATTCCAAGTGCACGACAAACACGACCTATAAATTAAAAGTGGCTCATTCGATTACAACAGGCAAATAAAAGAGATGGTTTGCAACTGAGCGCAGTTCAAAGCACTTGTGTACAAACCGTCAACATGTCTACATACAACCATACAAATAGATTGAATCAAGCGTGCTTACACGTTGCACTGCATTACGTGCTAATGAAGTGAGACAACCAGGACTGACGTAACACACAAGGCACAGCCACAGAGACCTGCGGCGTTTGACTTGTCGGACACAGTCTGTCTCATGGTACATAATTAATTGGACATACTCCTTGTCCGTTGTTCCTGCCATTGTTCGTTTCTCAGCAATATTACTTAAAGTGTTCACAATTTCTGATTCTGGCGTTGTGTCTGTGTGTGTTCTTGTACGTGAGTTTGCGTACATCGGCCACTTGGACCGATTTCACGGATGGCCCTAAGTCCGCTGCATCCATGTGTGCGTGCGTGCGTGCGTGGATGCAGGTCAGTCGCGCTGACCAGCATGTTCCTACAAAATTTTCTGTTGGTTTCCCAGTTTCTGTGCTCACGTTTAGAAGCATACAGTAGAATAGGATCTGGTACTTTTCCCGGCAGGAGAATAGTTAATTAACCTCTGGAGTGCATGTGTAAGTTAGTGAAGGAAAATGAACTGCGCTTCTTTGGGTAACTATGACCATCGTTTAGAAAGGCAGCCGCGATACCCTGGACACGCCGTAGTCTGATGTGTTAAATTTGTGTAACACCGTCCAATCAGGGCGTAATTGCGTTTGAAAATGAGAACAAATAGAGTGAGGAAGAGGATAGAACTGAACGTTTATGACGAGTCCTTCAGCTTATTGGGAACAAATTACCTGCAAGGTTGTCAACTACTATCTTCATTGATTGGTATTCCAATTACGTCAAATAAAACAGCCCGCGCTACTGAGAAGATGAATGTTCAATGGAAAGTTCAGAAAAGTCGACAACTTTTGGGGCTAATGGGTCTGACTCTCGAGTTGGGCTACATGAATGTTGAGTAAGAAATAACAGGTTGCACAGGTGGTCTAGCTTCCCAAAAGTCACAGTGACTTGGGAAGGAAATTCTTAATGCCAGGATGCAGGAGTTTGCCATTTCTGTCGGTAGTGCCGGAATACCATAACTGACAGTGAACTGTAAATTCAAGCTACATTGGTCGAGGATACAAGCCGTATTAATATGCAATCTGCCAAGCTTTGCACACCTTGAACACTTACGACTACAATTGTCTCTTAACTCACTGAAGGACTGGGGCTTACGTTAGGTAGCTTGTGATAGATTAAATTATTAACTACTGGCTGCTTACTGGCAGAAAAATGCCTGATTTCCGAAATTAGATGAATTACTGTGTCAGCGGACTGGTTCATCGTTGTCTGGACATTCAACTAATCACTGGAAATTATGAAAGGACGGCATAAATACCTCACATCTAAGGAAATATCAACGGTGAATGCACATCAATCACGAACGGGGAAGCAAACGGATGACGAACAATTGTACGCTTAAGATTAAAGCCTGTGGGTCGCCCCGAGTGACTTTAACGGTTTACTGAACTTCGACCTGGTATCTATCAGAACATCCGTCACTGCATTAGCATGTATACTGGTTGCTTCCTCACTGAAGAAGAACAATGAGGACGAAGTCTCTGTCGGATGCCAACTTTAAACGAAGGTTTGAAGAACGGCTTACGGAGCTTGACAACAATAGAAACTAATGGGGCTACTTATTTGATCAGATAGCGATGATATCAAACGCATCATTTTCAGCAGGAATAGAACTAATTGGGCTGAGATGTTTCACAGTAGAGAATAGAAGGTAACCTACGTAGCGAAAAACTTGATAAGTGCTCTCTTCTTGTAAAACAATTAATTAGCTGACCGCCTCAGGTGGGTGAGAAACCGGGTGCAACTGGTATAGTAGGCAAGCCTACCCGCTTACGCGATTGAATGGGTCAACAAGTAAGCGAAGACCTTCTGAAATTTTTGAACCGGCTGAGAGGATATTACATGAGGTGTCAGAGATTCCTTAGTGCCTGATCAGCTATTTCGTTGTTGATTCACAATGCGATTCTCATTAGAAATCTTTTATGGTAAGTTTTGGCAAATTAGAGGCATTCCATCTGCCTCAGATGGTGTGTATTTCCCGCTGTTACTAAGTGAATAGAGTTCTACGTCTCAGTTGTCAGAAATATTGACACTAAGCTGGTTCTACTAAGAATGGTTTTTTACCGATTAGGATAGAGTTGTCGAAAAGAAAACTGGACCATTAACCTGACTATGTATGTATTATTTTTCCCGGCCATAATCTCTAACTTTTGATTTTATTAATAATAGTGACAAATTACTTCATTGGAAAACGATGATTGCGGCTGACTATGGTCTTCTAAGTGGCAAATTTTCCCTGTGCTAGAGAAATCGAACCCGTTACCTTTAGAATGAGACGCCCGGGATCAACAAGTTCATCTTCACCGGCCATTTCGGGGAACATTTCCGATGTCCGGATTTGGCACGCGATGATCGATTTTACAAACTTTGTCACGCCTGCGGAACTGCGTTTGCATTGAGGAAATAAAGATCCAACCAGTTAAGTTATTTGTTGGTAACACGGTGTTTTTTAAGTTAATTTAATATTGAGGTGTACAGAGAAAGTCGTTCTAACGGTGGGTAAGATTAGCTTATAAAGATCTCGATAATTCATTAGGCCTCACAGAAATCTCAATCTGACTAAGGTGTGTCAGCCAATGCAAACATTAGTTGTGTTCCGACTGAGGTGAAACCTGTGCAATACACTTACCTGCCCCTCAGGCAATTCGCGCTAGAACTCAATGATTTATTTAACATACGGTAAAAGTTCTTCGCTCTGTTCGAACAATAAAAGCTCACTGCCGACAGTGATCGATCCATGTGACACGTGTCTCTTGTGCAGTAAACCGGCGCTAGATTAAATGCAACAACAACACACATTCTTAGAGAATTAGGCTTGCGGAAAGGTCGTGCGCAACCTGACCGTTCGTTTCCCTTTAGAATAATTATCACATACCGGCTTGTCGAACGAACAAATGACAACTGGGAACATGAAATGAAATACCAAATCATTACTTGTTAGACTTGAATGGTGCTCTACAATTCGCGGGCAGACTCATATTCTCGCACGACTAAGCCAGAAAATAAACGAAGTGAGTTCGGATGTTCGTAGTTAGTGTATAATGATAAGCCATTCCTGCAGATATCTCTGCGCGACGCCTCCAATGACCGTCATAAAACATTTCGTCATGCAATCATCCCTTAGGATGAAAAAGCACGTTTACGCGGAGTACTACTTGTTCGTCGTTGTTGTCACTTTGTAAACAGGACTCTGAAAATAAGTTTTTGTTGAAGATTGTTAGTTTTGTCATGAACGAAGGAATCATTTCGAGTGTCTATTTTTAACCCCAAGCATTGTCTGACCTTTATTGACTAGCTTTTTCATGACATCCCACATGCCCTTCGATATGTAAACTGCAAAAGTAACTTTGCTCGCGTCCACATAGAAACGTTTGTTTTCGTACGGGACAGTATGTAAGCAAAGACTTATTTGAACCAAAAGTTTTAATGGCAAGCGTAACTGAAGTGTTCAAACGTACCGGTAACGTCAATTTGGAGATTAGAAGAAAAGTTGAGAGAATAGGAAGAGAAAACAGAGCATAAGGGGCTGAGTGTGATAAAAGGGTTGTTGGTTTGTCAGATTGTCAGTTTATGTGATCCGCATTGGTTATTTGGATCTGGTAAGACATATGCGATGGCGATATACGGAAGTGAGAAACAGGACCATCTAGGAGGTATTCTGGCAGCCTAAACGAGGAAATTTGTTTGATTTTGCTGGATTCGTTCCTATTTTTGTCATTTTCGAATATCGAAAGATAAAAGGGGCTGATAGCATAATATTCACTAGGCCGAATAATTTGAAGTGAATACCGAATTGTACAAGCCTCCGTTTGTGCCTTCTCCAGGATTGTGTTGGTAATATGGGAGGTTCGTGACACCATGGAGTCCAGTTTGACGCACCAAGAGTGTATTGGAGACAACAGTTGTCCATTTTAGATCTCCATCAAAAGGCAGAATAAGTGACAAAATTTTAGCATAAAAACTATAGCAAATAGAGATACAGTTAAGTTTTATCCTGCACACAGTTAAAACCAAAACTATCATCTATTTGTATAATATTAGAAACAACCTTTGTATGTTCCTCAAAAAATCCGAAGCAAAAGCTATGAAGAACAATGTTTTGAGAATGGTGATTTTCTAGGTTCCAATTACTTGTTGGCATCTAAGTCCTGTTCTCCCTGATCAAGGCATCATTTGGCCCTGACAAATTGGGGGTCACCGACTGCATGGACTAAAGTAAGCAATAGTGTAAATAATGAACCTTTTCTATTAGAGGTTAGGGGCGTACACTAAGTTATTTTGTTTAGTGTGACATTTCGCTTAAAACTACGAATCGTTGTCAAACATGAATGCGTGATTGAATGGGATCGCCAGTTCCCTTCGTTTTGTCTCCCTATTCTGCATCGCGGGTCTTGTTCAGATGATGTAATATTTATCTATCTCGCCATGCCGATTGAACGAGTTATTCAAGTGAAGGACTTCGAGAATCAGTCGCTTCCCCTTTCTGTTGGCCCGGCTTACTACCTTTGCGTTGTTGTTGTTGACCTCATGGCCTGTTTGTGCCATACCTGCTATACTATACCTGCGAGTGTGGGTCATCGCGTCGTAGGGCTAAGCTGTTCGTGCAAGCGTGTGTAATTGTTTGCTTGTCTCACTGACATACTGTTTATCACATCCGAGGCACGGAATGGCATAAACTACCCCTGATTAGATGTGCGCGATCTTTCCCGTAGACTAGAGTAGATCTCAGGGTGCCGGTCGGTTTGTGGGCGACTGTGATATTCAACGGAGGTAGGATGCGTTCGACCGCCTCGGTATGGAATTACTTTGATCGATTTAGTCCTTTCGGTATTTGCCTTCTGTCTTATGCGAGTACAAGCGTTGATGAAAGATTTTGGATATCCATTAACGGCAAATGACTTGAACAACCTAGATTGCTCTTGTTTCTGTAGGTGTTGTGTAGTGCAATGTCGGCTCGATGGAACAGGGTACGCACACAGCCCTTTAGGTGGCAGGTTGGATGGTTGCTTTTAAAATTGAGTATGCGGTCCGTCGTTGTCGGTTTTCTGTAGACGGTTGTCTCTATGCTCCCGTTTGGTTGCTTTATAATCAGTACGTTGAGAAACGGTAGAGCCGAGTCTTTTTCCTCCTCCTTTGGGAATGTTATGCTAGGCACTATCTTGTTTGGGTGTTGATGGAATTGGTTCATTGGTGTTCTTTCTAACATAAACGTATCATCAACATATCAGATCCACGAGCGTGGGCAGGTTGTTTCAGATGCCTCTGTCTCGGAATGTTTGATGGTTATGTCAGCTAATAAGCCTAACAGTGGTAATCCCATAGGCTTTCCTCTTATTTGTTTTTATACTGACCCATTGAACTGTATGTTTCCATGCACAATTCTATCAAACTCATGATGTCGTCCGTAGACATCGCTGTTCTGTCTGGTAAGTTGGAGTCCTTCTCCTTAATCCGGTGGATGCTTCCCATTGCCACTTACCTTGGAATATTCGTGAAAAGTGATATGACGTCGAATGAGATCATAGCTTTTTTCGCTTCTAAATTGAGGTCTTTGATTTGCTTCATGAATGTGACAGAACTCCTCGTGTCGTTTTGGTCCTGTGGTAGGTATGGACGTAGAAGATGAAAAAGTTACTTGGCTAACTGATAGTTTGGTACTGTTATTGAGGCGACAATGGGTCTAAGCGTCACCTCCGGCTTATGGACGTTAGGAAGTCCCTATATCTTAGGGACAGGTGCCTCCGCAGGGTTTATTTGGTTGTACTGCCCATGGCTGATTTTCTTGCTTTTCATCAAAGAGTGATTGTTGATTTTGGCATTAAGCTCTTTGACTGAATTTCTTGTCACTGGCTGGTAGATTTTGTTATCATCCAGTAATACTTTTATCTTCGTTTGACATTCCGCGTTGTCGAGCACTGCAATTGTGTTGCCCTTGTCTGCCGAGGGCGTGATTATTTCTCGATTTTTTGAGTGCATTTACAGCTTCGGTTTTGTTATCTGGTAGGTGATACTTTCGACCAGGACGCGCGAGTTGTTAACAGATTATTGTCCGTGTGTCTTGGCGCGTCTCTTCCGTTAGTGCGCGGTTCCATGGTGCCTGTTCAATGGAGGCAATGAACTTGGGATGTTCGGCGTTGGTGTGATTTTGTGTTAATCCTTTCAGTAGCACGGACTTTCCGCTTGGTAGAAGCTGGGGGCTCGAGTAACTGTTGATTGGTTCGGCATATTGAGACTTCGTTTGAGGAAGCGTGGAGTATTTCTTCGTGAATCTGTCCCTGACCTTTGAGCGGTTTATGTTCGATGCGATTTCGATAACCATTTTATTCTTCCCATTCATCTGGCATCAAATATGTTTGATGCGTCCATTTCAAATCCATTTTGATGGGTTTCGTATAAGGATTTCCTGCGAGGTGCGTCGTTGACCCGTTCACGATACATCTGCTTGCAGTATGAGTATGCAATCCTACGTACACGTTCTGAGTTCACGGGCGGGTTACATTTGACACTTTCTGAAAATTGTTGTTCCTGAGGCATTGATGCAGGAAGAGCAGTTGCTCTCGGATAGCAGCAGAATGTTTGGAATAGTTTTCCCGTTTCCCTAAAAAGTTGAGCGCATTGCGTCTAAATATTTTGCTGATGATTGAAAATATCTGTAGCCAAGTTGTATATGCATATATATGTGTAAATATATATGTATATATATATTTACAAAAATGACTAAATGGATGAAACAGGTTGCCCTATTTAGGATCCTCTTCCCCTCTGAAGGAAGTGAGAAATGTAGGGTTCAATTCTCGGCCATGCCGGAATTCATGGGATTGTCGGATCTCCAATTTTAGGTTATTGGACCGCGCACAGCAGTAAGCACCGATCACTGGCGTTTAATGGTTTGCAAATATTGCCGAAGTTTATTGACTAGCAGATCAAGTCGTTTTATAATAAAGCTCGAGGTGCAACACCCCAAGGGACAGCCTAACATCTCGGTCTGGCGGGATGTGTAGTACATGCCCCAGATAAGAAACAGAAATAATGATGAACAACAAGTAACCAGGGCATGGAGCCCAGCAGAACACAGCCTGTGTTTTCGAGTATGCTTATTTTGTATTCGAAATGTCCTTATGTGTAAGTTTATAAATGTTTCTTTATACTGCATTAGTTCCGCCTGCAAAAATGTCAACATCAGACTAGGAAGTAAGAATATAATCCATGGGAACGAGAAAAGTCCACTCATAGTAACGCCATCATGATCAACGAAGCGAACCTAAATAAACTGTAGTGAACAGTGAATCGTCAAAGCTCAGTAGAACTGCCGTGAGCTAATTGTTTATTTTAATTGATCAGCTCAGCGAAAACAGTCTGACGTGGTCAGTCAATAAGGTTGGTCCGAATTAGGTAGCGAACTGACCGGCCGCCGATTAACGACCAGAGAAAACCAATATTGGTTAATAAATAAATGTTGTTCTCTGATTCACTTGGTTTTACCCCTTGGATTTAGTGGGAGCTGACAGTTCGCAGTACCGGAGAGAGACAGAGAGAGAGGGAGAAAGAGCAGAAAATGAGGGTCGATATTTTATACAAGTTTTTTCTTATGGGTAACTGTTCACTATATTATTTAATTCGATTCGCCGTTTCGTTTAATAATGAAACTATCAGTACACGGCAAATGTAGGCAATTAGAGATGATAGTGGTGATCGGTCAGGATTATGATACCTAGTGAATGCACTTGAACAGTGTTTGACTCAATTTCAATCCATTTAGGTAAGTCATGAGCTTTCGTTCCCTTGTCACTGTACGGCATGAGCTGCTGGACTAGCCGAAAGTGTTGAAACCCGGTTAGCAGCGCCAGTCACGAGTTACTGGTTCTGAAAAATCGCGGATTCTGAAAGATGAATAGTGAAGTTAAGTAGGTTGGGTGAATCATCAATTTGGTCGGTGTATGATGCGGCTGAATTCAATAACAGAGGAAAAACTTGAATGCCGGTAGTGTTCCTGTGCAGGTTCTTGTTGTTGACACTCTGTATTTCTTTGAAAATTACCACTGAGCACATTGAGAAAACAATTTGGCGAACAAGTTCGTTTTCAGTGATTCGTACTCATGCCATTATATCACTATATATATAT
>LUCM01007280.1:139045-205583 GCA_008360955.1 Fasciolopsis buskii | reverse complement strand
TATTTTTTTCTGTTGGTATTCTATCTCGCCGCAGAAATATCCGCTATTCTTGTCAAGATAGCGTTCTAAACGAAGACCATGGCACAAGACCATGTCACGCGCGAGGATCACGATAGTTCGGTCGGAATTCCCTGTGGATGGATGTTCTTGTGTATTGGAAAATCATGTCAGGTAGTGAGAACAAGGCATATCCAATATATCTACGGTGCATGGTTGTTCTTAACGATGGTATCACTTCAACCCCGGGGGAAAATGGAACGGGTGATGCTCGTTCATGAATAA
This sequence comes from Fasciolopsis buskii, assembly GCA_008360955.1. Classification (NCBI taxonomy): domain Eukaryota; kingdom Metazoa; phylum Platyhelminthes; class Trematoda; order Plagiorchiida; family Fasciolidae; genus Fasciolopsis; species Fasciolopsis buskii. The sequence goes on along the minus strand of LUCM01007280.1, from coordinate 205,301 downwards.
CAATGAAGAAATGACGGTCCTTACGTGTACAAGTGAAGAGAAGTTCGTCATTACCTTGATCATGTGGTTTTTGTTCACTTATTATCTTAGTCGCTATTGGAAGATTATAAAACAATGCAGACTGGTACAAAATTACGTTCACAATCACGTTTTCGTAGCATGAGCATGACTTCTTGTCTGGTTTGGGATAAATACCAGCTGCACTATTTCTTGATGGAAGAACCCGATGCAAGTCAGTTTTGTCATTCTCGGTGTTAGTTTAAAAAGTGAAGGTGCCTCAGAGGACCAGTTTGCTCAACCTTTGACGAAAGTGATTTTGGCCACGTTGAATATGAGCCCCACCTGGCTAATTTTGGTACCAAATAGCGGTTTCAAGGTTTCTTCTCAATCGTTTTTGATTCGTTGTAGAACTCGAAGGTCTAAGAAATCACATTCAATTCTTCGTTTTTTTCATAACCATTTCAATTCAGATACACGCAGATCGTAAAGCAAAGTCGTGTGTCCTCAAATAACGAACAACGATGACTTTCAGGCGACTCAAACTGGACGAAATGCAAGCTACCGTTTCTTTTGTACTGAAATTTCAAGTTGAAAACGTTTGTAACTGGAGCATTGATGCAGGTTTTGCTTAGGCCAAAAGTAACTAAAATCAATTAATAGTGTGAAAAATCAAACCCATCTTGCAAGATTGACAAAAATTCAACAGTTCAATGCACGAATTCATTTTATTAAGTAGATTCGCCTGACGCATATCCACATATTCGTATTTGCCATCGATTTGAAATATCCAATCATTTAGTTTATGTTGAACCAACCTAGTTATTTGTCATAAACACTCATTGCACATTGATTCCATCTCCATGCTATTGTTCCACCATGTGTAATTGGGCGAAATTTAATTCGATTCGAAAAAAAGAAAACGTGTTTTCAAAAAAGCCGGTAGATGGACGGAATATTTGTTTGATCACTGCGCACACCAAGCTCGCTGAGGTAATCCTAACAATTCGCGATGGACTTTGTAATATCCAGCGTCTTGTGTTTACGGTTCACATGATTTGGCTGAAAGTCGAAACTCCTACAAGCGCTCGATGGGTATTTGTAGTTGACTACTCCAGACAAATAAAATAATAGTGATAAGGTCCTATAAATTCTTCAGCAATTCCTTCGACAGTAAATCTGCTATATACCGAACCTTACATACTGGGTGCAAATGAAACCACTCATGTTTGTTTCGTTTTATCAGTACTGTTTAGTGTGTTCTAAATTCCTAGTAAATGAGGTTATATATAGTTATATTTGTGTCACAGTAGTACAGAAACAACGTTCAAGAGAGTCTTTTTTCTGAAAATTCTGATGCAGATTATGGGGAACACCCAACTCGGTAAATAAGCGCATTTTCGGTTTTTCATACATCAAAATCCAAATAGAATAAATATCGTCAAAAAGGTTGGATCCGTGAGAGACAAAATTGGTAAGAAAAGGATTAGTAATATCAGTTTACAAATGTTCTAAGGTTTTCTTTTTGGTGCATTGTAGGTCTGGTGGCTAAATACACCACAGATTATTTCTGAGGGCGGAGTGGGGATAGCGCAAATGGATCATGACAGTTTTGTAGTTCCTGTGCTAACACCTAGCACAGAATGCTGACAGCAAGGGACGAGAAGCGATCGTCGCACTCACGATGTGATTAGTAGATGCCACTTGTGAATCCATGCTCCATCGTGTGACCTGATTTGTCTAGTACTCACAGTGGTGTAGCGGGGCACACAATGGCATGCGCTAACAGGCGTTATATTACAAAACTTGAATGAACACGAACAAAATCAACGGAATTAAGGACTTTTTCACTAGTTCTGATGATGTTTCTGAGCCGGGACTTATCGGGATATGAAGCCTAATTGACTAAAATGTCTTGTTGTAAGTCACAACGGATTTCCTTATTAGCAAAGGCACGTATACCAGTGTCCTTTCTGATAGTCTTCCTAGGAATTTTCGCTTCAGCCTCTGTTACGCTATTTCTTGATCAACTTAGGTAGCTGTTTGATTAAGACCTTCCCAACTATTTGGACTTCTGCTCAAAAAAAATGTCTCCAAACAAATCTTTTCTGATTTCGATGCTTCCAGTTGGACTGCTTTAGATGGTAAGGAGTGGACAGCTGTGAAAATGGATTTATCGTCCATTCTACGTGGCCATGCTCCGTAACGACTGTTGAACTGAGTTTGTTTCTCAGCGACCTAACGACTCATCCAGAAAAGGCGTTTTTTGTTCGATTACTTTAATGATTTCAAGTCTCTCACTTTGCGGAGCGAGTTCAATTGAATCAGTAACTGACTCATTCTTGGCGGGGATTACGGATGTACCTTAATGTAACGGCATGAATAAGAATAGGTGAAAAATGATCTGACTCATCAACTAGTATTTTCTCAAGAGCCTCATTTCATCCAACCATGGGTAACAAGGTAGATGGCAAGATCATACTCGACGACATGTCTGTAATATCCAGTTTTGGCTGTTGGAGTTGACACCTGCGCGGTGCAGCCTTTTAGCAGTCCACTGGGATTGCCAGTATTTTGCCTTGTTTGACCGTAGAGCCAATTCAACTACTAAAATCAATTTCTAATCTGTCAGAGTTTGACATGAAAATTAATGAGAAATTTCACGGGCCGGAAAGCGTATAATACAATATAGTAAAAACCGAATGGACACAATTCCCGCCCCCCTCGGTTCATGCAAATTAAAGTTTCATTCTGGGCTAGCTTGTCACGATCACGCTGATTAAATTAACCAACTGGAATCGTCAGCATATCACGTACGATAAATCCATGTTCTGCCCTACAGAAGGTATAAACTTTTCTCGTGAAGCTTCTATCACACTGCAGTCTCAGGGGTTACTTTTGCTTTAAAAGTGAACTCACAGTCTAAGTGTTTCGTGGATGAATCCGCTGGTCATTAAATATAAAGCTGAAATCGTTGTTCTAATTCAATGATATTGGTAAATTATTAACTAGTACCTATATAGCAGCGTAATTTATTGGACCGTACGGTTAATAGTTTTTCCTTAGACGTCAATACTCATTCCGCACAGAGAAAGTAAACTCATTGACACCTATTTTGTATCATTCGGTCATCAAGCAAAACTGCAGCACTTTTAGGTCACACACCGGCAGGCTGGAGTTAATAACTAGGGCCACTTCTTTCATTCGTTTCACGTTAAAGATTCCGCGAAATATGTGGACTGTGCAAATTTGATTCCATTTTTTGGTCACTACATATACTGGATAAGTTGTCGATCTGTTTTATTGATTTTTGAGCGGCAGACGCATTTTCTCACATTAAACAACACCATTATGGTGATGGATTCTCCAGTTTTCACAGATTAATGTCATTTCACTTGTTAAGATTCTTACCTACGCGATCAAACTATTTACCCCCATAGTCTCCCTTGGAACTGCAATCAAGTACGCTGACGAAGCAGTCAAACTATTTTCTGTACCATCCGATAAGAATTTTGTTGAAACTTCCTTCGCAGCTCTACTGGTCTTTCTTCGGTAATGTGGGGAATTTGGAATATTTTTATGCCTAACACGGCAACTGTGATCTTCCAAGCGTTTGCATCATTCAGTCAATTAAAGAGGCTTTGGAATCAGGTACTCACAGATTGTACTATACCGCGAGCCACTTTCACGAGTCTTAATGACCTTCTCATTGAGCTCCTCCTTCTTTTTCTGTCTCCTTCCCAATTCATCATTGGGCTCTACAGTTTTGACTATACTACCTTCTGATTTCTTTGGTAAGGGAGAGACTGAAACTGCCCGTTCTGTTACCTTTACGAATATCGATTTAAACAGTGACCTAAAATATCAGTGATTATTCCAAAGTAGAGGCACACAAAGTACTCCTCGGATTGTACAATCCCAAATCCGACAAGTGCTTCATTTTCGTTTTCGTAGATTTACGTACAATGTTCGCAATCATCACAGATCAGGCAAGACTTGGTCACTGCCGAGCATTGTGCGCTCAATTTGACCTTGATCAACTAAGTCACTAAATGAATTCCGTTCAGGAAATTTGGGAATGGTGCACACAAAAGATTGCGAATACAAAACTTGCTTGATAAAAGAGACGCTAAACTTTGGCACTGGTCTGATTTGATTACAGATATCCATACTTTTGTTGGGAATCTACATTTTGGTACCGAGTGGTATGCTATACCACCGGGCCGATTGCTCGTGAAATATAAGCCTTGCTTCGATATGCAAAAATAAAAGGGTATGATGTGAGACACAGCTCGTCTTGACGAAGCACAACAATGAATAATGATTTCAGACCTGGGTGACTACAATTGTTACAATTGTTACCATTGACGCTACTGTAAATCTGTACTGAGTTTCGTTTTCTTTTCGTACTCTACAGTTAGTGCTGGCTACCCTTCCGTTGTATAATACGTAAGTGACTTCCTCATTCTGTTTGAAAAAATCAGATTCTTATATAAAAAAAGAAAAGTGTGAATGAGTGACACAATACCTCTTGGTCCTGTCCAAATGGGTCGTTCGTACCCAATGGCGGGAGGGCCAAAACCAAGTTAATTTCTGTTTATTGTTGGAATAGTAGTTGTACGAAACTTAGTGTTGGCCTATTGTGTTCCACTCTCGAGGGGCCTACCAGCCATGTCGTAGTGAGCAGATCGCTTGCCAAGTAAACCGAAACTTGTCGCGCTCGTTGTGAACTAGCAAATGTGCAAAAGGTACGGAAAGTTTGGATTACGTGTGAACTCTGTCTGCTTGAAAAACCTGAGTGCAATCGAAGTTTGTCCGGAAAGTTCTAGTTTCCGCTGGAAAGAAAAGCGTTCACGAACGCACAGGCCAGCTGATGATCGAAATCTATCTCACGACACTGTTTTACAAAGAAAACAAATGAGGGAATTGGGTTACTTGAACGGAACTTGTTTGACCGAATGCGAATATCGGAATTTTTATGCTTTGCCCTTAGATGCATTTTAGCAAAAGAGTATTCGGGCGAATCCAAAAATGCTCACCAAAAGAACGATGAACGAGAGGGATGCGTGGAGTTGTACGACTGTTGAATCACACGGCCATTTCGATGTGGCCGCACCCAGAACGTATTTTACAGAGATTCTACTGTTTTGAGTTATGTGATAGTCATTTTGATGAACGATATGATCGGAATCCAAGATTACCTATGGATTATTGCTGTTTGCTACTTTTCATTGAAAACGTAAGAAATCATGTCGTGTAGCTGTTGCAGCCGATTATTTGCGAATAGTTAGATGTGTGAGTGGTCTACTGCTGCGTATTCAACCTGTCTGAGTCTTGTACAGTTTACGATAAACATGTGCGACATATGGCATTTGCCAACAATAATAAAGTGCTTGTAAGGCGCTTTAATGGTTCCAACCATGGACGGAGCACTAGGGTTTCATAAGTTTTTTGTCTTGGGAAACACTTGAGTAGAAATCCTTGATTACTCTTACATTCCACCAAATAGGCAGCGTTCCGGATCACTGTGTCATCGTAACTAACAGTTTAGAATCAACATTCTTGCGATTTTATACCGGGATTTACGTGCACACGCTGTTCGGATAGGTAGAGGAGAGTACAAACTCCGTTACACGAACTTCCCACGTGATTTTCAGCTGTTACTTTTGACAAAATTATCTTATGATGACCATTTGGAACCGCATTGACTCATACATCTCTTCTATCGTATTCCTCGCACTAAGCGTAATTTGAGTGCGTTGAGGTATTCAGTACAATTCTCCAAGACAAATTTCCATCCATTAACTGCCACAGAGATTACCAAGCCGGATCGTAATACTGACTGTGTTATATTGACTAAATTCTTATCAGAATCCAGCACAAAGAAATATTTGCGACAAAAGTAACTGAATAATTTTGTCATCGTGTTTTCTAGCATTATGCGTTATAATCATTAACAATCAATGCACGAATGTTTCGGAAACAGTATCCCTGTGTTTATTTACACCTTTGCATCAGCAAGACGCCTTCCATTCGGATCAATCCAGGATGATTAATTAAACTTATAAAAGTCATTTTGAGAATACAGAAATTCGACCTTGGAATTTCAGAAGTATCTTATACAAACTTAAACAGTTCGTCTAAAATGATTATCTTGTCAGTCAGTCATCAGCAGAAAATTGAAAGGTATTTTAACATCTACCTATGATATTCAAAATTAGGGCTGCTTACATTTCCGCTCACATTGTTCATGGTACCGCATATTGATTTGCGGTTCTCTGATGATTCTGGTTCGGGTAAACTGTCCTAAACTCGTAATGAAGGAGTTTGGGTTTTTTGAAGAAGAAATACGCCAAAATGGTGCTGAATTACTAGTATATATTGACTGTGTATTCAGTTCACGTAGACTAATAATAAGCGATTAATCCCAGAAACATTGTTTTATCGGTTATGTTGGCAACTAGAGCCAACCACCGCGAATAGCGCGATGGTGCTACTGGTCCAGATTTGCACAAGCGTTGCTGTTGCGAAAATAGTTTGTAAGTATTCTCATGGACAATTACTGTGATACATGTTCAGCTCCGATTTTCTTGCTATCTAACGTACCCTGACTATGAGGGCTGTTACTGCTCCGTAAATGAATAATATAGGGTTTAGGCCTTCCGATCGTCCGTTTATTGTGTTTTCCATGCATACTCTGGGATCTGTTCATAATGGGCGTGATCTGAACACGAATCGGCTGTTATTAATTTGATTAACCGGCAAACACTGAATGATTAATTTTTGCGGTTTGGACCACATAATACTTGGTGCATTTGTTAACTAATTTTCAGTGGTTCGTACTGCGGATCATCTGGTCATAGCGCAACTTGTGTTCACATCATCTGCAGTGCTCACCTTAGAAGCCACCAAGCTTGTTCAATCGATCCACGCGGCTTCGACGAGAACTTTCGAGTTGCCTAAGCCTAAACGTTCCTAGATCAAAATTATTTTTATGTCCAGGTGAAGACAATAAGTTGTCAGATTCCACTTTTTGGTTGGCTTAACACGAATGGTGACTAACATATACAGACTATATGGACGAATATATCAACACGGCGGAAATAAGTGTCTCATATTTTTCCTCATTGTTTTAGCAATTATTCCCTTTTTGAATTATAAGAAACGAAATTAATTTCCAAAAAATACGCCCTACTGTGCAAAATCCTAGCTTTACCAGTGGCTAGATGAAAATTTTATGAACAATATGCGGTCAAATTGTGTTCATTTATCCGCTAAACTATTGCTATCTGAGTCCGGTCCACGTTCGGTGAAGACTAAGCTTGTCTGTCGCGAATGGCTTAAAAAACGTTTTTCTCACCTCCGAGCAAAATTTCGCAAGTAAGGACCAAGAAGAACTTACTTAGGATGGAAACAACAAACGAAGAATGATTTTACGAGGTGTACTTCCTTATCTATTGTAACACCGGGGAAGATGGAGGTGAATGTTGCTGGTTTATTTGCAGATATTCTCATTCTAGGAGTTTTATTGATTCGCATGATGTCCACAGCTAAGGTGTTTGGAATTCCCACATAAAAACGAGGCAGTACAATGGTATCTGCAATCTGGAACACTTTCTTCGCCATATCGATGAAAGATTGTCAGGTTTAACAGCTTAGTGCTAAATTTCGGGGACTCGTTCTGTTCAATGATCCCCTCAATAAATCAAGTTTCTGGTCTCCTCAAGAAAAAGTAGTACAAACTGCCAGTGTTCTGTACGAACCTTAAACCGATAGACTTCGCATCCATTATGAGTACCTATTCCCTCATTAATTCACCTTTAGTACGTTAGGCATGCAAAATATTTTGGCTGCAATCTGTGCGGCATAAGAAAGAACGAACCGATGTGGATGTGCACTGTGATAGACGTTACTCTATTTTAGGGATGTCTTGGCTTTATCTTCAGACTGCGGTTATCACTTAAGTGAGCGGTTATTCTGAACAACCCGCAAGGCGATACTAGGAACTTCAAAGGCTATCGGATAGTTAACTGCGTAACCGAACAGGCAGCAGAAAGCAGACCACCCAAGCGACTTTCTCCACCTGCAACCAATTTTATTCATCAACCCGGATTTCAAGTTTTTATTGATTCGTTGTTGGCACCGGGACATAGCACGCGACCCATCGACCAGAGGGGAGTAAATCTGCAAGTCCTCCGCTTTCTACTAATCATCTTCGCAGACGACTCTCGGTGAATAAATACAAGCTGTAATTGTAGCGATTCATATGAGGAAAGCCAATTTCATTTCCTGCCTACGTTGAACTAACTCGGTTATTTCTTGTGGTCGCCTTACATGTGCAAATTTGACAGATGCCAGATGAAACTGATAAAAAAACCAAACAATTCGGTATTTTTTCAACCTATATCACGACAGTATTCATTTTGTTGAACCAGACAAGGCAGTTACCCCTAAGACGCGAAATACTTTCAGACAAATGTAATAATGGATAATTGTAAAAGGTTGTAAAACAGACCGGGATTTAGACTAAGGAGCATTTTTCAGATGATCGACTCGGTCATATGCTGCAATTCGATGACTTTTCAGGAAAAAATCACGATTCAGAAAGTTTTCTTACAATAAGACCTAATAAGTCCGTCATGAGCGGCAACTAGAAGACAGATTTCGTTGCATTTTATCCAGAAATGTGATGTGAAATGAAACATTCCCCTAAGTGAAGCTAAAATGAAACATGGAAGAACTGAGTTCAACCATTGCAGCATGGTTTCCAGTATTTGGTCGATATGGTACAGAAAATCAGTCCAGGTATAAATTGTCAAGAGTAACTTCGGTGAACATCGTGATTCTTCGCGAATGCGAACAATTTCAAGAACTCTTAGAAGAGGAATGGTAGAGAGAAGGGTTTTTGGGATATCTATCCCAATTAATCAACCTTATCATGGATGTTGTTTTTGACTTTTGGGTTATTATCCTAAATAGATTGAATGGATTGACCATAGCGATCCAAGTTATGACTAGTATGATAGTACGGATCAAAAGCTTGGCGTTACCAGAGACTGAAGGTCAATGAGCCGCATTACACAGACCTGGGTTTCAACGTCAAAATTCCGACCACTGGACAATGCGCAACTACCCATGCGAGTTTTCAAGTCCCAGTGTAGCCTCCACAAGATGCCACATTTTTCTAACACAATTCTTCATGAGCTCAAAGTTGCCAACCTCAGTTGTCACTGCATCGGCCGCTCTCCTAACGCACCCGGACTTGAGCAGTCACTCCTGGGTTTAGTAATTTAGTGTATATATGTATGTGTGTATACGACATAATTCCACGGTGTCACTAGGTTACACCATAAATCTAAGCGTAGCCAAAAGATCTCAGTTGTACGACATGCCCACTGTGTACTAAGTTAGTCTGCATGAGAGGCCATTAGAGACGGACGGTGTATGTGCTTGCAGAATTTTTCAAACCCAGATACTACTTAAAAGAAGTTCAGAGACTAGCAAACAAACCACACAGGTGTATTAACCTTAGTTGGTTTAATAATCAGTCAGATAACTCTAATCAATGGCATAGTGAGAAATAAATCCTGTCTAACTCGTGTACAGTAAAGTGGGAAACTATTCTTGAACGGCAAGAACCTGGTACCATTAAACGTGTGGGTTCCAGTGTGTAGTTAAATCATTCAGGATGTTTTGCTTTCCTGTGGGAAGCAGGGTTTACCCTAAGAAAAAAGTAAATCTAAAATGGAATTTCACATTCTAACTTGATCGGTTCCCATATGGGAATAGGAACCAACTATACACGAATAAGTAATGAATTAAAAACCAAAGCAAACAGTGTAAGTGGTAAAGCTACTCCCGTTCCTCTGGGGAAGAAGACAGGACACCTCATGAACTGGATTTGCCTTACTTTTCTTCCGTCGGATCGATAAGGTTGTCTGAAGCATTAAGTACTTCTTTCACCCTGTAACGCTTTCAAAATTTACTGTTACACTCGGCAAATAGGTCACTTGATTCACTGCTGTAATTTGATGCCATAGAACTTCCATTAAATTAAGTTTACACGAATTTTCAGCGCTCACTAAAATCTACCAAACGTTTTGGCTCCATTGCAGAAACAGTTGGGTATGAGGATATTTTGGGTGTGCTAACTCATTGGCGTTGATTTCGCCCAAAAAAAATCAACTTTTTCAACAGATATGTGAATCTGTTTGCTGGTTGACTTTTTCTCAGGCTGAAGGAAAAATTTAAGGGCGAAATAATGTTCTTAATTCCATATTTTTCAAATTCGCTTGTCATCTATTTTTAACCTACCATAAATGTGTTCATTAGTCGGCATACATAGTGACAAACTGCAACCTGCCCACTTTGAAGAACCATCATTTTTTGCCCAGTCTTTGTTCTTTGGAATGAAGCGTGAACGTTTGCAAGTCATGGGAGCTTTGTTTTTGTGGTCATACTTATTCAGGTTTGTCCTTGACAATCTTATTCAATTTGGGATAGAAGTAAGCAAACCGGAACAGCCTTGTCTCACCTCAACTGCCACTTCACTTGAGTATCTAGTAAGATTGATTTGTATTTTAGATTGGTCGAACGCGGCGATGAAAAACCTCCGACGGTTAACTTGGGCAAGCCGGAAAATGTGTCTGATTTCAATCCTGTGACTAAAAGTTCCATATGCAAACTGTTGATCCTACAGCCAGACGTCAAACAATCCCTAGGTTCTAATACTCGTATCAGTTTTGTCTATTGCCGCCCGTTAGATGACAAAAGATGTGCATGTGCAAACTATCGGGATGTTTGTACTTAATATTTGGCAATCCTGCTTGCTACAGTTTGCTCGTCAGGCCTTTCAGTGCTTTTTGTGCAGTTGGGTGAATTGAACCATAATTGGCTACCGTAATGATTAGTGCCTTTCATCTTTTTTCTCCATGGCTCTAAAATGAGTTTCTAGGAAATGAAAATTCCGAAGCGACCTTCCAAGAAGCACGCTATCTAGACTGTAAAGTTTTCCAGCAGAAGATAATGTCCATTCCTGGAGAATGGATTATGAATAAGGCACATCAAAATTAGGAGTGTAAAGGAGATAACATTGCGATAAGTTTTTGTCTTTCAGTTGAATTTTTCCACTCATGGACGAGTAATGTAACTTATACTCGGTAAAGTCATCAGCGGATAGTAGAAGTGGATGAACAGGTATGTCGGGAAACCCGTTGGGTTGTTCAAAATAAAAAAATAACTACCTTTAAGTGCAGTGATTGAGGAAAAGAATTTCATGAACACAGTTGGAACAATTTTAGCTCTCACTCCAAGTAACCACATTCGACTGTGCCGTACGCAGTGTTTTGCAGTGGCTGACGTCGAACAGTCAACAGAATGCTGGTAGGATATGACTGCAGGTCACAATTCACACCTAACCAGAAGTTGTGTTGCCTGCCAAAAATAAAGTGGCTACAAGATTTACATGCAGGACATATCCCAACCACCTCGCACGTTCTGGTTTGAGATTGGATTAAAAGATGTGAATAGGTTATACACAAGATGGAAGATTCAAGCCTGGAATCAAAAGCCATTCCCACTGAAAAACGTGTCCCGAAATCTCTTGGACAGTAAATCTGACATGTAAGACTGTGTTCCGATGCGAAGCGCACGACGACAACTACACTTTGTGTGCACAGCGCTACACGTTTGGCTCCGCGTCAAGATCCACTTTACCCAGTTTGATTTCCCTTCTCTGGATGCGCAGTTATAAAGAAATATACTGAGATGTTTTATTTGAACCTTGTGTTAAGCCACGACGAGCACTAATAGGAAGCGTCTAAATTCGGAAGCTATGGCAGTACTTTGAGGATACGAAACTAAAATCCCTTGGTTTAGTACTCATTTACGAACATAAGATAAAAATGACTCATTATGCAGCAATCAGTCAAAGGTCACAGTGGACTGACCATTTGAACTTCTCGGATTAAAAGTTGCATCCGCCCGATTTTTCTGCAGCTTACGGGTTACTCATAACTGTCGGACTGATATTTCTCGGCAAGTGGCGATACAAATGCCACAAATGCAGCCCAAAGTCCAATCTCAACGATCAAAAATTAATGGAAGAATAAGGAACGCTAAAGAAACTGGACACAAAAATTCATTTCTCCACTTTTTTACTTGACGTCTGCATTTGATCGTACAAAAAGAGAACGCTTGGATAACTGGTCACCGGGTGACTGAGGCCGAAAATATTTGAACAGGGATATTCAAGTTAAAGAAACCTCGACGTTGATTACTTTATCAAGGCCACAATCTTACGGAAAATATGTTGATTGTTTGATTGTATTTACAAAGTAAATGTCCCACGGAAATTCAGACTTCAATCAGATGAATAATTTATATTCAAATATGTCATAACTATTTTCCCCTTGCGCAACTCGAACTGCACGGTACCCCGGTGGATGGAAGCGTCTGCGCACTGTCCTACATTGAGGATCCTGAAAATCAAATCGAAAAGTGTTTTGGAAATAATTTCAGTCCAATGCGATATGAAAACTCAGAGTTGCGTGTAAATCGGTTAATGATGTTTACAGTATAAACTGGTTTGGCCGAGTATTTTCTGCGGAAAGTTGATTACGCATTTCGGTAATGCCAAAAAATGCGGAAAAGAAAATTCACACTAAAAGAACCGGCAGCTCTATTTAGGATAATCCGTGCAGCGATAGGTACGTGACTTCAGAAAAAGAAAACATGCCATGCTTCTCTTGAAACTGTAAGCGTCCGTCAATTGTTTGACGAGAACACCCATTGTCAGGACAAGTTTACGCAAACATATGCCCAACCTCCAGCGTGAATTTCCATCAAAGACTGAATCTGACTCGTGCGATGCGCCGTATCTCTACGACCTTAGACCCACGCATTCAGGCCCGAGCGGAAACTTTAAATTTCTCGATTAAAGCCACAGACCTGTCAACAATTCACTTAATTTGATTCTATATATAGAAAAGTATGTTTACTTGCCATTCTGACTCATGCCAACTGTGTTCTTTAGAAAAGACCTTAGAAAAAACAATCGTGTCAGACTGAGGATAAAGAAACACGACTTTGGTGGAACTGTTTTCTCCAGCCTTAAAATTCAGTGCGGTGAGGCACTATTTTCCGTCTCCACTGGCTGAATGGGCGTTAACGTGCATCGGAGACGACTTGCTTTTTGTTGCAACGTGGTACACTTTCACCTCACACAAAACGCCCATGCTATTCAAACACTTAACGGTTGCCCACATTCTTGCGTGTTTCTGTGTTTCATTGGTGTAAATCCCAGCGGCACTAATGCTGGATAGCAGTTAGTGAATAGTCTAATGCTCACTTTGTTTAGCAATAATGCTCAGAACTGTCCTTGTTCGTTTCGAGGAAAAAAAACCAGGGGATACGCGGCCATTGGTAAAGTCACAGCATGAAAAGATGCTAACTAGAATGGACTTAAAGAAAAATAATTCTTGGGTTGAATTAATTTCTTACTAACACTGGCTTTTCCACGTTCAGGTTGATGTTATTCTTGTGCTTTCATGACCGTTCTTAGTCGGTACTATGGCGTCGGCCATCACTACAAACTAAGTGCTACAAAGTGCAAATGTTTCTCTGGTTGAATGCGATTTCACTGCCAAAATCGCCTTTCACGTGGTGGTAGTGGTGGTAGTGATCGTCTTCCGCGCAGAACTGGATCTGAGCATTGACTGAACGCTGTCTTTTGCATACCCCGTACTCGGTTGCATAGAGCAGCGTCAGCGTTTCACACAAAGACAATTCTGGTATTCATTACTATCGTGCTTCTGTTGACGAATTAGATAATCCATGCACCAACCGTTGTGTTTGGTACGAGTTTCATAACAGACACATCGACAGATTCTTCTGAGGCTAGAGGGTGTTCACCAATTCATAATGGATTTCGGTTTAACCAAATCGTCCGAATGTCATTAACCGTGCGATTCCAAACTTAGCTGGACACTAAAATTTCTGTTCAATTTGGAATAAAACTAGTCGCATCTAACCGAGCAAAATTACGTACATTCATACCTATATGCACACGTGCAAATATGTAATTGTGTCTTGCTGAAACTCATACAGCGAGCGTTCTATGAGCAATTTCAACTCCAGAAGACAGCATCTTAAGAGAGCAAATATCTGAATTTATATTCCATTTATCCAGCTCGAACGACAAACCTATTCCACTATAAGCTATAGTTATCCAATGAGCTAATAGGTTAGGAATTTAGTCAATACCCCACTTCTCCAGTCGTGTGTATACTTCAACTATGACGCATCACCAGCCGGTTAGAAAGAACAAAGTGAGATAAATTCACAACGATTCGGAGCTTGTTTTGTTACGAATGGTCGGTTGGAATCAATGGGCTCGCCGCCTTCCTTCAGTAACTCTTCGGTAAATCTGATGCTGCATCTATCAAATCCATGGTAAAACTGCTCCCACTTCATAAGTTAAGAAGCTTTAGAATTTCGAAGACTAATTACTTTGGTTAGGCACAATCTTTAATAAAAAACAACGGTTCTTAGGTCGAAGCGCTAAGCATTTTCTGCTGTTGCACGGAAAAATTATATCCCCGCTTTGTGGAGCGATTAGATCATAACAGGGTGGTGAAATTCAGAGTGCGTGAATATTACTCACTTCTGTTTAGAGGATGATACATGAACCGTCGGTAATATTCCGTAAATGAATTAGAGGAACGAGCTCCTGGCGTAAACTTTTAATATGAATATTAGTAATCTTTTGGTAACTTTCGCAGGTAATTGATTTCCTCCGCGAAAGGTATGATCTTGTCATAGGTTATTCGTTTAATATGTTGAAATTGACAGCTTCGTTCAGTTTAAGATGCCAGAAAAGTTTAAACACTACTTTGAAGTGGTCGACGATTTCAACTAGTTTATTATCCCCTACACTGTGATAACAGAAAATTACTGTTCCTAGATAACTGCTTCACTGTCACGGCAACTATGTGAGCGATTAATCTGACGCGCTTAAATGACCTTGATGCGAGTTAATACTTTGATGTACTTCAAGATCCTTCGTAAACGAAAATTCGCCTGTTCGGGGCTAGTCAAGATCGTTAGCCCCATTTAACGCGAGAATTTAGAAACAATTGTCTTCAGTCCGCAAAAACACGCAGTATCGTGGATAGAACACTTGAGAAAATAGTGTTTCTGTTGAAAAAACAAGGTTGGCATCATTTATCATTTCAAACTAGAAAGAATCCCAAGATCCCTCCGAAACGTTTGTAAAATTTTCGTGCCCAAGAAGGATTTTATTTTTCATGGCCAGACTAGTTTACCCACCCAATTAAGATTGCACATATTTAACTGGACTTAATGCATTTTACAAGCGGCTACAATAAAGGGAACCGGCAAATAAATTCATGGTACTTTGCTAATATTTCAGTTACCTCCAAAAGTGATCACGGAGTTACTTACGCACTCGTGTCAAAATTCTACAACAGCCATCTTTTTTCTCAAATTTTGACGCAGATTATCAACGATATTTCATGCATTCTTGTGTAGATGGAGTTAAATAATATTCATACATTTCAGGTGTCAGCAGGTATGGAGTATGGCATAGTTGCCTAATAACGCGGGGGAATCTAATTATCCTGCGCAATAGCATAAAGTGCTCAGTGCCTAAAGCTGGCGACTCTATAAATCCTTGGAATGTGATGACTTAACGCTTGCAAAATAAATATCCCCAGCAGGACTTTCTTCAGAGAAGCTTTCTTTCTTTCTTATTCACGTCCAAGCTGATTATCCTCGCAAAAATGCAGAAAGAATTGCTTTACAAATGGATCCCAAGAGAATGCACTATGGATGGGAGCATTTTGTCGTCGTGGTGTTGAAGATATTTCCTTCAAAGAACGCAAACAACGTGAAGAGACAAAAATGTCCACAAACGAAGTCCCTTGTTTCATTCTCCTAAAATTTCGTAAACGAGTTGTTCTGAGAAGCGAGGTTTCTTTCATTCCGATGTAAATCAAGTGAAGTCACAACTGCGTCTATGCGAAAGCACGCCACGGCTTGAGTCGTGATCCCACCCGATGTTTATCTTCTGTCCTCCTGTGTTAATTCAACAGGCTACCTAACCAGATGATATCGACCTTGAGTGTTTAAAACTTCTGCGAATATCAGCAAAGGCGATTTCCTGTTGGAGTTGCCGGATGCCAAATCAAAGAACCAATGACTTGCTGAAGCTCGGTGCTGGGTCTATCAGCTGCCACTGATTACTGACTCTGGATTTCAACATGTACATGCCGTTATTTTGTGTACAGATGATCTCATCTTACTGTCCATGACCAACTCGTAATACGTCATAGTTACGGTGTACATATTTGGGCTAAAATGGGTTATGAACTGAGTTGCAAGCCTATTTTTTGCTAATTAACTCCAAAACTTACGGCTTATTGTCGAAACGATTCTCCGGTTATTTTTAATGGAAGGAATACAAATTTAAGTATTTGCTTCTTTATGGCAACTTAGGGGAAAGTGTTCAAAGGACGTTTGTTGTATGAGTTTCGGTAAAACCTGTGTGTAATATATTCGTACAGGAAACATGAGGCGACAACACTGAGTTGAGGTCATTGCAGTCACCAATACTGACGGCCGTCGATTGAAACTCAAGTGTTTTCAAGCGTGCTGCCAATTGCACAAAATTTAAAAAATATAATGACACTTTCCGGTAGCTTTGAAAATAAGAAAATTGCACAATATTTATTATATTTAAATTTAAAGGTTTGGAGTTTTCCAAAGTGAAAAAAGTGAGCACTAATGCATTGCCTACGAGAATACAAAGCCTATCTGAACAGAGTATGGAGAATCTGAATTTACTCAACTTGCTTCTTTGGGCCATGGCTACTAAAAATGAAACTATGCTGCCAAAATGATAATGTCAATAAATTCGGAGAAAATAAATGTATTTTGGTTATTTCATGTGGCGGAGCAATCTTTGAGGCATTTGGGACTGTTTCGCTTGTCGCTTGACACGACAGTTTTGAATCTAGACTGAGGTTGTCAAATACAACTTACAGTGTTCATATACACTTGGAAAAAAGCACGCACCGTTGTTCACAAGTGCGTTCAATTAAAAATCCAGTGACGGAAAATATTGATTTCCGGTATTCCTGAAAGCTGATCAAAACTATCGCCGTTTTAGATCGTTTCTGATCCGTTCGAATTGTTCCGCGGCCGAAAGTTTCCCCATTAGCATTTTTGACAGTTCTGATTTAACTCGTTAATTATCCACTCGTATGCCTACCGGTGGACACAATGCAAAAGTCCTTACCACGAAATCAAATCACCCAACTCTACCCCACGCCGGTTTCACGGGTGAGTGAACAATGAAACTAATAAGTAAAAAAAATATTTGCAACCAGATAATACACAGGTTGGCTACGCGTACGTGTATAAAGAAGTGATGTGCACGAAACCGGATTAATTTCCATATAACGTTCAAGAATATTCCGGTTGTTATTCACTCGCAATTCAAAGAACCACAGTCCACTGATAGTGAACGGAAACAGTCGTCCGGTTCAAACAATAGACTGGCTAGATGCTGCTGTTCTTGACGGCAACGATGAGGACGATGACGTGGGCGAAGATGCTGCTGCTGCTGCTGCTGCTGCTGCTGCTGCTGCTGCTGGTGATGATGATGGTGGTGGTGGGGGTGGTGTTGATGAAGATGATGGATACAGGAACTGACAGGCCTGCCTTGGGATCAGCATTACTGATCTCTTGGCAATACAAATTGCGCAATCGATGAACCGCGTTGGCCATCGAGGCATTCATTTAATTTGTCTTATCGATTTTTAGAAATGATTCTGCGCACCAGACTGGGAAGCACTTTAGGAACAATTCCCAAAGGAAATAAAAGTAATTAGTTATTCGAAGACGTTGCCGACAGAGAGGCTATTCAGCTTGCACAGCCTTTCATTTCTGATACTTTTAGGTGAACTTCAGTAATACTTTAACTTTCATCCTCAGTGAATGCAAATTCGAGAGATGTTCACTAATTGAAATCAAGGAAAACATTGAATGGGAAAATTTCAGTCGAGTTAATAAGATGAAACTTTGGATCTGAGGATTTCGAGGTACAAAGTAACCGTGGCGAACTCGGGACGAAGACAACGAGGAAGAATATTGCGTTTTCCTTATCGATCTGTTAGGGAATGTATATATAAATGAAACAGAATATCTAGGACCTACATGATTTGTATACATACGTACACATTATAAATGATCTGATAACTCTGCCGCTCAGGTTTACGGTACCTTGAAACCGAAAAATATAGGAGCATTTTGATGCGATCTCTTCTAGTCTGTCGGCTTTGGTGGTGAGGTGCTGAAAGGTATCACAAAAAGGAATAAAATGAGAGTGGTTGTGTGTTTCCGAGACTTTTAGGTTGTGCTTTAGAAGTTCAATCACTGCAAAGGTACAAAGGCAATTTTTGATGTCATAATGGTGCCTTTTACTTCGAAGTTAGATTTTTTCTCGCTTCGGATAAAATTCAAATAATTTCAATTGCATTCTGATGCCCTGGATGATGGAGACAGGTGTCGTCGATTGTTGCTCGGTTTTGCCAATACAATTTCATTTGTTAGGCCTAGTTTGGTTAGTCCGATTGTGAACTATGCCTCCGTCAAATTCTTCGTCCGGTCGCTTCATCGGTTAAATTTTCAATTTGCCGGCTGACAATTATCATTCCGTCCGCAATTCAGTGAAGCATGAAAAAGTTCGACAGCAGACGTTCAACAAAAACGCTCCTGTTGGGGAAAAGTGAACGGCCAGCGGACTCTCCTGTGATGGATTTCCGAGGTTTCTCGTGCTTCATTGTTCGAATCATGTTCTCACGGATAAAATCACCTGAAGTGGTTTCTGCAAGTATCGGCCGGATTAGACCTGATTTGGCAACCAAAACGCGCAGAAAATAAAATTTGATGCCATTGTCTCATGCACCCAGCGCGAACGGAGACGTCGATATCACCCGACCAGTTTAGGGGGAAAAAAGCAGTGTTTCTGTGACGCTGCCATGTAATGCGTTAATCAATCCTGTCGATCTTCTCGTTTGAGAACATCCGATCCGTGAGCAGGTCTGTCAGACTCACGACCAAAATCTAACTCGCTGTGAAAATTGATTTCCTTCGAGTATTTAAGGCTTGGGGCGAGGTGGTCCAATGTTTTCAGAATGAGTCTGAAATTTCGTGCACAAAAGTAAGACTTTTTTCCAATTGCCGAAAATGTACATGGCCAACTATTTGGTCGCTGGTGTAATGCAAGGATACTAAAAACACTAATTTGTAATTTCCATGCTATTTTATCAATTTAGCTCCTCATCAACAACGACGAGATTTAAAGAAGCAGAAATCAAACAACAATGAAGGTGTAATATTTGCCTTATCGTGCAGTTTTGTACAATGCCAAGTTGACAAGTGTATTGGCTGAGAACAAGGTTGTTACTTCCATTCAGGCTGTGCCTAAACAGACTGGAAAATAAGTCAACCCACCGGCCTCCCCCATGTCAAACCAATATCAGCCAAAGTCTGCTAATTTGGTTGTCTGTTTAATTCACGGTCAACGGGAAGGTGACACGGTAACAGTACCAGACAAGTAGAAAGTGTTGTCCACGTGCATTTTGTACCGTAACTTTAGTAAATGATATGATAGGGCTCTTGACGAAAAGTTACGGGCCAGCGGACACAGGTTTCAGATTCACCCATCCGTACTGAGTCCCATTAATTATTCCAAATTGCTCCTCTGTGTTACAAGGCTGAGACTATTTTTATCTATTAGTATCCTACCTTTGCATTTTTTGAAGGTGGGCACCTTCGTCAGGATAAGCCCGTGCGTGATATGACCAATTTTAAAATCTTATGTATATTTAAATGTTATCGGAGAAAAAAAATCCAATCAGGTGAAGCGACAGACTCGTTACGGTCTTGGGGAACAAAGAAACAACAAGACACGTGAAGGAACCATGGATGACTTTGACCCAAAAATCGAATGGTACTAGATACGTGTCCATAGTAAATTGCAAACTGCTAATTTTTCAACTGAGTTAGCTTAGTATGCATTGGGGAATTAATGGTGACCAGTTCGCTCCCCGGCGAACTCAGCCAGTTTTGAGATAAAATCCACTCTCAAGTGGGACTCATTAAGTTTGGCTGTCGTTCGGAAGTGTTTGTCTGCGGTAAGTGAGCTCAACCTCTTCCCGGTTCTTCCCCGGGAAAAACGTAGTCGAATTGATAACCTTGCATACTCGGACAAAAGATAGTTACGCTATGAAATAGTTACTTGGTTCGCTTCCAACCGTTTCGCCGTGTACCACTTCTAATCTAAACAGCCTCTTCCAGACTAACGAAAAGGTTGTTCTTGTAAGGGAGTCGTTGCGCTGGCACTGTTAAAGGAGAAAAGCGCAGGCACGAGTATCCGTACAAAAAGCGCCTGATTACCTTGTGTGGTTTGTGCGTTTACAGGAGAACAATTAGAAAATGAACGGGGCTACGAAGAGGCAGAAATCTCAGTTAAATCGTTTCAGTTGGTTGACAATCAAATTTTCTGTGCACTGTGGCTGATGTTGCGGTGAGGCTTTGAAAAAAATTGCCCACTGGCCAAACCGAGCCTCGGGACAGGCTTTGCGATATTTGACATGGCATTAAGTTGAAAATCTCTGCCTATTTGCGCTTCTTATGCCACGTACTTTGCAAACTGTAGTCGCGTAAGGATAAGCAAAACCGATGTTGTTTGCACTGTCGAATGCCACCGGTAAGTTATAAACATTTGTATGCTCTCTCTCGCTCTCAGCTTGCAATAGTGAAATGGTTTACGAGATTACAAGGCAGTGAGCTAGTTCATCCGGTTTTGGTAATGGAAAAACACGTTTGCTCCAAAGCAAACTGACGAGAAGCGATTAAAATGTAATTGCTTTAATGCTACCCGTTTTTCATTGGCCATTCGTCTGTTCCTAATGTAACACTGACGAGTTCCTAAAATGGTCATCGATTTTTTCCAATTTAATCTCGCTTTTCTGCCGTCTCGTCCGGCTTGACAGTTTGTACTCACCTCTCCACCATTCTGGTTACCTCAACGTAGAACATTCTGATCAGAAAAAGCAATTTGTTCACTCAATCAACGCAGTGTTCATCCACGCGAATGGACAAGGTCACTCGGGGTCAACAGGGAATTCAACTCAAATCAAAACCGCTAAAACGGGACAAAGATAAATGAGGACATTTCGTTATTTCCCGGGGAAATTTACGAAGCGGTCATCTGGTAAATAGTAGCAGACGTCGTTTTTGTATTAAATTAAACAGAGCGGACCGGAACAGAAAAAGAAAATATAACACTATTATTATTTGGTGGCAGTATGCATTCGGTGAGTGAGTTTCAAATAAAGGTTACAGAAGCATGACATGTACATTTTATCGAGAATTTTGCCGTTAGAATCTGAAGAAAATTAGAAACGTCATCGAAAAGACCATAAGATAACGAGCGATTCTCTACAGCACCGAAATAATATATATATCTTTATTTGCTTTCGATTAGTGGATAGAATATTACTAGGGGCTTCTGTAAACTGAGGATTTAACATTTGTCTGTTCCTAATCTGTCCCATAGGGTTCCCGGAATTTCAATATTTCTAGGTTCCATTTGCGTAGGTAAGGAACGCTACTACCAGTTAAACACTCGCTGTTAAGGAGGACCAAACTCAAGGTTGAATTCTGACTACGGTCACACGTATATTTTCCTGTAACCATAGTGTTACGACTATTTTGAAAAGCTAATCAATGATTCTATGTATTGGCAACAGTCGGGCTTCTGAGCACTGCTAGCAATAGATTTCAAACACTTTCAACATCAGCTGTCAAAATACCGGATATTTCCAGTTTGCAATCTGTCCACTTGCTAGGTCCAGGAAGTGAATGCAGTTGATTGATGGCAGTTTGTCGGTGGCGTTACTGTTTTGTTTTCAATCCATAACCGTTGCATTGAAATGCATAACTTAGAAAAACAGTGGATATCGAGTCCGTTTGAAAAATGATCATACTTTGTTGAGGTCGATTTCTGATTGTAGTGTCCAGTATTGTTCGCCTTTTAGGGGTGCGAAATACACGACTATTTAAAATCGATTTCATATTCGATGCGTTAAAGTACGATGTTCTAGAGTACTGTTACAGTAATTCGTCGAACACGGGCGCGACATCCGGAGGGAAGGAAAACAGGAGAGCGGGTAGTGTATGGGACATTCTCTCTGTACCGACAAATTTCTTCCGCTTGAAGACGGCTGGGTGTCCGGTGTCCCGGGTCTATGCAAGAATCCTCAAACTGTAATCGTGGATTGGTTGGTTTGATCATCCTCTGTTTGTGCAACTGAACGGATCGGAGAACGAATTTCTTCTAATAATCAATAGATTTAACCCTAAATGATTACATTAAATGAATACACAATGATAATCCGACGCTTCAAAAGCAACTGAGTAGTTGTGTTTTAGTTCGAACAGATGACATAGAAATTGGGTATTCAAATCATTCTCTCCAATGGTCGCTAATTAAAAAGCCACATTTCCCCTCTTACTCTTTCTAGGGGTACAAGTGCAAGTTTATTCATTCGAGAACTATTCACATGACAACCGTAATAAGGTCAAAAACGGATTTTTTGACAAGAACGAATCTTAATTGACGATCGATTTTGCACTTCATATGAGACAAATAACAAATAACACGAAAATACCGTAAGCTTTTATTTATTCGATAAATATTTTTTCACAAAAGCAAAATTTTCCAATATTATTGAATTTCGTTCTTTCATCATTTCTATTTGGGGTTGATATTGTTCACGTGGTGGGCAGGGTACCGATTCGCTTTTGTATTTGTCCTGTTGTCATACACGCGCATCGCGACAATCTGCATTTGAGGGCGTTCGAATGAAAATACCGTGACTTGGTCGCTCCCAGGACAGTTTGACAGCGAAATTAATGATGACAGTTTTTCTGCCTGCCTCCAACCCCAACCCACCCCTGCCCGTGATTTACGTTGTTCCATCACACTCGGATTGTGAAAAGCTTCCGCAGGTTGACAATGAGCTGATTAATTCGATCCAATTGAATAAACTAATACATCTACTAGAGGGTAAAAAAATAATTTTGAATGAAATCAATGAGGTGAGAAACAATGCAAAATGATGTATCTAGTTCGTAATAATTATCTGATTCTGTTCAGATTAGGTGTTAGAAACACAAGCTATGTGATATCACCTGTTTTGCGCTTCAAATTACCATATCTGAAAACTCCAGATTGCCGGACCTTAGTAAACGACGATCGATTGTGTGAACTCTTTTCCCTCTGGACGACAAATCGATATTACTCAGATAAACTTTTGCTAGATTGAGGAAGGGCGCAAAATTTTTCAAACTACTATCAGATGGCTCCCATGCTTTCGCAGATTCCTCTCATTTATGAGTCGGAACTGATGGTCAGAAATACACAAAACCAGCTGAAGAAAACGATTTAAGTAATGCAATCAAAATTGTCGTTATAGTGAAAGCACCAAACTTGGCACTTGTCTACTAAAGAGGCTCGGTCGTTGTTTGTTTTCAGGCAACCCAGTTGTGCCTTCTGCTTATGGCGGTTCAGGTTTGAATGGTGTAGTTTGTTTTCGAACAAACCCATTGTACTAACTGATTCAAAATGACAGTAAAAGCCATGGGCAAACATTAGCGTCATGGTGTTTTTATTTGAGGTGGCAAGACATAAGATAATGATTCTCTGTCTATTACTGACAACCGTTTGACCAACTGGTCGACATATCTGTTCCACGAGACTTATTTTACGAGTGGTGCGTGAATTTTAGTTAAGAAGAATGAGTATCATTGAAACCTTGAAGGGTATCGACCACAAGCTGGTCGGACATTTTACGCTAAGCTTTTCCGAATTGTGAAACATGGAAGACAAGAACGAGGAAATGTTTGGTCTCAGACGGTTCTATCCGGTCGGCTATAGAATAACGGCAGATCATTTTTCAAACGTCAGGGTGAAAAAGTTGAAATCATTACAGCAATCAGGGTTGGTATTAGAAACGACCTATTATGCAAGGACTTATCCGTGCTTATTGGTTGGACCAAAGACTATAGGGCAAACCATTCAGCGGTACATTACAAACTAATAAGTATCGGAAAAATGGAATGAATTTACATTGATAAACAGAGTAAAGCTAATCGTGTGAAGATCAGTGAATCGCGCAAATCGTACAAATACAATAACTATAATTCTCCATAACGTTCCTTGTTACATATTGCAGTTGGCTTTCAGCAAAATGGACCCTACTTCTTAATTGTTGCTTACGTAAAAAGGAGTTATTTAGCTAATTCTGAAGTTTCATTAACTCTATGATGATCGGGAACCCGGACAGTCATTCGGACTATCAAACAAGGCATGTAGAAACCGAAGCAATAGTCGCGGTTGTGAAATTCCCGTCTTAGATCCGATATAATCTTCCCCTAATCCATGACAAACCTCACACCAACTCAGAGATCTATCGGTGAAAAGACGTGTTTAAACATGTGGTGCTTTGTGAGTCGAGCTGAGAATGAGGCAGCTTTGTATGAAGATTCACTGGTGGATAATGCGGTCATCGTTTGTCTCGTAGTTCCAAAATAGGTACGTGCGCAGTAGGAACTCTCAAAAATTTAAATAAAACTATATAGGAGGGATTAATTTACGTTGCTACACGATGAAAGACTCGGACTTTCAAGCCGCTCTTCTACGGACCTAACTGAGAACGTGTAGATCAAAACAGCCTAGCTTGCACATTCTTTGTTGGTCACTGATCAGTGACCGTTGAAATCCGCAAACCAAATGCGTTTGCCACGACGTAGCCCAAAATACAACCGCTGGACGTTGCTACCAAAGTGCGTAGTAAATTATCCCGGATTCGACTCTGATGGCTATGTTAGATGCGTGGAAACTTTAGGCCTTAATTGTTCTCACTGATAGATGAATAAAAACAGCAAATTGTTCGTGTGCGTATTGGTCCTGAAAATCGAATGAGTTTTCTCCTGTCAAAGTCAAAATGAAAGCAAGGAAATTTGCTTGATTGCGTGGTTGCTGTGCGCACCAAAATCCGGGTTGACTAAAGAAGCGGAAGAGCAAACATTAGGAAAATGCCGAGGAATAAATGTTACAAAATCAATCTAAAACTCATTCGCTTCCTGTCTTTCATATGTGATGATCCTGGCATTTCGCCTTGTTTTCTTGCTGTCTTTGCCAATGTCTTTAGCCTACATGTATCAAAGCAGAATCAAGACCTCGCCGTAGTTGATGCACGTTTTTCTTCCAATGACGAACTTTGTTCTGCAGCTTTAGCGACCGACACTTTTATTCTGTTTGTCGTTCTGTACCAGCCGCTGTCTCTCCTACCCACGAGATCCGAATTTAAGTTCCCATTCTTTCAAGCGTCAGTTATTCCCTAACTTGTATGGCACTTTTCAATCGTTTGAAAAAAGTGACCTTAGAAAAGGAATTTGATGACGAATTGATACGGCTGGCTTCGTAGTAAAGCTACCATCTAGTATGTTTTTAAACATTAAGTAGTTTCTTATCCGAATCGGTTAGTTTACTTATCTATACTCACGGATATACGTATATATATATATATGTTGTTGTTAGGCTGGAGGCTGAAAGTTCATCATCCTGTGGGGATGAGGGAGGAAATGGAGCTAATTTTGAAGTTCTTCTGAGAATTGGGCATTTTCTCTTAGATATGCAGCATGAAAACGCGGTCGTCCAATTGCGGATTTGAAAACGCTGCTGTGTTTGGTGTGCATTTAGTGAGCAGTATTCTTGATTTTTGAGTTTTTCGAAATTATTCTTGGCAAGCATACATTGGATGGTGACCTGGTCTTCCGGTGCGATCTTCCTAAGATGTTTTGACACACTCGCCAGTCAAAGCTAACCTAAATGACGCTATGTTCCAGAGGTCATTTTACGCTATTTTTGGACAGCCTACTTGTCAAACTGTTTTATCCTTGTCAGAAGAAATGTGCCATCTAGGTATGGATTGAAGAGATTATCATACACCATACCTGTCCTTCGTATTCGTTGGGCTCACAAAAGAGTAGACAGTACACGCCTGGCAGTTTGTTTGCAATCACATCAGCGGCTGGTAAAATGCAAACAGTGAGCTGATCATCGAGAACTCTGCAAGACCAAGCGAGTGCCACAGAGAAAGTATGCGTACGAGGTCCGTTGACTAATTGGGTTCATGGGTTTAGTTAGGCACAGTCCTTAGGCTATTCACTTCCGTAATAGTTCTGTACCGATGGTTTGATTTTTAGTGCACAAAATGATAGGTATGCCTTTGGGCAATCACGACGAACACGCCGAAAATGGCAGTACTATTACAGTGGCCTCATTGATGTACAACATGCCGTGTTACCTATGTGCCGCACCTCCAAGGCCGTTAGGTCAGTTTCCGAACGTGCAAATTAAATAATCTCCATAGCGTCATGGGTCCTACAAGGTGTATTATAAATTTAGAAGAATGGTGTGATATTTCGGATTTCGAATCTGAAAACAATTTTGTTCAATTAGGAATAGGTTAAATTTAAAAAAAACTACCGATTACTGTTTGCCAGATTAAATTCCGAAATTCATTTTAATTCTATTGATCCTCTTCGTTAACTAGCTAGTCTGCTTAGACATACGATCCAAAATGCTGGACGTTTAAAGCCCTTCACTGAACCCTGTGTCAACGATAACTTTTCCCCGGCTTATTCCTTAGTGCTTACACAAAAGAAAATTACGGAGGAAATTGTATACAGTCAGTGGCAGGAATTGCAGTGAATTCAACTAGTCCTGCGATTTTCTTTTTCTTTTCGGATCGTTTTTCCCCAAGTTATGAATAGTATATTCTGGTGTTATCCAGACGACAAAGAAGATCAGAGCGAGGAAAAGAGCGCCGCAATCGACATCGCTACACCTGTTCACGTCACACAGCGCTTTCGCTCGGTAGCACGCACGTCAATGGGTCGACAATGTCGGTGGACAGAACACATACAAACAAAAATGCACGCTCACGGATTCACGCGCGAACAGCTTCGGGGTCTAATGAGAACACCAACAAGCTCAACGATAAAGCTGGTTGCTAGATGGTTTCTGTCGCATACGTGAATAGGCATGCACACCAGGAAGCTCACTCGCTGGTTCACTCAATAACGCTAGCGCAAGCATCAAGTCCACACACACAGACAGACATGCATTCACGGAAAAGTAAGCTGTGTGTGGAGCAAAGAGCGTGACGAAAGCAAGTGAAATTCAGCCTTGTCATTGGTCATACTAATACCGATGTGCAGAGAGCAGCATCTGACGATGATAGGACAAAATTAAAATAGCAAATCGTATCCCAGCTCTCTCAGGCAGCAGTGTTCATGCTGGACCGTGAGAGCGACGGAACTGACATACTGTTTTGAGCCCAAAGGTTACGCCTAATCTTATCCCGTGGGCATATACCCGGAAGGGCAAAGGTGCGTAATCACGAAATAACCCACGCACGTACACAACCAAACAGATAGGACTCACTTATGTGCACACATGCAATCTGAAAGTGAACAGAATCCTATTTACCTGATCTTCTTTCAGGACAACGGATCATGTGGAAAACAATGAGCAGTAAAAAGAAACGCTGTTGAATTCGGATTTGGTCCCAACACATACCGGTCTATGTGTATTGCGATTTCTAACCTACCCGTTGGAATCTTTGTGTGTTTAAAATTTCACCAAACGCGTATTACTTGTGCTTTCTTGTTGACCGAACCGACGACAACTTTTCTTGCTCATTGTCCTTCCCCATATGGTTCACGTAATCCAGACCAACCCGGAGTCCCCCAGTTTACTGACTGCCAAAGCCTTTTGCCACCTGGGTGACACAAATGCAACTTTTGCGTTGCACGCCGTCCCGGGGCTGATCCCCAATCCGTCGCATTCGGGTAACGGGCAAACTGCCGGTGTACAGACCCTGTACAATTCTAGCCTGTTGAATCTGATTCCCAGTCTGCCAAATCAGATGATCCAACCGGAAGCATGGATAGGCCCGGCCCAATTCTCCCCAAACACAGCAGCCACCACTGGTGCCGCGTATCATCCCACCGAGAACTCGTATCGTCAAGACACCTGTCTGACAGAGAAAAATATTTCGGACACTTACCAGGTAAGATGTTAGTCATCAGTAATTGTCTATTTTTCTTCCGTTTAAATTGCTAACGTGCAGCCAGTTGGAAGGCATTAGCAAACCGCTAGGGATGAGCACAAGCGTTTATAAAGTCCAATAAATCAAACTGAACTAGTATATCCACATTTGATCCTGAGTGTATTCCGTCAGTACCGGTAGCATCTAGTGTTTATTCTTCCCAGTGTTTTTGTTAAGTAATGAAGAAATAGCAGCGTGTTTAGGTGCCGAAGTTTTGCACAGTAGACGGTTTCTGAGACAGTTCAGTGTAACTCGATTCTCACTAGCAAATCAATGAGGCAGAAATCTCAACCCAAGTGATCAACTTTGCGTACAAGGACGAAACAACGCGCATTCCGAATAAACCCGTTCTAGTCGCATCTCTGTACAGTGATTTTGTTTATCGATAGTCGTTATTTATAGTGTAGAAAATGAAAGAAAATTTCCAATTTACCGTATTGTCTTCCAGTAAGCGCGTGCACACCATATTCTGAACCTATCTATGTCAACCCTTCCGAATGCTTGTAAAAGATCTCTATTCATGACAAAACGAGATGGTGTACTTTAGGCCGGATAAAAAACTCACTTCATTTTCATTCGTGTGATCTGCATGGAATCCAAGGTTCGATAAAATTGTTGCATGCTATTTGTTTCACAGTGCACCCAACTGCAAAAGAACGATCAAATATCAGCCACCGTATCGTCTGTAAATGATGATGAAAAAAACCCATCAGGTAAGTGAATTTCTTTCTCTCTGTCTTTCGGCAACTGGTGGACAGATCACCCTCAAACAGATAAATGAGTAAGGATTGCAAATTCTGTTTCAGTTAATTTCAGTTTATGAAATGCACTAGAGTAAAAACACTTGCAAGAACATCCGGATATCTTACCGGTTGTTCAGTCGGCCAGGCGGTTGTGAAACCTAAATTTGGAAAAGAGAAACCTCTTGACTCTGACACACAGTGCCAGTTATGGGATCATTTACCCAGACCACGGTGATTACAGCAAAACAGCCCACTCCCCTTCGAGCACATAGCGAACGCCGCCCCCGCACTGAGATCACTGACACACTGATTGACAGAACAATTGTTTGTTCTTCCGCGATTTAGTCTGCCTTGTGACTATCCTAGCCCCCGATTATTTTAATTCAACCGGCTATGACTGGATGACCGTCGTGGTATTCTGGCATGGATATAAAAACTTTTCGGTTAGTTGCAACTGTTCGCTGCCCGTTTTATCAGACTGCATACAAGTAAGTAATAATAATGACCAGGTAAAATGCTGGAATGCTGCTATAAGAACCACAAAGAAATCTTGATTACTCCGCATTAAACACCTTGTCGAATCACGTCATATTGGTCCTGAACATTAATGATGCGCTTCTGCAAATTCCTTATCGAGGTTCTCGAGACTGCTGCACTCCAAACCGATTCTTTATTTGCTTTTGCAAAATAATATAATGACACAGATTTACCATTCAACGAAAGAACTTATAGAACAAATTTGAATTTGTACATGGGTCTTAAAAGCTACTCCAACAAAATGGCATTTCATTCAACAATTTTGCAATCAAATTGCCGAGAAAAATGGAAACTAGCAAACGAAATTACGTCGCAACCAATCTTTTATGAAAATGATTGATGAGAAAATCGATTTTGTGAACTTATGCTGGGTACGACTGACAAGTGAATGTGAATTTTTGGAGAAACTTCAATGAGGGTAGGTAAGAAAAACTGTTCAACATCCTGTCAAGTTTTCGTGTCCAGTTGCACTGTCTTTTTACTGAGCAATATGAGGTTAAACTCTAGCTTTCCGAAAGAATCGACAGTTGCGAACACTGCATGTGTGAAATAAGAGACCGATTTTAAGCATCTTTAACGATAGAACCCCGAGCTAGGTGAACTTAACTCGTTTGATTTCGTTGAATGTGTTTCGGTTCAACACAAGAAAATTTCAAAAACTCACCAAGCCAATGAATGAATACTGGTGTGCACATCTAAGTTGTTATTTGCCTGTATCTTCCCTGAAAGAAAGAAAAAAATCACAGCATCACTTTACGAAGAACTTAATTTGTTCGCACTGATTCAAATAAGTTGGTAAGGCGTGGAACATAAAATATTCAGCTACTATGCGTCGTTATGTCAAATTTTGTGTTTAAGTGTGAAAAAAAGCTACGACAATAGAATTAACAATAACCATTTTTGGATGAGGTACCATTTGTTCTCCACCTTGGGGATGAGAGTGTTCTTTTTTAGTGCATTTTATCTACCTGAGCTTTGTTGCGTGTCTAAATTAATCGAACTTCGATAGGTGCTCGCAAATCGAAATCACACAATCAGAAAAAACGACATCAACATAATTGCATACACGCACAAGTGCGTAAGTACCTACACATGTATATTTGTATATGTCAACGTAAATGGTTCGCACCGACCAAATAAATTTGGCTGTGCATAGACAAACAATTCGTCGGGGACGGTTTGAAGTTGTAGTGCCAAATTGATTCAACCAATCAGGAATGAGCCCAAAATTTTCGGTTCACAAAACTTCGTTAATAAGTAATCGGTTGTTTTGGATGTCCTGGGCTTAGGCTTTTTTGGTTATAAAGTTAACCGAATTAAATTAGGCTGATCAGCAAGACCAACTGCGCACAAAACTTACATCAAATCGGACTTGCTACTGTTCCTCGGTGATTTGGTGGCTCTATGGCTCATTTGCTTTCAAGAGCTCGATTTACTCGAAAAAGAAAATCTGCTGCCATAAATTGTTTGACCAAGCTTTTGGGAAAACTGTTTGTTGTTCACAAGCGTCTCGAAACTTCCTCGAGCAGGTTCAGCAGTCGAGAAAACAAACGATAATTGGATGTCGCAAATCTAGTAAGACGACGGATTTGAGTACAAAATTGGTTTGTCATTCAAAACGTTTTATCACTCTTTGTAAAGGATTCATCGTACGTCATGGGCGATCTATTCCACGAGCAAGACCCTGGGACCCAATGCTGCTATACGGTCCTTGTTGGGTGTAGCCAACAGTGCATAGGTACCGCGATCGAACTGGGACGCGATTTCGAGTCTACATTTAGTGAGCCGAACGTTTTAGCCATAAGCCAACAGGGAAGGATGTGAATGGTTAGTTGGACATCATTAAGCAGCAACACAGCGTTTTTATCGGTCATTGGATTTCGCAAGTTGCAGTTCATTTTTCGTTCATCAGATGGTCATTTTCCAACTGACAGGCGCTCCTGGACATGATGTGAGCAGAAAGGAAACAAAGTGCAGAGCACTGCTATTTGGGAGTTGACAGTTGTAGAGGATTTATTGCAAACTTCAAATGGTTTGATATGTTGTTAGTTTTTGACATGGTGAAAGCAGCCGTATAGTAAGTACTTCAACGGTTTGCCAACGGTTAGATGGAGGCTGATCTTGTATGGTTAGTCGGTGTTGGTTTTACAGCGATGCATGATTTCAGTTCTCCCAAATCAATTGGCCCACAGCATTCAAACTTATATCAATGATAGTAAATACAACGTATAACGGCCAGTGGTGAACGACGAGCCGTTCAGGGCCAAACCAACCAATCACTGCTTACGTTACTTTCGACTAGATAACGTCTACATGCTGCTGCTCACCAGCAAAACTGTTCAGTATTTCATGTCGACAGTTTTCATCCATTTGATTCACGCTAACAAACTTGCTCTAATCGATCAGACACGATGCATTCGCCTCGACAATAGATTTGTTGAGATCAATACATTGCCGTACGTAGAACAATGTTTCGTTGCTTTGGTTCCCATGATTTGAAAATGCACAAAATCCTTCCCCCTCTCTGTCTTTCATCCTTGCTACCTCCCCTAATTCAGATTCATATCACATATTCGTCGGCGATCTTGCCCCGGATGTCGAGGACGATGTGTTGCATGCGGCATTTGCAGCTTTCGGAAATGTGACGTAAGCCGAATAAAAAAATCTTAGTTCAACAGCTCGATTTTCGTCATCGGATTGACCTCCAAACCTTTTACTTACGACAGATCAAATGGATTGAGTATTTTATCAGACGAGTTTGTAACTATTAATGTATTGATTCAACTTCCACCGGTATTTTCAAATATGCGCTCAGATTTGTTCAGCAAGTCATGCCAAACGATTGCACATAACACACAGGATTAGTAATTAATTGGTGATTCACGAAGCAACTTAAACTCCCCACTCACCCTTGAGAACCATGGAAACATTACATAGCTGTTTCATTTGTGTTGGTACGGCTAAAATAAATCGGCGTATTCTGATGACACCCCTATAATGAACAGGACTACAAAGCACTTTACCTACCTGTCCATATGTTGACGGTAAATAAACTACGAGCATATCGATTGATCTCTACTACATCGTCTAATGCCTTCTCCTTGTGTAGTTATCACGAAATTCCACTGGTGTTGATTTATTTTGCATATTCGCCTTGCGAAGCGTCAAACGCGAACCCGGTAGGTAAATAATCCCGAGTCGAATAATGTACGCACTGAACTGCTCATAGTGGCACCACCCGATCTGATACTTGTCAGCAATACAAGAAGGGCGTTTTTGCGTCATTTGCTTGTGAATACTCACCGATCGATGGAAACAAACAGACTTAATATCAAATCACTATCGCCCTCGTGTTTCAATGTTTTCATTGCATTATATTTTGAATTCAACTTAGGACAGATGCCAGCTTCTTCAAATGAACGGCACTTGTGCTTTAAAGAACAGTACTTTGTAAGACGAGCAAATATTCACTCACTGTGTAAAACTAGCTAGCGAATGTCATCACGAATCCAGCAAAATACCGTCGATTTTATACAAACTGTAGGTATACTAACGAGGAACGATTGCAACTACAGACAGACAAAATCCACATACGCGGTGTATTTACACGTCATGCCTTTGTTGTTCTTCCCAATTAGCGAATGCAAGATTATCAAAGACATGCACACGCAAAAACCAAAAGGATACGGGTTTGTGGCATACAAAAGCAAGCACGTGAGTCAATTTCATGAAAACTGATTTCTGAATGGTAATACTATTTTTGTGCTGCTGGCTCAGAGAAGAGCTTAAATTGTAATTGGAAGGAAGATTTCCTGCTGTTCATATTGTGGCTTGACAATTCATAGTGTCCCAGTGTAAGAAAGGCCTGGAAAAATGGAATTCATACTGGAACTCACAGATAAGCATTACATTTATTCACGTGATCCCGCCTAAACCACGTGATTCTTTGCTTGAAGTTTGGTTATCCCGGAAATTTCCGCTTACTCACAAATGATGATCACATCAGATGCGGTTGGCAGTTTCAACTTTGCCTGTGTGTTAATAATACGAATAATACAGATGTACTTTCGACGAGACTTGGAACAGACGATAGTTATTTCAGAGATTAAAACTGACCGTTTCCGTTGTTCGGCGGAGTTACAGTTATGTCTGGCAAAGGGCAAACATGACATTCACTGTCTTCTGTGTCAGTTCTGTCTGGAATTCCACACATGTTTGATGGGTATGAATACAACGGACCAAAAGGTCACCTTCTATCTTGCCAACGTGACGTGTATGGTTAATTTTTAAAGTTTAGTTGAACAGACCGAGGTCTGTTATGAGGAGGTAATATGCTCACTTCTGCCACTGTCCAAGCCCTGCTTCGTGAATTACTTGTTTATCACGTTTCGAATTCATCGATCTTCAAAATGTTTCCGTGACTGGCTCTGGTGTAATTAGCTGGTTTTCTCAAGATTGTGAACATTTTGCTCAAATGAGTCCGTTGTTTTGTAGATGGCCACCAGATAAGAAAATGAATGGTTTGTACTGATTATTCCAAAGACTATCTAGTTACCATTACCGATACTGGCTAGCAACATGACCTTTGCAAGCAAAGAAATTATTCTCCGTCGGCTTTGACAACAACATTCACTGACAGTGAGTAATGGAACACTATCATTCGTCAGAACTAACGCCACAAAGCTTTACGGTTTCTTCCAAATCAAAGTCTTCTAGTATATTTTAGAGGAAAAGTGTTCAAATTCTCGTGTTTTACCGGGCATATCTTGCTCAACAGGAACGGTACCTCAGTGGCCTTATAAAATATTGCTCCACTAATTGCAAAGACTTTCAAATTTGCAATACCAGAAGCTGAATTGTCAGGATGACGAGAAAATGAGCCTACACTGTGAAAGCGTATCTTAACTGATGAAACGTATGCACTGTATTTTGCAACGTTTTATGACACTGAATTAGAAGTTCAAACGGTGCACATTGTTGATCGAGTTACCGCTACATGAATTCCACTCGCAAGGCCGTTGTTCACCCCTATTCGGAATCTGTGGTGCGAAAACCCTGTTCCCGACAGCCTCGAAAACTGAAAGCACCGATCCACTGAACTAGTCTGATCAGACTTCTTCGAAGTAGTTTACAGTCTAACCAGATCGTGAAGGAAACTTGTTTAAACGGCCTTATAGTGATTAGCACAACGAAGGGCTGGCCACATGCCGCTCGATGGGACCGACCTATGCTGCGTGTTTTGAATCATGGTTGAAACTTCAAAGGAAATAGTATCGTAATCCGTTCTGGATGGTATATTAGGGACCCACTAAGAAAAACATTAAAAATTCACGCGTATAACTTGAATCCCGTAGGATCGTGACCGGCTTTTAGTTTAGAACAAAACACTCAGATCAGATTTGGCAATATAAAGGCACTTGGCATAATTAGCTTTAGCCCAATAAATAGTTTCGTCAACAGTAACCGTAATATATATCATTACTAAAGAACGTGGAAATGTCGGATTTTTAAATATCCAGTAATTTTTTCCTATGTGGTCAGTGTGCAGGATTAAACCAAATCAAATCAGATCAAGGCTTAGTTTGCCATTAACAAACCATGAAACCAACAGTAGTCGATGGTACTGCATGAGGAATAATTTCGTGAAAACACCCTATATTCTAATGCGTACATTGAACAAGTAGTCAAGCTGTATCGTTTGTGCCTAAAGCTACTGCCTTTCTTAGAGTACCTGCAATAGAGTCACGTGCCGTGGGTAGTTGCATGCTACAAAAAAGTAACTTAGTAGAGAATTGGTACCGTATCGTGGGGTGATGTTGGTAAGTCACTGAGGTTTCTCTTGCTTACCACAAGAACACAAACAGTCTGCCTGCAAAAGATTCCTCCAAGCGTACGTACGAATGCCGATGCGACGGTCCCCGATAAGGACGAAATAACTCTTCACTGCCTTCGAAGTTTTGCAGCTCAGCTTTGGCGAGAAATTCTTCCTAACATTAAATCTCAGACTACTGCGATCTACCCAACCATGGATCTGTCCGAATAACAGTATGACAGATAAACTGTTTCCAGGAGGGAAATTCTTCATTACCATAACGGTGTTCTATCTAGGGTATTTGAGCTGATGACTGGACCGGAGTATTTTGATGCCCATCTTTCTGATTCTATGAAATAAAATCCTTGCCCATCAGCTTGCATGGGGCATCCATAGTAATTCAGTTTTGAATGGTACATTGGGGGTGCTACCGTTGTGATTTTGAACAGTTTTGGCAACTTAAAATGAACATGCCATTGCATAGGTGTAGCTGTGAAGACGTACGACAACGTGGACTGACGGCATTAGAAACAGGGGCTCGAAAGTTCTGTTGCATACATTAAGTGATCGCCTCAGAGCACAGCGCTTTCCAAATACTTATCGGTGTTAATCTGTAAGTGTACCAACCAACTGTTGCCTCTTCACATTGCAAAGAAGTCGATTGCAGTTATACTCAAAGAGTCCAACTAAAAACCAGTTTAACCGCGTGCGATTAGAATTGTGCATTTCAGGTATGGGTAACGGAAAGCGTAGGATTGTCTGCCAGTGCAGTTATCTGAATCGTATATCACACAGCAGCAGTTAGCAACTGTTGGGTGAAAAAACAACCAGCTTCCGTTAAAAACCGCATTTCGTGCAACTCACAGAACATTGCTAAATTTTACAAGGAGACTAGAAGCCGGATACCGTAACTAGTAGACTCCACTTAATTTGCTCAAGTTGAGGCTCACTTGATCCAGATTTGGATACTGGATTGTAGAGTGAATACCCCGTCGTTTGCGGACATTCTTCTGACTTTCACGATAAACGTGAACAAAACTAAAATGTTGTCAATATCCTGATGCTATCTGGGTTTCTTCTGAAAACCAGAAACCCGAAACCACACAAATCGATTAATTTTGGTTCATCCAACGGATGCCAGTGAGACACAACCCTCGGTCAAGAATCGCGCTAGTGAATTTCTGGTTTTGAGATACGCTGCAATTAGTCTAGTCTTAGCCCGTAGGTGACCGTAATCCGTTTGATCCCATAGGAAAGCAAATGATAGGGTCACTGGGTTGACCAAGAACAAACTTGAGGTTGTGCATAACCTAAATAGAATTCCCATATATCCAAATGTCTTTTTGCGTGCCAATCAGCTGAGGATTCTGTCTGCCAAAGCTTCAGCCTGGCAGACCAAATACTCAATCGTCCAATCCGTCCTAGCATCGTTATTTCCTCACTACAACTATCTAGGCGGGAAGAGAATAGCCCATTGCTTCAAGTATGTTATAGTTGTCTCCGCTGAGAACCAAAATAACTGCTTTTGTATGCAAGAATAACATGCACAAATGGGACAGTCGAACTAGAAACCGTCGACGAGTTTAAAAAGACCTTGATTAGGTTAACCATCCATTTCACGTGCCGGACAGTAGCTATGCCGGATATAAGAAAACAAGTCAATACTGATCTTGTATTTACCAAGTAGTTGAGGGCGACAGTTCGAGTTGATGATGAGGATGAAGCAAACGAATAATGCCTGAAATATCTGCACATTTTGAGATGGAAAATTTTAGAGATGAAATGGGATGAATTTCATCTTACCACTAAGAAGATCAATTAGTATATGCAGTCCGTGACGGCGCGAAAGTAAGCCAAATATGCTTCGTGGTTCTGCATTGTTGTGATTTCGACTATTAGGCTATGAACTGCTTTGATGCAATCAGGAAAATGTCACCGGGAATTCTTGAACTACTTCTCAGAAAACGAAGTGTACGACAGTTTGATAGCCATCGAGCAGAGTTTTCAAGAACACGGGAAAGTGTCAACTTAATATTTCAAGTTTATAATAAACAACGAAATAATTCCATCAGTCAAATCATCCACCCAAATTGCTTCCAAGTAATCCGCTCGAATCACGTGACTGTACCATTATGTACTGCAGAGGTCGTTTCTTCTTCCGTCGAGGCAATCACCATTAAATTCCCCCTGTTATCAGAGAATTAATTGCAAAACTGCTTAGTGTCGCGCTCATCAGTTCACAAACTACCATATACATCGAGCTTCCCAGTTTTATCCTCTTATCAAAAGAACAAAAGTTAGTTACCAGTTCTTTAAGAACTACTGGATCTGCAACAGTGCCCGTGCGGTGCGAAAGTAAACTGATCTCTTGTCAGATTCTTTGTCGAAATGGACTTTCACGTGTGCTAGAAACCTGGATGTAAATTAAACCAAAACGGAAGTTTGGTGTGCCTTTTAGATGTTTGATTCATGCAGAGGACTGATCAGCTTCTATCAGTAGTGTTTTATATGGACGATGCAGTTATCGACCCAGGGCGATAACGATCTCATGTGTTTCTCCGAGGAACTCGGCGATAGATTTTCTGGACCATTCTGGCGCCGCTGAAGCAACTGCGTCGACGCCGGATAGGGTTATTTCGGGAATTAGCACTCAAAGTAGGAATAAATTTGATAACAACTCCGGTTGAAACAAATGTTGTTCGCTTACTCGTTTGCCAATCGTCACTGCTTAGTTGGTTTAGGTGCTGAACGGTTCTGAATTTTAATACTGTAATCGCCATTTCCAATTGCCGGCTGAGTGTGCTACGGTTTTCGATTACCTCCTTTCAGTTTTGAATAATAATCAGAGTGTCAGAATCAAATGACTTAAGGAGTGTATCGAAAAATCGATGCGCCACGTATTGGTTTTAATTTTGAATGATATAATGTTAATAACAATGTTGTTGTTAGGTGTAATGCGTCAACGTCTTTCTTGATCATTTGATTGTAAAACTTTCCCTGAAAAAAGACTGCTTACGGTAGTCGCAGGGTTGGCTCAATAAATCTATGAACAACGCTGTGTCATTGACATTATATCATTTACAATTAATAATCAGAGTGCTTTGAATGTACCACAGACGCTTCACTGCTGATGCTCTGATGTGAGATAATCGATTTAGAATGCGAAACGAATAAACACTGCTTTTCGGATTTATAATGTTCCTATTTAACACGAACCATTAAAAAAGTGTGGAGTGTTCATACCAGAAATATCTGTCACACTCCCAATGGGCATTGGAGTTTTTGAGTGATGCTTGTCAACTGCGATTGCAGGAAAACGTGCACTCGTTCTCTCCCCGGAACACAAACCGTGTGGGAAACCAGTGCAATTGAGTGATCGGTGTACTCCGAAACAGAAAGCCAAGCAAAGCGAGAACAAAATTGAGGAGAAAATAACACTTTGGATGTATAAGGCAGTGGTTGCAGTCAGAATGTGTTAACTGGCACTAGAAGGACGGGGTTAATCCACACCGAATTAGTGACAAATGTCGACTGTTAGTATGGTCCAATAAAGTGTTACAGTTAGGATTAGGAAGCCCGCTAAGCTAAGAGACCAAGTGGGCTTGAAACAGTGAAATATTGAGATTAAAGAATTAGTCATGAGATAGTTTTCAATTCCAGTTTCATCCACAAACGAAAGAAGCAACGTGACGTACGTGAATAGTAAATTACATACACATCCTTAGGCTATGCATGACGAAACAACGAGGTTAGGAGTTTCCCAGAAATTCCTGTGTGAAACTTAAAAATCAATGACGCAGCCTCTCCCTTGGGGTGTTCAAGTAGTTATATTTCAATTGTCATAAAGTAGATTTCTCAGTGCCTGTTTTAATCCGACACAACAAGCTTCCTCAGGGTAACTGAAACGTTGTCCAACCACCTTGACTTCGAACAACTCAGTGCTACTGGACCGGAGCAATAACGTGTGCATGTACAACTGCGGAGACCAGTGTTCACGTGTGCTGATGAGCACGAGATTTTTAGCTCCACGATTACAATTCATTAAGTCAATTAGAAACATGACAAACTATCTCTTGCGGCCAGTACTAAGCTAACTAAATTCCCCGAGTCCTGATTTTGTACGACTACAGCTTGCTATCAAGTAACCACACGAACAAATGTGTAGCTTTCGCATCATTGGAAGAGCTACTCATCAAACGGTACCGTATGCATCTACATGCATGGACCAAGTTGGCACAGGAAATTCAACCAGGTCCCTCTCATCCGCTTTACAATGCTCGTTTTTAATTCCGTTCTCACGCAATGAAACTTTGTATCGTCCAATCCATACCATCCCACATCCCAAGGGAATTGCGTATTTCTTTCCTAGACAGAATTCTCACCAATCGAGAGTACTTAATGTCTATTTCTCCCAAGATTTGCCCTAACTCAGTGTTTTTACACCGATTTTGCACTCCTTACTTTGAAGCGTAGATGAATGCTTGCAATTTCAGCTGCAACTTAGACGTTTTGTGCGCAAACGTTCACATAAAATAGATATACATAAATTCTTAACAAAAGTCAGTGTTCACCACCCAGTAGAACGACTTAGTACAAGAATATTTCATCTCAGAATAATTCCCCAGAGATCACATAACCGTGACAGAAAATTTATGCAAAATCTCACCGTTATTCGAATTAATGTGCATAGCTGAATGCAAGGCCAGGCAGATCAGTGGCAGTGAATCTGAATTCAAAGTGGATCGTTCAACTATTTGAAATGGTGCCAAGTGCAACCCCTCCAAATGACGCTCGATAGAGTTTGCCTGAAAATATCGATCAAGCCGAGCTAAGCCGCAAGAAACATAGACAGTTGATTAACAAATATATGAATGCAGGTCAAAAAAATAAAGGAAAATATGAGAAAAAAGAACCCGGGAATGTTAGTACCATAGTCAACATTCGATTACATATCATGCAGCTGACTGGGGGTCCCCTGCAAATCAAAACGCTTCCTCATGATTAAATTAATTACTGTTTCCAAATTATCGGCCATGTTCAAATAAATGCCAGAGTTTAGAGATAACGGGCAAGTGCACGGAAGACAAATCATATCTTAGCGGGAACCAAAGAGAAACAGTTTGCGATGAGTGCATTTTGTCAAAATGCTTTGTGAGGTAATCTGCCCGTTGAATGACAATTTTCGGAGTCCCTTCGGTTTTCTATGAATTTTTATAAACATTTTCTTTTATCTTTTA
The DNA here is from genome assembly GCA_008360955.1 of Fasciolopsis buskii. Lineage (NCBI taxonomy): Eukaryota > Metazoa > Platyhelminthes > Trematoda > Plagiorchiida > Fasciolidae > Fasciolopsis > Fasciolopsis buskii. The sequence goes on along the minus strand of LUCM01007280.1, from coordinate 164,704 downwards.
AAACGATTTTCTTCCAACGGTGCTGAATTAGTGCAGGGATTCTGGGAATTATTGTGTCCCAATGGGAACACGTTTTGTTTGACGACAACTTGAAAGTTGCATGGAATCTTAGCCCAAACTAAATGACTTTTTAACACACAATTTTGTCAGCTGGTGAGATTTGTTTGACCTAAAGTAATTTGGAACATTGTCCTTACTTCTCAATATACAGGAAGCCGAACGTGCTATACAGATCATGAACGGACAGATCATCGGGTCACGTGCAATTCGCACAAACTGGGCAGTTCGTAGAGATCCCGCAGACCAGGCAAAAGGTGAGGTAGATAACAATTGCATTTCGTACACTCGAGTCTGACTCACGAGTCTACCGTAATCGATAACGTGAAACATGTAATCAAGAGTGTTTGTCATTTGGAATTGTGAATGAAATTTTCCATAAAGCTCGAGGTTACTTTTGGTCGTGTATTTGGGTAAAATTAAGATTACTACGAAACAACGCAAGAAAAATAAGTGAGCGTTGAAATGTGAATATCCAGTGAGAACACCGCATGCAAAACTTTTCTTCCGACTGCCGGTTGTACACAATGTAGATGGTTCGCTAAATCGATATTTGGTAAAGAAAATTGGAACATTTAAGTTCATACAATTTTCCCGTGGTTTACTGTTAGCAGTCCTAAATTGGCCACATTAACACTTCTCCTTGGGAATCGGAACTCTTGTTCGGTTTTAGCACATTTGCTAGCATTCTTGCCTGTTTTTCATTCACAGATCACAGACCACTGAATTATATCGAAGTGTTCAATGCGTCCTCGGCAAGCAATACCACAATCTACGTGGGCGGAATCACAACCGGCCTGACTGGTAAGTCCCTAAGGTTAGGAATCAGGCAGTTGAAATACAACTCTAAAGATGATTGCGGACTCCACCCCGGTATTTCTCGAATGGGCAAATGCTGGACTGGTGCCGGATACTAATTGGCGAAACTCAAGCCTCTGAGGTACAACAAAATGACTGCTTGTGGTAGGAAAAAGGACATCGGTTACTCAGCAAAAGGTGTGTCCGGTGTGCAACTAATAATTTATGCGGCAACCTCGTATCCGAAATCGGGCGGAGGGTTACCATTGCCGGGTGATTCCAACAACAGCGTATAACTTACGTGGTCCACAACGAGGTGGCTGAAGTGAATTAAAGTTACACAATTTCCTACTGGCGCGATTGCTCTACACGGCAATGTATTCCGTAATGGCTGAATGCAAACAGACGGCACACATTTCGCAATCGAGAAGTAACATTTCGTTATGATTACTTTTAACTGACCAAACACAGCTCCCATTTTAATAAATACATAAAGTAAAACTAAATGGCTATCAATGCCTTTATTTGCCAACAAATTTTGGACCTACCAAAATCGGACCGACTGGTAACCGAGAGTTTTGACGATGGCAGTACTAGCTAGCAAAGCCCCATTCGCAAGATTATATACGTTGCATTTTGTGGAATAAAAAGCTATCCACAGTTGTCGTCAATTGAAAAAGGATCATATTTTTGCTTTCCGTATACTCAGCTCCAGCGTGCACCATGTTTACGAATCATATCAGGTTAAATGACTAGTGTTACTAACACAGCAACTCCTTGAGGTGAAGGAGCATTTTCTTGACTGTGGTCACGGTTACCTTATTTTGAAAATGGCCGTTGTAACTAGTAAAGCATAGCAAATATATCTACGAACATGGGATTCTATAAAACTGACAGGAATTTCGTTCATCTAACACAAGCGAAGACATCACTTGAGTGGAAATAAAAAACAAAAACAACCATAACAAAAGCAACAGCAACAACCTAACCAGTAATGGGACTGGGAGCGGCAGAAATTTTGTTGAAGCTATCCAGGGTTATAATAATTTGAACGAACGTACCATACAAAATCAAGTGCAATATTTGAAGCAACACGTCCATCAGCTTGTCCGAGCACTATTCTGTGACTGCATGATGGATTAGCTAAATTTTCCTCGGCGCATTTCAACTTGTCCTTCAAACAGTTTTTGTCAACGACAAAGTAAATTGTTGCACAATCAGACTGGAACAAGTGGAAAAATGTTGTTCATTGCTTTTATTCATTTGATTGTAGAATCCCTTCTTCACAAAGCATTTGAAGAGTTCGGTGAGATTAAAGAAGTGCGAATTTTTCGTGACAAAGGATTTTCGTTTATCAGGTAAATAATTTTGTTTTTTACCAATCCTGATTAACTCTTTTTTGTTTAACTCCGCGGCTGATTAAATCAGACGATCGATATTGCAGAAGACGAGAGCCTGGTGGACCACTCATCTCTTTGTGCTAATATTTTAGCTGTTTTTGGCATCTGGATCAGAATGTTTGGGAAAATATGACCCGGAGCCAGTGCTCACGTCGAATGGGTGCTGACCGTAATTCTCCTTGAAGTGGCTTGTTCTCAGTAAAGTCTTTACGATCACTAAATCGGCTTGTTGCGTGATACACGTAACGGACACTCGCATGCAGCAGAGCAATAATCACGTATATCGAATACACGTTCCACCTTCTTGCCCATTCCAAATTAGTTTGATCCGATCAGGTTACACTGGTTTTGGTTTGCTTTTGTTGGTCCACGTTTGTAGCAAGGGGAAGAAGTGGAAACAGGATTTGCTCACATCCGTGAACCACACCAACCAAAGAAAGTCAGTTGTTCCATTCGATGTCGAATAATTGATGAACTTGACAATACTCAGCATGTTTATTGTTGTTCTTTCCATGGAGGATCGCAGTTGATGTGACCTACAAGAGAAAAACCACAAAAAAGAAATGTCACCTTGTACATGAACAGTTTATCGAAAGAAGTGTCGCCGGTGAACCAAAATTTACCATCACGAAAAGTTTTCCTTCTGTTTTCTTGCTGAGCTCAGATTATGTCCACAACCACAGAAATGTTTCCCAAGACTATTAGTGAAAGTTTGATCGAAATTTGAACAGTGACGCCAGTATCCCGACTGCTAACCATTTACTTAGTGCATACTTAATCAAATATGACTACATTGTATCGTAGTCGTGTTAAGTCATTGCTGCATCTCAATGCTCTGGTTCGCAAGTTACGCGTAAAAACTGCATGAAATAGTTCAGTTGATTGGAACTAAGTAAGCCAAAGAAAAACAGAATGGCAGACCAAACTGTTTTCTCACACTGAAAAATAATGAATTTTGAGAGTTTAAAGTGGGTGAATTTACAGATGACGGGAAAAAATGTTGGCATACAGCCTAAATCATGCTGCCTTGAAGGAAATTGGCAACACGATAGCCACTATTCACGGTTCGCTGCCACATCCTAGGTTAGCTGGTTAGCAGAGTGATTCGACACCGTATATCTTCTCCCTCCCCCTTGCTGCGTCATCCGCTGAACTGAACGCGGCTAGTTCCATTTCGATGGCTGAACAAGTAGCTTGGCACTGTACGGTCAACTTAAGTTCGCCATGCTTAGCCAAAACAACGAGGAATGCTAAGCTGAATGCTTTGAGGTAGAGCATTCCGTGATTAGGAAACCACCACTAGATTCTAAATCTCCACACTGCTAACTTGGTTACTGTGTTCATTTTTTACGACACTGCGCAAAAACCGGCAATTAACAACTCTCAAGCGACAAATACCTCTGGCATAAAAATCCAAGTCTCGCAACTATACAATGGAATTGTGTGCAATTTGCCACGGTGCAAAAGACCCTTCACTTGATTAAAGTATCGAGGCGATCCGTATAAGGGTAAGCCACTCGAGATTTGGATATATCTTTGGTCATCTTTACAACTACGCTGCTCTCCCTAAGTAGGCAGCTGTCCAGGTGGCTGAAATGATCAACAATGGCGCGTTTTCTTCCTTCCAGTATAAAGTTCTTAGCTACTGCCAACTAGTCTTGTGTTAACATCTTGCACTTTCCAGGTGGAATACATATGCTAAATAGAACTACAGCCTTCACAAGTCTATCTAATCCACGTTAAGCATTTTCCGCGGATTTGAACAAGCACGCCTAAAACTGAAAGTTTTCTCAAACTATCTTATATTACGTCTTCGATGACGTAGTCGACGAACCATAAGTAGATGGGAAACCCTTGTCGAACACCGCTGATCGTTCCGAATGAACTTAGTTTGCCATATACCCAATAAGCGACCACAGTGCTGTCCGCTTGCCTGAGTCGAAGGCGCTGATTGTTTACGACTGTCTGGTTCATTTAGGTAACCGACAAAGGGTGAAGATTTTGTCGATGCAACCTCCTCCCGGTAGAAATCCGGCTTCATGTTCTTGGGCGTAAAATTCACGAGTCCGTGTCAGACGGCGCAGCATAATCAAGGCCGGTAGTCTGGCAACCGTCGGAACCAAACTGACCGCACCGTGACCTTATTAACTCGTCTCTGAATAGCGGAACACAATTTTCGTTCCAGTTATCCTGCAGCAAGAAGACAGACGCCTTTATCAGGGCACCTCCACTCAGTTTGACGGGAACTGGGAAGAGTCATTCAGGACCTCCGAATAATTCTGGTTTCAGTATTCCAATGGTTAGTTCTACTTCTAGTCTCTTTGGAAGGTTGTGACACCTTTCAAGGATGTGCAACTGGTGACGATGGAGTAATCACATTGGAGCGCGGCTGGCTGAACTGTTTCTTTGAAGCATTAGACCCAATTATCGAGTCTCTGTTGCATGTTGCTTCACTGATAGGAATGCGCCACTTGTCGCATAATCTTGACCAGCCTTCGAATGTTAACTGAAACGACTACAAATCCTATTTTATGCGTTAAGCTAAAACATTGCTTTTCACGATCCCCATGACGTTGCAGATAACGCCCCGTACTCTCCGCTTCCTTTCAGAGTTTGGGATACAGCTTTTTTATTTCGCTAGGTGTTGAGAGTCCTGGAAAATCTAGTGTCTTTAATGGATATCGGGCTTGGGACCACAGGCGAAATTTACTGCCAAGTGCATCGCCTATTCTATTTGATCCCGTTGATCATTTACAATGTTGTTCGTCGCAGTTTATAGCTCAGCTAATATTTTCCGCTCGTAAATGGCGCAAATCTCCAGACCGAACGGACGTTATTAAGCCATCCGGGTTTGTAGGTTTTGTCCATGGTCATTAAACTACAACGAAAATCGGATTAAAACTGATGCATGATCTAACTTCCCGTACCTGGACCAGTAGGATTAACAATTTTAGCCAGAACCGTCCTAATGGTAGCTTACCGGCGAACAATAGATCAGACTCACGACACTTGTGATAGTAAGGCGAAGTGTTGCTTTTCGCCACGGTCTACGTCGGAATTCAGTACTGGACGAGACCAAGCAATTGCCTGAACAAAACCTTAGAAACCTTTCCGTGTTATCTGTAAGCTGACCGCGTAAGGAAAAACTCCAAACTAGACGAGCACCTAGTTTGCGAATTTAAATCACCAGCCACCTGAGCCTTTGATTTTGCGTGGGAAATCGGCTATCTTGTAAAACTTATCCTTTAATTTGTTCGTGCTGACTAACAATTATCTCCTCAAGCACCGAATGAAACCATAAATGTCACTGGTCATAAGCTACAAGTAATAGAGTTTCAGTCTGAGTTCAACTCTGCAGCTGTTAGCCAGGACCATTCCCACGTCACGTAAAATCACAGATAAACCTAATTTGTTTCTTCAGAGGTACGTGAGAAGCGTCTTGATGAAAAAACCACGAGCGGTTTATTTGAATATCACGTTCGCTTTGCACTGACACAGTGGACATCAGAGTACCCGTTGTGAGCGCCACACATTTATTGATTGATCTGCCTAAAACCTTGCATGTTAAAATCGCCCAGGACCAGAGGCCAACGAAACAAGAAAATTTATGAGTTATGGGAATGAGAATCATTTATGACAATTTTTGCGGATGATACGGTGCAAGTAAATGGCATGAAGTGATTATCCAATATGAAGACCATGTGCTATGATCAGATTCCCCCCCCCCGGGGTCTACGGAGTGAATTGCTAGCTCGTATCAACCCCAAAATGGGGTCTAGGAGACCGCCTAGTCACGCCTCTACCCATACGACTGATTCTTAAGCTGGATTTAAGTCCTTCTGCGTAGATCGAAGTGTTACTTTGCCACGCAAGCCGTCCCACTGCGTCAAGATGCAGTCTCATCATAACGGTTGCTTGATTACAGTAGTCACCACGATGCAGATCAAGCTGATATATGCATATTTTTGAAAATTTAGTTTACAGATATGCCGTTAGTTTACGTCAACCTTGTGTCATTTACGGTGCACCTCACGGTATGGTACGCACGTACGGAAGGAATACTTATGATAAATTAGCTTTGCTTTGATCTATTATTTATTTATTTATCTATTTATTTATGCGCTACAAACTACAGCCACGACCAAGCACCAGTCAGAAAAATGGTGGATGATGCGCTGCATGTCTAGATGTTTGCGACGCGAAACCAACAAGGTACAGACTAGCAAAACGTGCATGATTTCCGCTGCTTAGGAAGAAAACGACAAAACATATCCTTTTACCTCCTTGAATGCAGTAAAAGCAGTACCCATTAATAGATCGGTCTGAATTGTTTGAAGAAAAGTACCTAGGTGTACGTTTGTTCAAGTACTCATTGACAAACTCCAATTTAATTTTCGTTTTTTAGTGTTTTGTTGCATTTTATTTAATGCAATTTATAATTTCTCATGAATACAAGGACTTTCGCCAGAACGCCATATACAGTGTTTTTTTGTCACTCAGTTGGTAAGGCCCGGGCAAGCTGCAGCCATACGTCCAGCGACCTGGTATCTGGTCTTTTAAGGTAAAAGAAATACTGACAAGAAGTTTAACAGATTTGTTTTACAGTCTGACAGCGCAACCAACGTCAGCCTTGTGAGTTGAAAAAGCACAAAACAAACTGGGCATTCCACCCTACATTTCCGACAGATGGTAACTGCGTAAACCGTTTGTGGTTGTACAGTTTAATCCTATTTCTAATGGGACATAACCACCTCGTGACAAATCACTTCGGTGAACCATTTTAATATAGGCGATCTAGTGAGAACTAATGTTTTCGGTGTGGCACTGCTATTTTTACCAGGGTTCTGAAACAACCTGTCGAGTTACTCCAACCACTTCTACAGCTTGTTTTTGAGTCGGAAAACCGAATGAATACTGGGTCTACCTAGGCGTGGAGGAAACGTTACAACGTGATTAAATGGGAACAAATAATCAACGTACTAGTTGAATGTCTGTCTGATGGTGTTTCTTTTGAATGAATTCTGCATGCATGCATTACAGATACAGCTTGAACATTTGTAACTATTAACATGCATCGCCCATCGGGCACAAGCGCAGCTTAGTTCACGTCAAAAGATGAAACTGAACGTGAATTTTCGTAAAACTGAATATTTTTGTATCAGTCTTCCTCCGGTTTCGTTTTGCTGAACTTATCGCGTAAGCTTGCTGGGTGATAACACATGAAAGTGCGCTTCGTCGCTAAAGTTTCGTGAGTCGGAATTTTGGCAAACCGAGATAATTCCACATGAGTAAATTGCACTTCTGGCCGTATTTGTTATGTACTTTTCGAGGACTGTAAAACTTCCGCTAGCAACCGAACTCTGGAGGAAAACTGACCAAGTGTGAATACAACGCATTCGTCAAAAATTTTCAATTAAAATAACTATTGATGACAATCTAACTACGTTAGTAGCGCAATAGCGCATTTCTACAAGTCCGATCAATTTCGGTACATTCAAGCAAGTAACTGTTTTCCAATTGAATTCTTATCTTTTGTCCCATTCAGGTTTGATACGCATGCAGCAGCAACAAGGGCAATTGTTACCATGCACGGTCGATTGGTAGGAAGTCAGTCGTGCAAATGCTCGTGGGGCAAGGAACCGACCTATTCAAATCGATTACACTCAGTAAGCCCAACTGTATTCCTTGGAGATTTAGTTTTTGACTGACTAAGCTTGAGCAAAGGGAATATTATTATAAATAATATTACTATTGCTGTTATGTAAAACTAATTTCGATCCAAGACTTGTTTGAATATAATTTGGAATGGTCGTCTCAAACTGAAGCACTGTATTATGAACAAAACTGGTTTGTAAATATTCATTAACTTCTTATCCTAATTCTCCCTGACTCCTGTCTGAATTATGCAAGGAAAGCCAATGAACAGGTTTGTGATGTATATTCCACTTTAGACGTGCCCTTTGCATACGATTGCTTGATATGGCTATAGTGTCCGACTGTCTAGTTTAAATTAGCCAAGAAAAATATCAGTGTTGTAAACAGATGTGAAAAGGACTCGTTCTTCCACGCATGATCTCACTAGTACATTTTACTTTGTTTCACAGTTTGTTCTAGTAATTAAGCTTCAGTTGCAGCGACATTTATATCAAGCTTTTGAACATTTCGCAGACTTATACCAATCCGTGGAAGATCAAATGACATGGAAACAGGAAAAACCAAGGGGCCAAATAACCGCTGGGTTTTATTTGCAGTACGCGGATAACAATAGCTGGAATTGGTTTATCAGTCTGTCCAAAACTGTTGGGAGCACTCCACCAGCAGGGACCCTCACTACAACTGAAGTGAAAAAGTTATCATGTCGTTTTAAGATTCAAAATGCTTGTTTCTGATTAAATAATCTCAGCAAATGTTTAACGTGACAGGGAATGCTACACCACTTCCTTCGTGGCTGTTGTCACAATGTTCACAGCTAAACCTAACCCCACATCTGCCAGCTTATTTCGTCCTGTTTGGAGGATTTTCCTCAACCCTGTTTGCTTACTGCTGGGGCACGTTATTTTGGTTCTCTGAGTCCCGAACTACACCAGTCGATGATAGACTACTTGGTATCCAATGGGCTGGAGGCGTGAAACAAAAGGCCGCATGAAAAGTCCTAGAGAATTTTTCACCCCTATTATTAATTGCATTCTCACACTCGTCCCTCGCAAAGTTGTGTGACGGTCCCAGCACTCACAAGTCACAAACAACGGTTTACTCTTGCATGTTTTCCAGTCAATTCCTCATCCTTTATGGAGCTTTACTGAGGTGACAGTAGACTTTGCATCGTTTGTGTACTTTCATTCTACACTTCAAGAGGCCCCTAAAATCAGAAGCATATTGTTCGGTTGACCTGAAAAATCCAAATGAAGTTCAAACTCGACCGAGTAGCAATAATTAGTTCTCACTTTTAGTCATCTGTGTTACTCGTGGCAAAGCATGTCTGTTACATAAATGCGGGTTTAAGAAAAGTGATAGAAGTGTCACCCGTGTTGGATTTCGACAAAATCACAAAGGTTGGAATGACAGGAGACTAGTCGTGCCACACTACTTCTGACTTACCACTGAAAACCGCATAAGCATTGAACACAAGGTTAGTCCATGTTAAATCAAGCAGAATGAGATATCGAAATTAATCATAGTGACTCAAACATACAGCAGACTAATGGATATGTAGTTCTCCAACTTCTAACAAGGATGACAGAAGTGCACTGTTTCTATTGCGTCGGACAATAGTACATGACTGATCACATACCGTACGGCGGTAAATTCGAACTCGTAACTGAAATACATACTATAGAGTCATCATGGACTTGCCACATTTTGTTGCCCAATAGTGGCATCTATTCCTGTGATTCCCTATCTGATTAGTAAAGTTTATGCATGAAAATGTACAATTGTGTAATTTTCACCCAAAAATCAACCCTAGCCGAGCGAGATCTAACTTGTGATCTTTCGTATAGGAGACCCCGTGCGATAGTTTAGCCATCAAGGTCTTGGCTTCCAAATGCATATTGCGTGATCCAGAATTCAGCGTCAAGGATTCACCATTCCTTTGCGTAACTGTATCTACCCTGGTTTCGTTGGAAAAGTCTAGAATCGCTTTTCGAAATGGCAAAATAGTTAGTCTTGCCTGATTCATGTTCATATCGGAAGAGGTAAATCCGTATTCACTACATTGGTCGACTTATCGTGACAGTACACCTCCGTGACCGGTTCTTTTTAGAACAAGACGTGCCAACAGATTTGATGCTAATTGGTTGATTTCTTTTTCTATTTTTAATGAGAAACTGGAACAAAATTTTTGCTTATTTGGTTGTTACAAATTTTTTGTGAGATAGCGTTTGCGTTTTTCGGCGAAATTTATTTACTGAATAATACCTACATTCGAATAGTTTATCATGCAAATTGAACATCTATACCAGTTGCGAATAAAAATATTTAACCCTCGTCATCTTTCTGTTTGCTTTCGCTATTGCTACTTTTTACCGCTAGGGTATCGGTGTAGGGTTAATCACTTTGGGATTATTCTGATAAATTAAACGCCGCACCTCACTGAAGGCCGGCGATGGCCAAGCGGATGAGGTCGTGACTTCCAAACGGAAAGTTCGCTGGTTCGAATCCTCCCACCGCCGGCGAATTCCCCCACTTGGCAGCGCTTTGTTTGTCGTGGCTGCCTTCCAGAAAACTAATGTACATTGCTGTTTAATTAATTAAAGAAGCAAAAGATAAAAGATAAGATTATAACGAGTTGAAAGCCGGAATGCAAAAGAGAAAAACTACTTGTATTAGGTTTGCCGCGACTGGGAGCGTTACACTCTTATAGAACATGTTCACCTGATTCCGAGTAGCATTTTCACTTGGCGGCGAATCTGTGAGCTTCGGGCTTTGAGTGGCGCGATGTGCGTAGCAACACGTTTGCCCTCACCAAGTCGTGCAAATGGTTCTTTGCATATTGTTGAAGATATTTTAAGTTATAGAGGAAACGACCATAGGCTTTAGTCTCATAATTTTAGCTGTTTACTTTAGGCGAGTCTCATTATTACCCCTCAAACCAGAATTTCATGGCCTGGTTTCTCGCTGAATTTGTAAGGTCGGATGAATTGCGTCGCAGTGCCCTACTTCAGTTGTATAGTTGCGAGACTTGCACCGTGCGTGCTGGTGCTCGTTGCTTGGAGGTTTTCCATTACTAATGTCTACATGGTATCGTTGGGGACGGATGGAGTGATCATGTGAGTAATGTAGAGGTGAGAAATCTAGTATTAGGTGCCGCTTCTGAGGACATCTTATCTCAGGGTATGAAGCTTAGTGGTCTGCGCTGATTGGGCCACGTGTTGCATATGCCAAATGCTTATCTACCATACCGAGACCCATTTTGCCTTCCTCTCACGGAGTGGAGGAAGTCATGTGGAGGTCAACAGATGACGTGGCAATGTGAAATGATAAAATGTACAGCGAACTTAGGTAAAGTGGATGTCTCACGTCTCCTTGGTTGGGGGTCTGAAATGCCCGTCCACTAGCTGACTGGGGACACTGAAGTGTATGTCAATGAGCCGTGAACAGTGGCAATGGTGTTATCATTTTCTGTCGAATAGAAATTCCAGAAAACAATAACTATGTAAAGTTAGGATGTATTTCGTGTGTTGGATGCGACAGCATTCCTTCTCTTCTCGCATGTGCAAGTCACTCGCGGTTCTCTGGTAATGCATAATCCTGGAAAAAGACAGCAGTCAGTGAGGCCGCCCATGCTGTTTAATGCTAAACAATGAGCATGATTACCAGGATGAATTTCATAGCGAAAACTGATACCAGATTGAAACAACTGCTTATTAAGCACAACTTCTGCTTGTCGGCATCCGCTTACCAAGTGGGCATGAGCTCAACTCATTTAAAGGACTTGCCGGAAAGACTACTGTTATTTCCACATGCGATATCTGCTCTGTACTATCCAAGTTCAAGTTACTTTTGTGTAGCTGAAGGCATCCATCATTATTTGCAGTAACCAGTTAGATGTAATCAGTGGCTTTTGGTAGCCCACGTTTGTGGTTACTACATGAGGTACATTTAGAGAGATCGCATCGCAAAACGCTACAACATTTGTAGTTTTCCTGAAGAATAATTACATATAAGATTGCTGTGGTATTCAGCTTTCCCATAAGAGTACGATGCGGTTATTAGCATGCTACTCTACGGTTAGGAGATTTGTTACTTTCGTGCTGAGGGTGCCCGGTGGCTGTCTATACTTGGCCATCGACGTCTTCGAAAAATTGTTCCTCCCTAATGGGAATATCAGAAGGGCAGTGACGAGATGCATAATGGTTAATTGGGTATTTATCAGTTTCTGTTTGACTTATTTCCTCCAAGCAACGCCTAATAACTCGGACTTGTTAACCTTACTTTTGCCCATTGGCTGCCTATTCTGACACTCGCTGACTGGTAGAAACGAAGAGACGGTCGGTTTGACTTCGTCTAAGGCCACGCAAAAATTTGCTTTGGCTGCACCACTTGCTGGTGCTCCCACAGATTTTAGCTATGGCCAAAAGCGCGATGATTTTTGCTGATTAATGAAGCTCGAGGGATCACATGCAACGTTTCACCCTTTAACCCATAGGAATAATGCCAAAAAATAACCGTCAAATATACACAAGAATGTGTACAATGTAGGTAGATGAAACCTTCGTGCTTCGATTTTGTGTCTCTTTCTGACAACTACTATTTCCCTTGTTAGAAAATCGGCTGTCTCTTCTGTTGCAGACAGTCGTGTATTTGTAATGTCGTCTAATTCTAGAATGATTTTAGAGAATCAAAAGGAGCTGAGAACAGCTGACATTACAAAGGATATGACTAATTAAGACGACTACCAAAGTAAACCAATTCCTCTGTTTGAAACAGCTTAGTAACTCAGAATAGCTTTTGAGTTAAAACCTAGTGATAAATCCTTGATCCAATTTAAACCTCGCGTCGTCCTAGGGGTGAAAGCTTTTTGTATACTAGATTATTTTGATGAGTATGAACGGTCACGGCATCGACAGATCGTCATAGAACATCTGGCTTGTCTTTGACGAGTATCGTTTTCGGCTCCTAGACAATGCGGGTAACTTCACCGTCTCACAACCCCTAAAGTTTCCTTTGTTAAACAGAAAATCAGCAGTGATCTTACCAGTCTGATGGTTTAGTATAGGTCAGAGTACCAGTAGCTTGGTTCAAAGGCAGTAGAGAAAGTCGTAATAAATCTGGGAATAAATGTCAGATATTCTTGCTTGGGAAGGAAGAATAACATAGAATGCACCTCTTGTATTTCCAAATGTTCATTTATCAATAAAATCTCTTTTTCATCCTTTCCGATCTGATGCAAAATGTCAGGTCAACTCCTCTGCCTCCAAAAACGGTTCCATGTTGTTTTCTCCCACCATCACGGATGACACATCCCGATCCACTTTGCTACCTGGACCGCTGAACGTTGCCCCCAACGTGGCCAACAACATAACCAATTTGTCCATATTTCCCGGATGGCCAACTAACTTGAATGCGACCGGCAATGTTGCCTATCCCAAACTGGATTGCGTGTCCCAGTATAGCCTATACGGAAATGTACTGGATGGCTTGTCCACAGGAACTCCGATTGATACCACCGTTTCTTTACGCTCACTGAATTCCGAAGTGTACAAAATGAACGGCCTTGAAATGACCTCAGATGTTACGAAAAATCAGTATTGGTCCTCAAATCCGAAAGAGTTAGAGTCTTGTCTGACCGGAGTGGTCATGAACGCGAATAACGGGCTAACTCTACCTCAAACAGATTCGTCCAAGTTGGATTTGACCAAGCCCCCAATAAGCGCATCAGCTTTGAATTTACCGGAAAAGTAAGTTGAATCCAGTTCAAGAAAGTTCTCTTGCACTGAAATGACATTATTTTTGCATCAGTGCGACTCATGTATCAGAAGAATTCGCCAACCCTAGGAAAAACTACTCAAGATACGAAATTTATGAATTTCACAATTCAATGTCGATACGTCATCACAATTTTTCCGGCCAATCCAAAAAGGCATTGAGTCTAAATAATTGGTTAATTGTAATTCCAAATTATGCCAAAGCAAGCAAGCACTTAATCCGATTAACGGATTACGTAGCTAGTTTTCAGAGAGGGTGCATTTTAGCAAACAGTGAATGTACAAGCTGACAAGGCCTAATGTGGAAATCTGGTTGATCTTATTGAATCGGCGCTGATGTGCGAGATTTCAGTCACCTGTGTACCCTTCAGTGTCTATGTTAGCAGTCAGGGTCGGCTTCGCTAGTGCAGAGTGTTGTAGCTAGTTTAGTCAACCTTAGGAAAAAGTGGTGGCCGAACCATCAAGTCATTCCACCTACCTCCTGGGGAAGATTCACCTGGGTGAGCCTGTTAACAGTGAACTATCGTGGTTGCGGCCGTTGCTGACGAACGACATCAGGAAACATCCAGTGCTGAGTCATCATTATTTGGATCAGTGACAACAAGTCATCTTTTTCTAATGACCAGACTGGCATTGGTGGTATCTTGCATTATGTACGGATGTATTTTAGAGTGAAACAAACAGTCACTTGTCACACAGTTGAGTAAATTTACCTGCGTCCTTTGCATGTGCACATCACGAACGAAATTTTGCCTGTCCAGCTCATTTTGGTTGAATGCTAAAAACGTCAGCACATGTTTCATTCTCTTCGTGCTACACACTGCAAAGATACAACCTTTACTGCGAGCCAAGACACATGAACAAAATTCACGGATGACTGCCTAGAAAGCGGATGCTCAGTATAATTCTTTCCTTCATCCTGGTTCATGAAAATACTGGCTGTAGTCATTCAACAACCTCATAATGCTATGTTGGTTTTTGTTAATTCCCACTGAGTGAACAGTTAGGGAGTCAATTACAATTACTCTGAGTCTCACAGACTTCCACAGACTGGACTTCCACAGACTTCCACAGACTGGACTTCCACAGACGTTATGATTTTTCAACCGTCTTCCTACTTTAGAACTTGAATACATTCGAATGGTGACTACCTGGCGTCATGCTATCTCGTCTACCTAAAGTATATGGTGTAAAGCGTTTTAGACGCACAAACACACAACCATGACGTGTGCCCATATTTCATTGTGTTTGTATATTTGTGCGCTCATGAATAATTATTTTGATTGATTTCGTCTGTTAGTGGTCACCCACTGATCACTAGGATAGAAAATTATGTCACAGATCAAACTGTGAGGTAGGAAATTTCGTTCTTGGTGATAACCTTATAGTGGATAACTGAAGAGTAACGGTAAATAACTACTAGAAAGTCGAGTTGGATTATATCATGCAAATTCAAAAACTCGAGAGACTGGCAAATAACTGTTCTAGCACTTTTAGTCTTTATCTGCCTGAGCATGAGAACCAAATTTCTGTGAGGTGAAGAAGAACAATTGATCAAATAAAACCGCGTTATTCAGCGGTTGTTTCTTCGGAACCCTAAAATAGGTTTTTTGCTTCGCGTGTTTGTCGATTGCACAAATTTATTGGAATTTGTGCATCAAGCAAGAAGCTAACAGCATCGAACAATAATAATCACCACAGTCATCGGTACCGTGATCATTTTTGGATGCCAACAGAATAGCCGGTTTCGACAATATCGTACTGCATTTTGCGTATTCCATACTTTTAATTTGATTGCTGGATATCGAGACCATCTTCATTTTCATCAGTTTGTAAAAATATGAGCATGCAACAGATGTACGCATGGTGTGGATGTTTATGTGGGTACCTAAGTACAAATTCCTATGCACAGACATTTGCATATCACTGTGTATATGTACATGTGAAATTATACAAGTATATCCACATGTAGGCGTTTATATATATTCACGTGTGTGCATTGCCTACGTGTATGGAAGTTAATCTCAGAATTTTTCATTTATAGAGGCCCAGTCGTTGGCACTTGTGGCTTTTAGTTCTGAACGGCTAGCACAAAAGTCTGAAACTAGCAACATCCTGTTAAAAAGGCGAACAGACATCTGAAGACAAATTGAGTCACGTATATTTAGAATACCCTAACCGCACTCGTACATGTGCATGTACAGTGAATTTGGAGGCAAGAACTAAGGCGGTCAAAAGACCGGCGACAATGAAAACTCAGTTGCAGAAGTGCGGAGAAATGGGACACAAGGATAGGCAGGCCACTTGCACGGATAGATTCAAACGCAACGTTTGCTTATTGCCAATTTACACGTGACCGGGCACGTAAATGAGATCCTGATTGAACTATCGGTACTGAAAGAATGATAGCTTTTCAATTTGAAGTGATGTAACTGAGCGCCGGATTTTATTCGGTGTTGCCAAATAACTGCTTATCGATCTGTGAAGCTCCAATAGTTTTTGCAAATACAAATGTTTTCGTGTTCCCGCCGAGCATTCTAATGGGGAAAGACGGACAAAGTCTTATTTTCCGCCTCATGGTAAATGACCATTCAGAAATTTTCTTAACATTTTTCCGCCAAGGGCAGCAATGATCTAATCGCTCTAGAAGTAATTGCGTTCGATGAAAGATTTATTACACACCCTAGTTAGTTTCTAGCCTCGAAGAACACCTGCAAGAAAGCCTTTGGCTTTTACATACATTTGTATCCTCTGCAGAACACTTCACACGAGATTTTAATGGCGTTCAAATGCGGCCAATCTCGCATTTCACACGCAAGAAAAGCGCAAACCATAAGTACCGTCTGTACCATATATTAGTGCGACAAACAATTTTCCAATCGATCTGGTTGGTGATGGTAAATGCCGATTTCTCGGGGTGTGGTGGGCATACGATCGTCTTTAGCTCCGTAGAAATCAAACGGATGCCTGCTGTGATGTTTTTTCTTAGGTGGTCACATAATGGAATTGCATCACTAATGTACTTCGGGACAGTAAGCATGATGGTGATAGTGGTTCAGTGTTAGATCCTATTGTCAGATAGCTTCCTGCAGTTTGTGCTACTGTAGACCAAAACACTATCAGCTGGAGCTTTTTTTCGCATGCTTACTCCATAGAAGCGTGTAGCGTGTGAATTTATTTACAGTGAGACTAGTAACCCTCACACAAAACTGAGAGCTGATGGGAAATTCTTCAAAACAAAGCGTCGTTTTTAAGTGAACATATTGGCTGAAATTTAGAGTCGTGAATTATTTGCGAAAAATGACGAATTTTGTTTTCATATAGGAACAAAATATTTACTAGAAATAAGAGCTATGTTATGTTATAGCAGTAGGAGAATCAGTTGTTTTGCCCTTCAAAGTGGCGCCATGACTTCACAATCACGTGCACAAGATCAAACACAGGAGAGGCCTAGTATCGTGATACACACTTTTCTTTAAGCTTAGGTAGAATACTACTGAATCTTCAAAGACTGAAAGTATTTCAGGTGAAATCGACAGATTAATCTTGAAAATAAGGTATGCAATCGGGTGACAGCTTTTTGTTTCGTAATGCCAGACGTTTTATGGTGTCCATTTTTCAAGAAGTTCCATTCGTCACAAAGAATAATAACAGTTTGTAACTACGGAAGTCTTACAGTCTTCTACAGTGACATAATCCAAAATCCATATTTTAGTGTACCGGTTTAATTGAAGTATAGTAATTCTCGGTGGATAGAGCTGAACCAAATATCGAAGATTTCCATAGCCATTTTAACAGAGCAAGTTCTCGAAAGTCGTCTCTTTGTTTTTTACAGCTAATCCGTCAGTGCTATCCCACTGCTCAAGATATATTGACAGTCTTGGTGTTGAAGTTAGCCACCGCTGAATTGTATTCAGTAATAAACTCAATCTGAAAGCCAATTTTTTCACAATACCGGAAATTTACCTTTCGTAAACATGCTCCATGTTAGTGGATGCGAGAAGGCAATGCTCTCTGCACTATAATCGAAACTTAGCTGACGCTGACCCCGTCCGTTGCACATCATCATCGGTGAGTCCAGCGATGAAATCTTATTCGATCCGTAGGAGCAAGTATTTGTCCACCTCCAAGTAGTGCAGTGCACAAAGTTATTTGCTGGAAAAGCTGTCAATTGCCTTTCACTCACTGACAAAACAGGTGTAGTTTGGGTGCTGGAAGTGCAATTCAGCCGTTATACACTGCAAAACGTTTCAAGCAGATGACAGAAAATTCTTAACATGCCCACTACCCTTGAGGAATGATGCATCAGAAGATGATCACGCGATATGGTTCCAACAGTTTATCGGTGAATTTAAGAATACGAGATTCGGAATAGCTCAGCAATGCATTTTCCAAACTTCGGAATTGGCTATTGATGGGACTTAATTACTTTTCTCAATTAGTAATAGGAAACATTCCTTCCGATCACGATAATTATACCGTTCGCGAAATATCATTAATCGAAGCCGTAAATCCAGACACAGTTTCTTTGCGTGAAATACTCGAAAGGCAATAAGCGGTTTGGGGAATTGCCTAATTCGAAAACTTTAAATTATTCCTTCTGAAACAGTCCCAAACATTTCTTTCGACTGAAGGTGATCTCAAGACCTTGCTATGCTGCTCGTCAGATGCCCAAATCCCTTTGAACTACGGGTAACTTGGCCCAGAATAAGTGAACATCCTTCATTAGCTTTGTTTGTAAAAACACCTGTAGCTATAAACAAGAATTAAATCTGGCTGATTTATTTTGCATCAGAATCCGACGTTTGATTTGTGGCTGCTTAATTACCCACAGAATCGTCAGATGTCTCGTTTCATACTGTGACCAAATCACAGATAAATTGGGGATGATTTTAATAAAACTATCGTGCAGTGGAAATGTTATGCTCTTTGTGTCGTCATTGTTCATATTGTTACTCTCGACTGAGTATTTCGGGAAGATTCTTTTTATTTTCTAATGACGAGCAAGTGCAGAATGCAATCTCTCTACCTGACAACGTGATAGGGCAAAAAAAAAATCAGACTGTTGCAATTGGCCGTCATGGATTTCGGTGAACTGGACACTGAGAAAAAACATTAAATTGGTGAATTTCAACTTTGAATAAGTATTTTTGAATGCGTCGAACACCGGGCTGCCATAAAAGTTCTTGAAACATTTTTTGATCCAGAACCACTTTTTGAATACAATTTGGGAAATTTGCGTGTATCACCTTCTCATAGTCAGCATGTGGTCAGAGAAGCTATCCATTAATGGGCCTTTTGAAAGTTAGAGTTGTGCTTTGTATGTGCATAAAATTATTTATTACACTACAAACTGGATTGGCTGAAGTCTTCTCTGAATGGATACGTGAACAGATGACCGATTTCAAGACAAGGTGCATCACTGCATCTCACAGGCTCGGCTCGACCATCGGGTGTCACCCGTTTGGAAGCGGCCAAAGTTTCATCGCTGTCTGTGAGCTCTCCGTCGTATTGTCACCGAGAAGAATATCGGTGAATGCTAATGCAGGCACCATCCATGATTCACACCGATAGAACCGTTGACTGGATTCCCTTCGGAAGATACCTTTAACGTCGATCACTAGCGAGGTGCGAACTCCATGAACCAACTCATTGCTTTAACAGCTGCGTGTTTCTGAGACCGTTAGATTTATGCACAACCGTAGACATTGGTATTTTCACACTCTTAACTATTAATTTGATGATCTTTGCTTTAACAGTTTTCATGAACATGTGATTAGAAGAACATGGGTTGAAGATGACATACTTCCTGAGTGAGGCTTGTAAGCAAACGGTTGGAAACTTGTGTGTACATCTTGGTGATAATTTGAGGAATGGTTACGCTGCTGGTCCTGCGCCGGGATGAAGTTACTACGTGAATACTAAGACATCGAGAAACAGTGTTCGTTACAGTACCAAAAGTATTAGCACAGGCCAGCATGGTCGAAGAGTAGGATGCCCGACGGTTCAAAATAAGAGTGAAAATCGTTTGAGTGTTGCTAGTGTGCCAGAATTATATCGCTCGCGATAGACCAGCACTAAGATTATGTACTAATTAAACAACGGAAAGGAAATCTTGCGTAATATGATAACATAGTTGAAACATGGGTAAACGGAACAGAATTTTGTTGAGCCAATTCCAGGTTAGAGGACGCTAGTATGTTTGCCAAATGTTCGTTAACACTGATTATACATTACTCTCTCGGTGGGGCTTTGGAATAGTTCATGCAAAAAATGGAGAGAGGGAAATTGGCTTCTTTTCGCCCAATTTTTTTCTTGGTTATCATTATACCTATTCCGCATTGGTTATAACTTTGCCCGTAATGAATGCATTGCCTAGATCCAATGAAACAGAATGTTTTTATGAAATAATTCACCATATGATATCATCGCTCAACTCACTGAAATAGAATGTTACGAAAAACTTTATCCAAGTTGCATAACTATGCATATTCATTTATGAATAAAAGGGTGAAATTCTCCCGGGAGTGATTTACTCTCTAGAATTAATCCCTTTTCATTACTTTTCGCTTCTCAATCTTACCAGATTTCCGGTAGAGCAAGCGTCACCAAACGCAGCCCTGATAAATTCCACCTCGTCACTCGATCGTTTGGGTGCCTTTCATTCAGTGTATTCAATTGCTTCTCGTGGTCAACCAGGAATCCCAATTTCCTGTGAATTAGCTACCCCCTTGGTAGCCGATACCAGTTCCATTCCATTCCACAGCTTGCAACCAATGACACCGGGATTGCTTACACTGAAATCGATACCGAATAAAACTGTTTTACCCACATATCCTCTTCTGAGCAGCATAACCCCTTATGTACCAAATGGCCCGGTTCCGATTCCACTTCCAACGAGTGGCCCTAAATTGAATTTTTGCGACGGTACTTTGCACACCACGTTTCCCTTGAATAGTTTGGATCCAGTCGGATATGCCTTGCGTAACCAACACCTGATGCCTGTACCTTTATCACTAACGGATTGGACAACCAATGGACAATCAATCGGCTGTGGATTTATACAACCAGAGATACCCCGACCTGCACTGATTTCAAATTGCAATGGTGTATCTCTGCTATGCTAGGTAGGTCACAATTCTGCTCGAAATTATCAGACTCCAGAATTTTATCCTCATTCAGTTGGATCCAGAAATTACCTTACCCATACTTTCGAAACATGGCAAAATTTCTCTTGGGAGATTTTTGCCATTGCTGTTTCGCAATTCTATCCCCATCGTTCCCCATTGTTTTCTCATCTTTGGATTGCGTTATTTTGTATTCGCTTTTGCGCACATTGTCAACCGATCTCCCAAAGCCCATTGCGTGATTAAGCCGGCGTGCGTGCGCACGGGATTCCCTGTCGGTGTGCGACTCACAATAGGCAGAATGAAATGGTTGATCAGAATAGGTCCACCATAAATTTTTTAATTGCAGTTTTATTGCTGGTGCTAGTCTGTGTTCGTCTTCGAAAGCGTTTGCATGTGGGCATGCTTGCGAGCGTCCGTGAGGGTGGGTAATATTTGTGTTTGTGTATGTGTGTGTCAACGCGTACGCAGATGACTTTCTTTGTAATCTAATGTGCGTCCATTTGCATTTTGCAAAAGAAATCAACTAAGGCAATCACCCCGAAAGTGGTTTGTCAATCCAATTGCACGGGAAAGGAAATGACACCGTTAATCAAATTAAACGGTGTTCGGAGTTATCGAGTCTCGCTTGAAGTATGCGGATGAATGTTTAGGAATTCCGCCGCCATTGTTCCTACATGAAAACGATCATTTATTATTGTCTAAATAATCATGTTTATTGAAAGAGGTACCGGGATTCGATAGGCAACTGCTTTTCCTAATCTTTCTGTGATAAAAGATATTGAATATTTAAGGCATGCTCTCATAGATTATTGAACAAAAGTTGACAACTGATGTGGGTTCTCTACAATCTGAATTCGGTTCCATTTTCAAAACCTTTGCCACATCATTTAGCTTCCCTAGTGATTTGTTAATCATGGATCAAAAGATTTTAAAGGAAATATCCACGAATTTTTCGATTACACGTAGCACATTACTAGAAGACCAATTCTGATCAGCGAAATTCTCAGTTTCTCTTAATCTTCTACCTATATTAAACTTGGTGATCAAACGAGTGCCATTAAAATCTATGGGTGAAAATGTGTGTATCTGTGAAGGCCACCTCATCATAGTTGGTTTTTCCTCGCTTTAGAGGTGCTTGCATAAAACAGGTGCTGGTATACATACTATTGACTATTGCTGGGTTATCTCACCTTATGGATACGAATGAATTCCAACATATAGTTGGCCAGCATTTTACGAAATTTCCAGTAGATGCAAAATGATTTGCTTTGCATGGTCATTGTCAACCCGGTCTCATCAACGCGGTATATGAGACACTCATTAACAATTAGCCCTGAATAAATTTGTGTGATATAGTCAAGATACTCTGGAAGTTGGATTCTAGGATGTCTGATCCACTGACGCTACGCTAATGAAGATAAATAGACTGATTCCCGTTGATAGGGGTAGGGGAGGTAGAATCCAAAGGTTTGTTTCGGGCAGTCATTAGGTGACTGTTTTACCGGCAAACCAGCGGCTGGATATGCCTAATATAGTCGTCATAATTTTCGCTGCTCGATCGCTCCATTCACGGGGACTGGTGAGTTGTCTCTGAAGTGACATGGTGACATGGTGTTGAAATCACGCAGTCGTTCCAACAGGAAAGCGGCCAAATGACCGGTTTTCAAGTTCCAAGTCCAAAAAGTTGTATGAAGTGGTTTTGACGAAAAATATCACGGTTGCGGCTTCGTAAACATCCACTGATGATGATCAGTGTTTCAACGGTTTTCCATCACCAGATCTACAGTTAAGCTCCGAGTGTGTCCTATTGTGAAAATCGAAGTTGCCTTCGACTGAGATTTATTGTACCATTCTACCAGCTATCCTGATCATTCATCCTAGGAAAAGTTTGGAATGCTGCAATAAGGAGTCGTGATGTTGGCCGGCGGTGGTTAGGCGGATGAGGTCGTGGCGTTCGGACGGCAAGGTCGCGGGTTGGAATTCTCCCACCGCTGGTCAACTTCCTCACTTGGCAGCCCTTCATTGGCCGCGGCCCTCTTCCTGAGAAATGATGTACATTGTTATTTCACTAATAAAGAAAGTAAAATATAAAAAAATAAACGAAGAACCTGTATGAAGCAGGGGTCAGCCATCAGTGGCAGAAAATTGTCATCAGTGTCATTTTAAGCAACGTAAAAACCGTTTGTGAATATGATTTATAAAGGTTGCACGTGTGTATTTTGCTGAATATCACACCTACACTGCATTCCAAAATGTGGTTGTGGATATTTGATTCAAACAAAGAAACGTCATTCACTATGGACTAGTCAGGACATTTATGAGGCGGTTGGTTTTGAAATTGTGTACCGTTTTCCCGCTGATCATACGAAACCCACGTTGTCAGGTACACTAGAAAAAAACATCCTATCCTCAGCTCGTACAATCATCTCTGACGTGGCAAATGCGACTATAAAATCCGACTTTCTGCAGCGGTATAGGCGAGGTTATTTCGAACGCAGGATAGTTGCCTATGCTGCCTGTGTATTTTTCCATTTATGTCACGGAATCGGAAAAGGACAAACTATTCCTGAATGTTTAAACAATACTAATGCCAAATAATCGTGGCGTAATTTATGCAGCCTCCCATATTTATCGCATGAAAGGTTGTTACAGCATGGAATAACTTACAGGAAACGTCTTACACTGATCACTCCAATTCCACGGTTGAGGGAACTAAATGAGAGTTATGAAAACGGGCTATCAGGCCATCCTCAACTGACCCGAGTAAGGACGCTCGTTTTTGTGTGCGTTTTTGTGGTTGGACTGTCATGGAAACACAACAGGTTTGCTGAATCGACTACTCAGTAGCTTGGAGTCTGTGTGCGACGTCTAATAGACTGCCCCATTCACGAAATAGGGATCAGCAGTTGTCTTTCAAGGAGGGCAAGTCGAAAGCACTAAAGACGGAAATGTCTCCGTCAGCCAAAGGAGGTTAGCAGAAAGACCACATTACATTGGATGGTTGAAATTAATGGAATGGACTCAGGTCAAATAGATCAATTTTACTTCCTCTTGAAGCCTGAAAAAGTGCTACGTTCAAACTGCGACAACCAAGTCAAAGGAGAGCCATATTAGATGTGAAACGAGGATATAAAAATGTTGAACAAGAAATGCTACTTGATATAGAGGTACTTTTACAGATGCAAACAATTCAGTAAAATTAAGTGTGACCAATTGTTGTGAGAACTGTAACAGGGTTAGGAACCGCGTTGATATTTTGAAGAGGTTATTAAGCTGAAATAAATTATTTGAGTTAAACTTCAATGCGCACGGTTATTCGCACACGGATGAACAGCATAGTTTTTGTGAAAACCAATATGTATACCGTTTCGTGTTAAAGTACCACCGTTGGGTAACTGATTGTTTCCATCAATTAGAAATGCATCATCATCGTTCAGCGTTAAACAGCGAGGCAAGCCTCATTGACCGCTGCCTTCCCCAGAGTCACACGTTTATATAAAAAGAGTGAATATGCAAGGGGAACAGGCACTGGGCCTACAAAGGCGGAAAAAGATAAGATGCTGTTGCAGCCAACACATGGAACACGGTCTAACTGTACAAAAGCACTCTTTCAATCATTCTGATTCGACTGAACATGACAACACGATCATTACTGCTCACGGTTCATTGACATATACCCCAGTGTCTCCAGCCAGTTGGTTGACAAGTCTTTCGGATCCCAACCACGAAGACGTGAGACACCTACTTTACCTAAGTTTGCCGTATATTTTCTCATTCCACGTTGTCACGTCATTTTTTGACCTGCATATGGCTTCCTCCATCCCTCCGGATGAACACAAAATAGGGCACAATATAATAGACGAGTGTTAGCAATAAGCAACGCTTGAACCATCCAGAATATTTTACTAAGATTCATACGCTGAAATAAGGTATCCTGAGAACCGGCAGCTAGTATTAGATTCCTGAGCTCTACATTACTCAACCGGTCACTCCATCCAATCCTAGCAATACTACGTAGAAATCGGTGGTCGAAAACCTATAACCGACGAACATCTCCCACACGCATACCCCATGTCTCACAGCTGTACAATGGAACTGAGCGCATTGCGGCACAGTATATGCGACCTTTCAACTTCTGGGAAGTATCAGACAGACGCTACGAGTGCTTCAGTCCAGCGTAGGCCCCTCGAGCCTTCAATATACACGTGTCCACTTCTACTGTCGTGCTACCATCGTTCGACAAGTACCTACCAAAGCAAGTGAAATGGTCCAAAGTCGTCAGTTCCTCTCAATCCAGTATCAGGTTCAACACTACTGTCGTTCAGTCCTGTATCAGCACTTTGCAGTTTGAAGATGTAAAGCACACGCCAAATCGAGCTACAGACCTCGAAAGTCTACCTAGTGCGCGCTGTGCATGGTCTGAGGACTCTAATAGGCTCATGCGTTCGTCTGCGTAATCCAGATCACCCAGTTTCCCTCTAGGTCGCGGTTCGACTGTTATATTCTGAAGACATCCTGAAAAATCTTACTTCACCTCGTTCATCACGAAAGTTGAACAGGAATGGGGAGATGGGACACCCTTGTCGAACGCCACCAGTCGTTTCGAAGGAACTTGATAGTTCACCATATGCCATCACGCGACTATAGGTGTGCAAATGCAATGCTCGTATCAGGTTCAAGAATTTCACCGGCATACCGTTCCGGTGGAGAGCACTGATAGTGCTGGTCGATCCACGGAGTCGAAAACACCTTTCAAGTCGAGGAAGGCTACGATCGTAGGGCGCCAGTGAGTGTGGCGCGTTTCTAGTATCTGTCGAAGAGTGAATATTTGGTCGATGCAACCTCGAC
>LUCM01007280.1:104354-137293 GCA_008360955.1 Fasciolopsis buskii | reverse complement strand
ACAGAAGCTTTGTTGAGACCCCAGATCGCTTCTTCTGTTAGCGGTGGACTCCTATGCAGTACCGTCCATTCGTTCTCCATGAGTTACACGCCTACTACAATAAGTACATAGCTGCATCGTGCGTGCGCGCAGGATACTCAGAACCGCGCTGCCCATTGCATCGACGCAGGTTGGGTGGGTGTATAAGTATGCTAATGTCAGAGTTCCCCGTCTCTTTTATTCACCTGTCTCTTCTGTCTCCAACCAATCTTGTTTGCCCTTCCTGCCTAGCCTCTTAGTAATTTTTTGCTTGAATCCACGGGTCGGATACTTCGCGATACGGTTTAGTTGTACCAAGTAGTGTGTAGTATGGTCTGGTTCTTCAAAATCTGTTTTAGCTTTCTATACGATTTTCGTTCAAGCGACGGTAGCAGCTCTCGAGATTGTCGGTGGCTTCCTTTCAAATGTGGCGCACTATACAGGCTGGTGCAACATGGCGCTTGTTTTGGCTGTCTGACAGTAGACTGCAGCTTCTCTCGATGGATTTCCTTGCTGACGTGAAGGTGCAAACACGAATTCAGGCATTGGATAATAGTAAGTGAAGAGTAATTCAGACTGACGTGTCGCTTTTTATACTGCGCTCGTTTCTTTAAGAATTTATTCGTTCGCACTGTCGAGAGGACAGAGGCTAGCGTCGAAGTCTGGTGCAGTAGCGGGAATTTATTTCGCTGCATGTGATCTCGGGAAAGGGCTGGAAGCAGCGCTTTCTTGCTGATTGTTCCTGGATTTGTCGCTCAGTTTCCAATTCATAGTAGCTTGTGTTTGGCCATCGAAGACGCGAGGGATCAGTTAGCGCCGAAAGGAAATAGTAGTGTGTAAGCGGAGCCTTATTGTTAATCTCGCAATCGCATCCAACAGAACTGCAGACTGACATGGAGAAAGACGAATTTTGACGATAACCTCGTCATCCTTGTTCCGGAAAGAGCAAAAGCTCTGACATTTGTAGTGGTAGCAGGATGCTTTTATATGCACAGTTGGAGAAACTTAAGTGACAATCCGAGTCTGTTTAGGTGGTGCGATGCGCCTTGCCTGCCAACGAACAGACAACCGGGAAGCAGATTATCCAATTCGTGTGCAGGATAATGCCATTATTACTATCTGCAACCCTGACAACGCAGAAAGGCGCATTTTATGACAACTTCTCTCGCTCTTGCGATGAGGAAGAGCAAAGGCTTTGTCGTCGTAAGTGTTTGGGAGGTGATAATTAATGCACAAATTGGAATAATCTAAACGTACGAAAAGCCCGTTTAGATGCACCGCTGCGTTACTACCTGCTCACGAACAGATAACGGGCAAAGGCTTGCACGAATTTTATCTGGACGATAACTTATTCTTGTCTACACTGATTTATTCGCACACATTTCTCGCGTCGCATGGCAGACTTGGCGCCCTAACTCGACAGGTAGTCTGAGTCAGACCGACATGATTGCAGAAAGCTACGGTTGGCCGCAGCTCTCGTCCAGAACTGTAGACCGTGACTGGTAAACATACGTCGAATAGGATACAATGGCGTTCGTTTTCAGTCATGCTTTTTGCTTCAGCTCAACGCCCATCGACGTAGGCACAAACCCGATTGGCTGTTCGAAAGTATTTGTCTGATTCAGCTGTTCTCAATAACTACAAACAGAAACTGTCTGAGGGACTAAGAACTTTGACGAGCAGCAATGTAGACGAGCAGTGGAAGCAAATTAAGCAGGCTA
This sequence comes from Fasciolopsis buskii, assembly GCA_008360955.1. Lineage (NCBI taxonomy): Eukaryota > Metazoa > Platyhelminthes > Trematoda > Plagiorchiida > Fasciolidae > Fasciolopsis > Fasciolopsis buskii. Next base: position 135,554 of record LUCM01007280.1, on the reverse strand, counting down.
TGCAATTGTCAGCAGATTTTGCTTGTGGTTGTAGATCTAGCGTTCATCAAAGACACTGGATCTCGCAAGTGTCGCTGGGTCAAATGGAGCAAAACACCAGCTGCCTAACTGCAAAGAAGTAACTAAGATGCTCCGTAAGCTGCAGCCTCAGTTGACGATAAGCCTTAGGAATGACCGCGAAAACTGGTGGGGTTAAGTAGCCTGAAGAGATGGACAAGTGGCGTGTTCTTTAGCTAACAGTCAGAGACTGTTTTAAGCTTATACCGCGAACAGGGTGGTCGGCAAACTTCGGTAGGAAGGTCAGTGTGCATAGGAATGAGAGCTCATTATGGTAGACAGCAATAGGCTGGACCGTTGGGCCAAGCACTTCAAGAATCAGTTTAGTTTGGCCACACGCTAACGTATTTAGTCCGATATCTGCAGCTTCAAATCCTTGGGATGTGTCACTTGAACCCCCCAACGGAAGTGGAAGTGCAGTCGAATAATTCGCTTCTGGAAAGAGGGGAATAGCTGCCGGTCCCGATGAAAGTACCCCAGTTTGGTTCTCACAAGAACCTCACCGCAAGGCAGCGGGGTACAGCTGAGTGGGCGCCCATCTACTTGGATCAATTATTCTTTCACTCGTTTTTACGACTGAGCTGCTAACTCAGATCAACCCGCAACTTGGAGGACCAGGAGACTACTTCGTCAGGCTTCTACCCATTGACCTTCCGGCATGATTGGATCTTCGGCTTGAGATAGGCCATCCTGCATAGCTCGTTGGATCACGGATGCACGCAAGCCGCCATGCCACGTCAAGGTGTGGTCTCGTTGAGACTGCGTTAACAGTGCTCGATAATAAGGGACCACCGGAGGAATTTATAATTATTTGATGCGTCGCTTACCTCAAGGAATCTTTTAATTTTGAATGCCTGTTTTGGGCTCCATCGATTGAAAACTTAGGAGACCATGTCAGAGCACATGCCGTCTGTTCTTCGGAATGTTGAAACAAAAACAAATATGCGGATGTTCACACTGACCCTAAGTAAAACAATTTTCTTGTTATTTAAAGTATTCCCTATGTTTTCGAAAATTCTGCTTACAGCAAACCACTAGCTTCACACACGATTATGTTTATGTTTATAGAAGTACCTTGTAACACGGTGCGACAGACCTCCAGAACAGCTGATTTAGTTGTTATAGTGGTGGCTCTGAATCCCCGCAATTTGATATCCGGTGGTCATGATGGTTGTTTACACTCCCTCCCCTCGTGGCCAATTCAATTCCCGCGAAAAAACCCAACTAGTCAGTATGATATAGTACTGCTATGATGAGATAAAATGCTTTAGCCTAACTCCAAAGTGTTCTGCATCGGGATAACTTCTTCTTGTACACCTTTCCTTTTTGGTAGTTCTACAAAACTTTCTGTATAGCACATGTAACCATTACGCGTGACGCGTCTCTGGAAAATAAATTCCTAGCTCGGGACCTTTCACCGCCATATCTGTTGTGCCCAATATGTCTTCTCTAAATTCTTGATTTTACGACCGGTGGACAGCATATTAACGACCACCGAGTTCTGTCTGCGTTCCACTTTCAAAACCAGTTCAGTTTGTTGTTCCACTGTGAGCTACCAACCGGCAATTTCGTCCATTTTCCACTTCGTATAAGTAGATAATGACAGACCTACTTACTCAGATCCGTTGGAACTCGCTATCAACCGTTTCACTAAGGTACATATTTATTTTTCTCTGACGCAAGATGAAATACTTTCCATCGGGATAGCCACTTCTGTGACAACCAGAAGAACTGCCCATTTTAGATTTCAGAGAATCGGCAAATTCCGGTAAACGGGATGAATACACAACAAAACCGGCTACACATAGCCCAGCCGTAAAAGGTTTTGGTGTTTGAAGTATTGCGACTTCTGTAAGTTGGTAATTTATCAGCCCAGTCGTTCCCCAGGCTGCGGTTTGGTGTTACTGTTTAAGGAGCTGTCGAACTGTACTCAAGAAGGCTTGGTGACTAAAACACTGGATTCACAACTGCTCACATTGGGCTAAAAATACTACGGTCCGTGTACGCTGCTGATTATTCCCATTTTGGTTCGGACACCTGTGCCGTGTTCCATGTTTTCCGATAATAAGGTGAACAATGAGTTTACTCAATTGGAATATAAATATACATATATATATATATATATATATATTTAAACTGATGAAATCCAGATCGAGTCGGCAATTGTGAAAAGTACGCACTGCTGTCAAAGGAACTAGTGAAATGAGGAAAGCTTCCTTGCCTTTAATTAAGTGCGTTTGATATGTATCGTGCTCTATTTTCTTGCCTACGATATCTTGCTGAGGATACCTATATTCTCCAGCCTTAACTGTATTTTGCAAATGTGGCAAGCACCAGATGAGCAAAGGTAATGTAATACCCCAAGTTGATGGTAATTAGAAAATTGGAATACCTACAAAAACCCTAGACCGTGAACAGTATTTATCATTTGCGGAGCTCGTCGGACGTGATCGGAAGCGAGCCCTTCTAAACAGCAAATTTGTGTTCAATACCTTGCGATCTACGATCCATTTCGTTTTCCTATAAATTTTCATTATTTCATGAACCCACAGATTTTTATTACCTTTACTAAATGGATTTTTTTGTCTCTTCTGTCCTTAATTTGTAGATTCCTAATCATGCATTACCAAAAAGAGATCAACGCGTTCTCTCATACTCGTCGTCATTCCATTACAGAATTTCGTCATTCTTTTTACGTAAATAGTAAACGGCTCACGCAAGCATTTGTCATACCAAGCAGAATTCGTGCAATTTTGATTTTCACCACACAGCTATTGTGTTGTTTTTTTCTTGTTTTTTTGTTTCGGTTTATGTATTCTGTTTTATTTGCATACACGCCAAGAAAGCGGGGGACCGTATGTTCCAGTCCGTATAGTGAATATGAGACAAGACATTTCGATGCGCAAAACTGCTGTTAACTGTAATCGTATCAAGATGGCGGCTGTCTTTGCTGGAACTCTTAGGACTACCACTACCACCACCACTACTAATAATAATAATACTAATACTTCTACTTCTACTACTGCTGGTACTTCTGCATCAGTCTCTCCGTATTTCCACGATAGATACTGTTGAATGTTTCTTTTATTGTCCAAGAAGTAATCGGTATTGGCAAACAAACACGCACACGCACATCCCAAAACACTCCAGCATATTTGCACACACAACTATCAAGCAATATGGTGAACAAGGACAATTAATAAGTGATCATTTGATAATTTGTGCCGGTAAAATTGTCAGACCCGCAGATTGCACCGTAACCTATGGATTCAAGCGAGCATCATCAGTTTCCGTCCGGTTCCGTCCCATATCGAGCTCGCTTGCTCACTCGCTCTCTCTGTTTGTGTCTTCATCATGGTATGTCGCTCTTCCTAATGGCTCCGCCTCAGCTGTGACACTTTTGGTAGAGTCGAACTGAAAATCGCAAACAGAACACACTTGCAGTGCTCGCTCATTGTGATAAGAGAGCGTCAGTGGACCCACGCATTCCGTACGTGAAACGCAAGCAGAATTCCCCTGTCATTTTGAAATTTCTTTTTTGATGAATCGCATTTATTACATAAAATAAACGTATGAACACAATAGAAACTGTTTTCTCCTCGCTGTTATGAAGGTAGTGCAAACTTAACGGTTAGTACCTTTGTGTAGTCGGCGTCCTTTCAATATTTTCACAGCCTTTTTCGCAACGTGATTTTAACAGGCGTCCAACAATGGTGAGGATCAATTAAATTGAATGGTCCACGGTAACAGTTCCGGTAAACTTCAATATATTTCAGGAACCATAACAACTATCAAGGCACATGGTGTTTGAAAGATAATTCGGAATAGTCAATATAAAAACGCAACAAATTGACTGGTGCTTGTAGGTTCATCCAGAATACCTGGTGAAGATCCCCAAGAACCCATTAGGTAGTGATTGATGACCGCAAATACGATGCTGCAGCCAGCACTGCCCACGCAATCCAAATCATTCTCTCAAAGTCAACCTCAAATTTTGTCTTGAAGCTGACCTTTCCCGAGTTCGCGCCATTCAGTGGGCGGTATTATCAAGCTTGAAGGGAAACTGGAGCACAACAATGGAGGTTTAATGAAAATGAACCAAAATCTACGACAACAGCCACTCAAGTAGCAAATAAAACAATAACTGTCATCGGTTTATGTAAACAGTAAACTGCATCGTTGCGAAATCCATCCCGCAGGGCTCAAAACAGAGTAAAAACACTGATAAGTTATGTTACATCCCACTTATTAGTTCCTCTGGGTTCTCACTTGACGCGGAACGATTTAGTCGAATTCGCCTACGATTGTTGCATAACCAGTTCTTTGAAACTGACCACTTGAAGTATTATTCATAAAACTCACAGCCTAATTTGTCTTAGGGTTCTTTTGCAGCGCTCAACGAGTCAATCAACACTAAGTAAATGTTCTGGAGATTATCCCTAACGAAACGCCTTTTCCAAATTCCAGTGAAAATAGCAAATAGTTGCGCCAATCTAACTGAGATGCAAATAGAAAATCGGGTAAACAGGCAGAAAAACGGCAAAGAGTGGAGACCGAAAGAGATCAAAAAAGGATGACGACGCACAGAAAGATAGGAAAGAGAGACTAGAGTGAATAAAGTGAAGAGAAAGAGAAAGAATTGGTGATACCGACAGACAAATAGAGATAGAGGGGCAGGTAGACACATGCAGATTGACCGGGGGAATAGATGGTTAGGTAGATAGATAATAAGATGAGTATCTAGATAGATAAATCGATTGACAGATAGACGGATAGAGGAAGACAGATAATCAGAAAGATGAATAGATAGTTAGTTAGCTGGATAGATATATTTGGAGACGTATATGGTAAGTTAGATAGGCAGATCAATAGATAGATAGATAGATAGATAGATAGATAGATAGGTAGAATAAAGGGGAAGAGAATAAGATTAGCGGATAAGATTTGAATTAAACTTGGAAATTGACTGATCCGGTTGACTAGACTTGACTTCGGTTAAATATGATTTGAATTGCAACAGCTAGTTAGGTGCCCTAACAGATCGATCGGAGCAGTTTAGAATGGGACATAGAGATCGATAGGGTGATATAGAGTGAGATAGATCGATGGACAGACAGAGTGATAAATAGATCGATAGATAGATAAAGTTAAACTGATAGATAAATAGACAGACAAAAGGACAGGTTGTATCACGTAGATAGGGTGATAAACAGATAGATATATAGTAACCTAGATAAACAAAAAATGTGGATTAGGAAAGGTTGATAAGGAAAAAATAAATAGATATATAGATACTTATATGGACAGATAAATGAGTTGAACAGGTAGATAGATATATACCTAGATGGACAGGTGGAGGGATGAAATTAAGTAAGAAACTAGGCTGACTAAAAGAATACGTTTGCAGAGAAGATTAGGCTTTGCTGGATTTGCCATTGACAGATAGATAGGTAGAGGTACAGGTAGATAGATAGATGGATAGATAGATAGATAGATAGATGGATAGATAGATAGATAGATAGATGGATAGATAGCGATTTAATTTCATAGATAGATGGATGCATAGATAGACAAATGAAGGGGCAGGTAGGTAGATAGGCAAACTGTTTTGTTTGTTGAAAGACACGGAGATACGTAGGTAGGTAGATAGGTTGACAGATATAAGTAAGGGTAGTTAGCTATGTTGATAGATAGACAAAGAGACAAATAATTAGACTGATTGACAGGGTGGTGGATAGATAAACAAATAAATGAATAAATAGATACGTGAAATGAAAGATAGTTAGACAGATATATAGAAAGATATATGCGTTAAGAGTAGGTAGGTAGACATAGATAGATAGCTAAATAGATGGATTTATACAGAATGGCAGATAAATAGACAGCTATGTAGAGGGACTGATAAATAGGTTGATAGATAGAAAGGTAGAGGGCTAAACGGATAAGTAGATATTAGGGTTGATGTGTCGCATAAATAGGCAAATAAATGGGTAGAAACTTAACCTTAATGACCGTTATTGAGCTAAACAGACAGATTGACTGATACGCAAAAAGATAAATAGGTTTGTAGGTCTATAGCTAAATTAATAGACAGATAGTTTTGAAGATATATAGGAAGACAAATAGATAAATTAATAAATTGATTGATAGTCTGATAGACTGAGAGATTGATAGATTGATAGGTAGGTTGATAAATGGACGTATAGTTAGACCGATCGATATATCGATAGTTATTTGGACAAATTGACAGTTAATTGGTGGAGAGATAGTTGGCTAGATAGAGAGATGGATATATAGATTTTTGGATGAATGGTTAGCTAGATAGATAGATAAAAAGATAGATGGATATTTAGATCGGTAGATCAATAGATAAATAGACGAAAAGAATTATTGATAGGTTGATCGATAGTTACGCAGATCTGTTTGCAGAATGGTAGATAGTGAGATAAATAAATTAATAGATAATTAGGTAATTATATAGGGAAATAAATATGTAGATGGACGGATAGCTAGATAGACAAACGGATGATTATTTTGATATTTAGTTTGATCGATAGATGGACAGATAATATAATATTTAGATGGATAGATATATGAATAGATACATAGACAAATAAATAGTTAGGCCGATGACTAGAATGATGGCCGTTAAGAAAATAACCCTGTAACTTTATGTTACCTCAGTTTACTATCACAGTAAAATTCGGGTATGTTGCAAGGTTTCTTTGCCAGCTGCCATTGAAACTGGTTTTTCGTGTGGTGTGTTTGCATTTATCCTTTGAGCTATTTGCTCTAGATCTAGTCAACCATGACCTGACTCGGTTTAGTAGTATGCCTTCTCTCAAATGCTGACTGGCCTACATGCGCGAAACCAACGACTACCAATTTTTTGTCCCGGTCTCCGCTACACTTGTTGGACGTGGCTGATGGAACGGCGATTGGCCTTACCGCCACTAGTTGATCAACATATAACATGGTGCCATTATCCTTGGTTTAGGAAAGGAATGACAACAGCATTTCCGAGCCTGATAGTGAAAAATTGCACTATTACCTCGTTTCACCAAAACTGTTCTCTCCCGGTCAATTTCGACTATGTTGTTCTGGGTTAAAATTTCCAACCGTACTCAAAAAAGCATTTTGTATGCGCTCAGAGAAGACCGAAATCCGATGTATTTGGGGAATATAACCGAATACCATATCGGAGAAGTAGCGATCAAAGCTGAGTGTATCCCAATTACATATGAACCATGAAGTACTGCTTTTACCGTGATCGACATTCCCTACTAACTGTCTGTTCCGCTAACTTTTGGACTTATTGATCGTTATAAAAACAAGCGAATAAGCGACCGGAAAAGATCTTCTAGCGACCATCATGGATTTTTGTTGGAACTCAGTGACTTTGTTTCAGTCTGCTTCAGGAGATAAAAGTGAACAATAAGATTTATTAGCCTTAAACAGCATTTACGCGAACTAGTTATGGTCATTGCAAAACAATGAATGTTACACCAATTATTTTATTGTGAACTGAAATAAAGAGAGACGATTACAACGTGATTACCATTTTTGTGCTAAATGGAATCGTCGAAATTTATGTGAACCCGAGGCTGTAAATTTTATTAGTCAGTCTTTGTTCTGGGACAAAAGCTATTTGGAGTGATCGATAGGAGGTTTGAATGCGAAATTGATTATTTGTGATTAATCTCAATTTTCGAACGAAGTCTACTCAACCGTATCTGGACTGGTGATTTACCACACGTAAACAGGTAGAGCAAAACAAGCACTAGGCATGGAATGTTCATGGCTAATGTAAAAAAAACTTCAGCGAAAGCCAATACCCTTCCGTAATCCCGGGGGAAGGGTAATCGATATTATTGATTTGTTCCGTCAACTATCCACGCATTCGTTGTTCTACCGTATTTGTTACTCGACTGACGACAGTACCCATAAAACATCGGTAGGATGCATTGTGTGAGAAACCCAAGTGGCTTCTTGCCACCAAGTCGAATTTCCTCATTTGGATTGTTTCACTTGTACAGCTTCGAACGATGTCTACTTTTGTATTCACCGATTTCCAGTTTGATAATAACGCATCTGAAAAGCGCGCTAGAAAGCGACAACAAATGAGGAGACGATGCAGACAGCTTACTAGATTTTTTTCACAGGTGATATATTCTTCTGCTTTGGCATCTGATGTATGTCTTGCTTGGTCCATACCAAACAATTAAACAAAGTGAGCATATTTACAATGTTAATCTCTTATCAAAAGATTTGCGAATTTGTTAACCAGCACTGAATTCTGTTTGACTGACAAAATAATCGCTGTATTATTGATTACCATCAAAATTTAAACCATCCCTAACGAAAGGTAAGCCGTTGGTGCAATCCGATTTGGAAAAGAGAACAATAAATTAGCCTGAGTAATAAAACAACCGGTTTTCTTAGTCTGATCTGGGATTCTGTTTCGGCCACCTTTCGTACAGTGGTTGGTTGGTTGATAACCTGCCAATTTGCATTTTGTTTCCATAAGGAGCTGCCCATTTTGAGACTACAAAAAGTTATTTCTACCTTTTGGTACTGGTCCCATCTGATTTTCTTTGTCGTTTCAAAAATCAGTCAAAAGCGAATAATGGCAGAAAGCCAAATTTACCTACTGTCAGATTTCGTGCCAAAAAAGAAACAACTTATGGAGTCTTCGTCCTAGCGTGAACGATAACAGTCCAATTAGCCTGTGCATCGCGGTTTGATCCATGAACAAGGCATAAGTGTGGGAAGCTATCCGGTCTTCTACAACGAAATTTCAAATTCCGTACGCATCATCGCTAAGTCAGTACGGTAATCTAAATGGTTCAGCGAGCAGCCATTTTTTGAACATCAAGAAACAAGAACAAACTTGATCCAGTAATTTGAATGTACTCGGCGAGTAAGGCTAGCCCAATAGCGTCTCACCCGCGTCCCATGCGAAAAGCCCGGGTTCAGACTCTAGTGCGATTTTGGGTTTTGTGCTAATGAAGCCAATTAGTGAGAGATGGAGTAGAGTTTGATGCTTCCCGAGTGCAAGGCCGACCGGATGTCTTGAGGTTTGTACTGTAGGGATGACGTCGATAGCACTTCTACTTACTCCAGTAAAACTATAGATCCAAAAGTAGTGTAATCCTTCGACGGCTTTTCCCAAAGTAAGTCCGGATGTTTTTTGCTAGCCCATGTGGATGTAATGACTTCACATGGTTGCAATTGTTCAAAGTGACAAAATGGAACTGAGGGTTTGCGTGATAACACAAGGCCACAGAAACTATGTTTACACCACAAAAAAGCATTTGTCTTCAATAATTTTGAGCTAAAGAACGTAATGGATCTCAAATAATCGTAAATATATGCTTTTATGAATATTTGCTTTTCGAAGGATTAGCCGGATTGAAAAATTAACCCGATAACTCAGTTTCGGGTACCTATATTGCCACACATCATTAAAGACTTATAGGAAATGCTTATACGTTAAATAATAAGACAGAAGCTTCAGGTAAACATGAGACCAGTGTCTGCTTCATTGTCAGTTTACTCTAACATTCTGCATTAGTTTGCGTCATACTCCGCGGCCGCAACACCTGCAAGCTAGTGAAAAGCCGTTCTATTTGGCAAAGCCCGGATGACGGAGGATAGACTTAAAGTTTACCGGTGATCCAGCAGGTTGATAGGAACCTTGTAGCTAACCTTCATATGATTTGACCGAGACTTGCCGACTACTTTTTGTTATTATTGCACGCCGTAAGTAAGGCCTGGATAAAAGCATTCAGGGAATAATTCCACAAGGTGATCAAATCTGCCATGAATGATGCGTGATGAAGGAATATTAATTCGGCCTATTCACCTGCGAATTTGCAATCGTGAACTATTTCCTTGTATGTGTGTCAATCCATCCAGTTGCTGTTGCACCCGTCCACAGTTTGTTAGCTCAGAACAGAAACATCAGAGTGAGTGCCTGAGTAAGGGTATGAAGGAAGGAGTTCAAAGCTGCACTGCACACAACGTGGTCAGAGGAGTAAACTGGTTTTCTACCAGCGTTCTATTCACCTTTTAGACCCAAATGTAAAACACTTTCTATTCGTTCTACTAAGGCATTGGATCAAAGATGCCGCCATCCGGATTCTTGCAGGAAGCTTCAATCCAAGGCTTCTTTGGTCATAGAATATGATGCAAACATGTATCACAGGGTTGGCGAGAAGAAAAACTTTATACTGCAAATGGACTAACATTTTCCTTCTTGTTTTTTTGCTTGCTTGATCAGTTAAATTTCCGCTTCTACTTTCAGTGATGCAGATGTACAGAGATGAATACCTGGAACATTTTTTTACAGTGACTTCCATGATCAGCTGAAACGCTTCATTAACCGCGAGGAACTCCGGTGGGTTCACAGGGCGCACCTAGTTTGCAAAATAAGCGCTTCCAGGAACGTGAAATAGTGTGTAAAATTTCTTCAACACCGACAAGTGCAACAACGACAGCACGAACTGTGCGTTCAAATGGAACTGTAATTTGGTCTTAACAGCTTGGCGGGTAAAAGAGCCAATTGAGGACTTAGAAGGTTAAAAATTACAAGGATTTATCTTCCTCGGCATTATCCTGCGATTGTGAAGTTCAATAAGCCGTTAGGCCAGCCGAAGCTATTGTTCTAGGTCACACGCTCTTATGGTGTCTTACTGACGATCCCAAGGAAGAATAAGTCACCTGAATAGTCTATCCGTGGTTTCTCAATAATGAGTGTTTTGTAATGGCTAGCGGCAGAAAACGACAGCAAATTCAGCAAGTCGTTCCAATTCATTCTGGACTGTTGTTGCCATTTTGTATTGACACCAAAGCAAGTCAGATTAATGCTTTGAATTTGTATAAATCAAAACAGAACCAGTGAAGGATATTTCCCAAAAGGAAAACGTCAAGATTCGTGAATGCAAGACGCATTATAAATGAAGGTTGCTAATATCCGTGAACTAGTAGTTGAGATAAGTTTAGCACAAACCCAACAATCCAATAGTCCGACTGCATGCACAACTAATGTTCTTATAGATCAGTCATCCATCTGAATCATTTGCAACCTAAAAAGAAATTGTTACCCCGACACAGTGTCAATAGTAAAAATGCGATACGAGTGATACAAGACTAAGAAAACCAATATCGTTAGACATTGTCGCTTAATGAGGGCAGTCCAGAAAGAACCGGAGTTAAAACGGATCAGAGGAGACAAACACTTGTTAGCGTCCGCAGGGCAGAAAGGCCAATACCCAGATCAGTGGCATGGTTTGCCTTGAAACAGCAAAGCATTTGTAGGGATAACAACAAACAGTGCATCGAGTATCGTGGAATAAGAAGTCTAGGCAGAACTGCAATTCTTGTGAAGTGGGCACGAGATAGATTCGAGATAAACAAATGCCAAATGGCCACTCGCCGACGCCCCGACCTGAGTCACACTGTTCAAAAATATGGTAGATCGCACATAACAGGATAAATTCCATAGAAACGATTAATGCAATCGTAATAAGCGGTATCAACAGGTCGGTTGGAGGGGATGGTTTGTTCAAAGTCTTTTAATGACCATTCACAGGGGGTTCTTTACCGTTCAACTAGAGTTTATCTACATAAAAGTTATTCTATTGAACAACGACTATTGCTACTAAAGCGTTATGCTATCTGAATTACAGGCATTTGCTTCATGCACATCCCGGCGGCAGTACTAGGCGCGACTTACTTGTCGATCAAGCGGTGCATGCTCGTCTCTGTTCCCCGTTTCACGCAACGGCCGCCAAATACATTTTCCATTTTTACAATTTTCCTAGACTGGAGGTAATGCAGTGTTATGTGGCAATAAAAAACAAGTACCAGTGGCCCGTCTTTCATTTTGCTCGGGGCATCTATTTACGGACGTTTTTGTTTGTCTGCCGGTTTTCTGGACTGCTAGATTTTAGATCGTCCGAAACGGTCATCGGATTCTAGGGAGACCAAGCACAGTGGTTGATAAGAGGAATCAGGGTCGAAAACTAACTTTCGGCTCACTTCCGTGAATCATATTTTGTGTCAAGTTGAATTTATCTCCGAGATTTTAGACCGGCTTTCGCCGTAAGTTATCGGTCGGACATCTAGCTACTCTCTAAAAATGCATGGAATTCGGCATAGAGTGCCGAACAAAACCGTGTTCATGGTATTTTTCGTTCATGCCAGCACACGGCCGAAACCGATGAGAATAGGACCAAAGAATGGCGAAATGAAATGAGCGAGAGAAAATAACCAACACACGTGACAGAAATTAAAGGAAAACAATCATGGGTACAATTAGTTTAATTGCTTCTATCGAATAGATGCAAGGTGACCAAGAGAATTCCAGTGTTTCAAGTTTTGGCCAATCATAGAACTATGGAAACAAGAGGCATTGAATTTTTGATGCACTATTTCGGCTACGTTTTCCGAATGGATTGAACAACGATGCGTATCCCGGACTGGTAATTGTTTTCTTTACCAGTAGTCTTTCATTCGGTTCAATGATGCTGACCAACGCGCTGAGCTTCAAGGACCTCTAGCGTGCACGCATTCAGAGAGGGAAAGTGAAGGAGGATTTAATTAAAAGCAAATGAAAATACCGTGTGGCCGAATCGATCGACATCAAAAGGTATGTACTGTATGAGGGTGGACCATCTCACTGACCGGCACAGCTTTGCTGCGGTGAGCAGGCTCGTAAGTGGACACAGCCATATAGCAGTATTGCGGTCGGCTATCAGTCAATGAGGAATGTTCCTCTAAGGAAATATTCAGAAATGTTCTTCCGTAGAGGTGTATAATGGTTAGCGAATACTTGGCGAACTGTAGTTGGACCAATGGTCATTCTTGATTGTTTGCTACTTTGCGTGGTATTTCAAGCAGGAAATTCACCATGGCAGTGCTGTGAGCATTGAACTGGCGGTTTTTCATCATCACCCTTGGCAAAACAAATACTGGATGACAGCTTTTCGTTAGTTTTGTACGAAAAAAACAGAAATGTCCAAACACAGTGGAATCAGGGGTTATTATAAATTACATTTTAAAAGCCAGCAAGATTCAGGGAGTTCAGCGACAAAAAATAAAAATTTATGTTCTTATTCGTATGGAATTTTGTATACATAGGTTTCCGCAATTTAGTCAAAGTTGAACGCTTTTGTCATCAGTTCAGAACAAAATAAATTGTAATTGCAAAAAATGTATAGATAACAAAAGATAGTGGAGAAAGTCAGCCGCTGATTGCTGGAAACTGGTAAGAATTTGCGCTGATTGAGGAGCGATCAAATTTCCATGGATATGTTTTCAAGACAGTGTCGAGCAGAGGATTGGTTATGTCAAGATGTGAGATTGGCATTAAGAAGAAATATTGAACCGACCGTATGAGGGGCATGCAACAATTTTCTGCACAATTTTTACTCGCAAATACACGCCTGCTTTCACATTTTGGTAGATGGATCTCCCTCTACTGTAAAAGACATCATAGATAATTAACAAGGGATTCCGAATTCCTTCCTCAATAAACCAGCAAGATTGGCCGTAACCAATAGAAAAGTACAGACAAATTACACCGGTAAATATGACCTGATGGTTTAATCTTGAATTGTCATCGCCTTTCTTGTAAACGGACAGTCTTTTAAGTTTATTTTTTACATAACTAGAAATATGAAGTGATCATTTCAAGCTTTTATCAGTTAATATTTCTGCCTGTTCTACCGAAGGTGCCTGGGTGCGTGGTTCTCTGTGAGTGATAGGATGGTCCTACTTGCAATCAGGCCGAGAAAAAGTGAACAGAAACCGGATACATTTTGACCACTCTGGATTTAAACCAGTAAGGAGGGAAAAAATCTGAAAGAGAGGATTTGTGGGAACAGTTGGGCAAATCCGCAGTCCCAGGTACTGACTGACAGGAAGCAACATAATCAGAGCATACGAGGAAATGGTCACGGGAACTGGCTGACGGATAACCAACACATGTTCAGAAAAAACAGTAAGAATGAGAGCTGCCACCAAATGGGTGAACTGTTCTGCTCAGGACTCAGCTCTTCGTTGCCGTTTGAACTGACTAACCCTTCTGCAAGAACGGGCCTTCTCCGATGGAAGTTCCTTGATAATCAAGAAATAGTAGTTGCATTTTGTTTTTGGCAAAGTAAGCCTTTGAATTCAATAATTTCGGTAAGTAGCAATCTTCGAACCCTTTTGAATATCTGTTGCTAGGCGTCAAAGCAAAATGAACGTCAAAATATGTACCCATTAATTATTGCAGTTGATTGATGAGGTCGATGAGTGCGAGTTTTATTGCACGTTCACTGCAAAATTCGAGTCAACGTGCATCTGAAGCATCAGCCGCCTATCTGAATATTTCTGTGCAGTTGGGTAATAATTATTTTCCATATCCTGCTGCTTTAGTGAACATAACGACGGTCGGCGAAAGCTTTTGTCCGAACATGCACGAAATCGCCCCAGTTTGTTGAAGACGTCGTTTTGGTTCCTTGTGGTTCTTATCAATTGTTCTCATTCACCCTGCACCTTTAGAGATTGAAATGTTACGCTAATATTACAATTCCCGAATACTTACCACCTAAATCCTAAACTCGGTCTCGGGCCACCGTTTCGGTACTTTACGGTCGGGAATAAAAGTTGACCTAAATTTAGCATTCGCACGGTTGTAAATGCAAAATTTTCTCAACTCGGTCTACGGCTAATCACCTTTTACTGAAATACAATTAAACCTTGGTAAACCTAGCCAGTATAAGTCGCACATAAAGAGATTGCAGTAATTTGTGGAAATTCGCTTTGTTTAAATACGTACTGTAAACAATATTTCATAACACCACTGTTATCATCCAGTAGATTTCTTGGACAATTTGAATCTTTTCATGCTGTGCATCATATGATACTGGGGAACCGGTGTGAGACCTCGTCTGCAATTTCAAAGTATATCTATACCAAACTTATAGATGTCTACACCGCATTGTACACTCTCCCTTTATGTGCTTAGGTAGCATCAGAATGTCCTTGTAACTGGCTAAGAAGGCAACATATTCCCGGACGATTTTCCAGCAGATCTCAGTACACAAAACGACAAGACAGATGGAGACACAAGACCGCGCATAACAACCTTCCTGCGTTGTACGATACACGGCTGGTGTATCGTGCGCCATGGACGATGATGGGAAAACTCGAATTGTCTTCCCTGAAAAGGCAGTGTATGGAACTTTGATGAACAATTACTTTTAAGATTCCTTCTTCTGCCATTTAACAGTCATACCTAGGAAATGGTCAAAATAGTAGCTTGATCCTCCAGTGGGCTCTTCAAAAGCTTCATATTTATTCTCGTAAAACCTATCGGCAATGGTTTAGGAAACAATTAGTTATAATAATTGCCAGAAATTTACTTCGATACAGTTATGGCGGTACGTATACTAGTCACTTTTTGAATAACGTATGCTGTGACTTCAAGCGAACTGGATTTTGATTAGGCTTATTCATTACCATGGCCAGAAGTTAACACAAGTGCGTTGAAAAAGCACTGTTTACGCCAGTAGGCAAACTCAGCGAAATTGCAGCACGAGGAAGGCTAGTAACAACGATGGAGCAAACGGACCAGTGAATGTTGATCATAGAAGAGCAACTGGATGTGTGCTACTGAATCAGTGTTCGTGTCTGCACAATTTGGGTATTTCCTCTAGAGCTAATAAAAAAGGGAGACAGATGGGATTGTCCACTGACAAGCAAGAGCAGAATTTTTATTCCTTCTCTATGTCTTAAAACACTGGCAAGCCGACCAAGCCACTATTCCGACGATTTAAAGATAGAATAAACTAGATTTATTTCTTAGTGTTTGTGTTTTCGTCCGCGGATAGAATATTTTCATGTTTAACCCGCAACATGTGTGTCATCCAATTCCTGCATCACCCTTCATTGCAATCTGTGTAACATGAGAGGAAAGGCTTGTATCTCAATCAAGCCATTGGGTAACAGTAAATGACGAACTCAAATATACCTTGGTTGTTGCTCGTCATTGTGAAGAATGAACTTCCTCTCAATCGCAAATGAACATGGTCTCTGTTTTCTGCCTTCATTCTACCTTCCGGAGACCTGTAGTTACATACAAGAATGACGTATCTATTAATCATCCTCCCGGTAAGCTTTTGGTTGAATTGAATAAAAAATACTTTATGCTTTCAGAGATTCGACCTACTGACAAAACAGTTGCCAAGGCAACTAGGTTTGCATATTTTCAATGAATAGTTTGGCATGCCTCTTTGTTTCTTGAAGGCATGACAAATTAGGCCTTGCATACCTCTGGCGTTGCCACATAGCCGGGTCGTTAGCTACTACTTATGTACCTGCCAGCATCAAATTTATGAAATCTTCTTGGATAAAAGCAAAATAAATTAAAACTCTTTTCACCGCGACGATGTAACGAACACGATGCAATTTAGAACATAAACCGGCTTGCTGCATGTGCAAATGACTATTTGCCCTCAAAATGCTTCAATAGTCACCGAGTAATTTCCTCGATTAGTTAACGCACCAAGTGTCCATTTTTCGCCATATGACATACTCACAAGAAAGTTGCACTTCTCATCTTTTGAATAAAATGTAATGTTCTTGACATACAAAAGTCTATCGCACAGTGTAACATGACAGTTCTTACGCATAGCTGCCACGCGTCATGTAGCCATCAAATCTCATAAACTCATAATTTCTGTTCCACTGTTATTTTGACCTCGAAAAAGCTGAGATGCTTTTGACAAAATCGAATTTTTCCGGAACAGGTTTGTTCTAATAACTGATATCATTCGGTTGGGCAAGATGTCTGACAGAAAGCAAAGCAATTTTAAACCTTCTGCATCCGGTTTTTGTGATTATCAGAATGGTCAGAATCAAAACGGAGGAGTGGTTTGAAACTTCCAGGAATCGTTGTAACGTGTAAAATGTTCAATTAGAATAAAATTTCGAATGGAATTTCCTCCGCCACCTAGGATGAACTAATCACAGAAAAACCTTCTTCATACACTGTGTTCCAGGCGGATGAATAAACTTATCTAGAGGAATCCACCTAGCAAAATCGTTTTCCTTTTAGTTAACCTACAGATTTCACTGCCAACGCTGATCTTTGCCATATTATCAATTAGAAACAAAGAGCTGCTAGAGCAGTAGTTATTTTCGATTGAGTGTAAAATTATTTTGCCATGAAAATTTCGGCAAAATTTGTCTTATCAAATGTCGTCTTTCCGTGATCGACTGGACGCGTAGAGATTGAGTGCAGACAGGGATAGCGATTGGAAAAAAATAGGAACAGTACGAAAACTGGATTTTCGTCAAGTTTGTGGTAGATTGTACTTCATTATACAAACTTAGCGAGGTGAGTGCGTGAGCTGGATCCTACAAGCATCCATCTGGAAATTCCAAAAAGAGAACTGACAAAGTTTAATTTAATGTAGTCCACCAGTCGACGAAAATAGACAGGTGAAAATTTACTCTTGCTGGAGTTGGACATCCGTAAAAAATCCAGACCACTGAGTTAAACAAATTACTACTTACCGGACAGTCTAGTTTTTACTTTTGCGCTGAGTGCACTTTAGTCTACCCCAAACGGTGGCAACTTTTTACACTGCCCAACCAACTTGGTCGTCCACTTGCGACTGAAATCAATAGTGTCATAACGAAGTGACCTAGTGAATGTTGCACTCTAAAAGAAACCAATCTACTACTAGCCAAGGAAATGTTCGAGGCAATAACTGGAACACACGGAATGAGTAAAAGGTTGACGAAAATGATTTCGGAAAAGGGGAGTGTTTTATTCGCGTATTTCCATCCAATTTTCTCGAATGAAATGGAAGTTAATATGCGCAAGCACTGTTTTGTACACATTGCATTTGGAATGACGCCGACACTAAATCACTTGCAAGCTTTTCAAATAAGAAAGCACATTATAGAGTCGTGTTGTCGAATAACGTGCGAAAAAACGAGTAACTTTAAGATCATATTTACGAACTGTTTATTCTAAATGCCAAGACAAATAAACTACAAATCGACCCTGGTGATCTACCAAAAACGAAGGAGGTGGAGGTTTCAAGTGAGCATTTCACACAACGCTAACGGCTAAAATGTTCTCAAACCACATCGGAACGTTGCTTAGAGCATCATTAGTAAGGGCAATTTTAACCAAACGAAAAATCGAATGTTGTAGTCACAAACATTTACCAAAGCAACTGATTCACTTGTTGTCTAGCCAAAAATCACTGTCTTTATCGCTCTGTAACTTACAGAAAAACGTATTTTCTGAAGCACATTCGCAAGTTAGTTCCTTTGAAAGTGGAACATCCTGAGCGATCTATTTATCACGGTATCACCAGTTACGCCAATGACGACACACTTTTCTGGAACTCAGTATGGTTTTCTAGGATTTCTACTTTTCTTTTGCCGTTCGTTTAGTTTTTATTTGCTACGGCTATCGCGGGTTCTTAATGTGTTTGAGAGCAAGAAAAAATGTAACAGTTGGTGGGAAATTGTATAAAATAACTGACCACGTTTCCAGTAAATTTTAGTCCTCAATGAACCTTTAGGTTTTATCTTTGTAACATTTCATGTAACAATGCAACTTCGTAGACATTCGAGTTAGGTGCATCCAACTGGGTTTTTCAAAGGTGCACAGAAACGCCAAACTGATCTTCACCTTTTTTGCATCACAATTTACGGGAAAACGAACAACTTGGAAAATCCGCTCAATTTCAATTGCTGAGTTTAAGTTCATCAAACGTCAGCAACTAGACAGGCTCGGCATTTACGTAATATTAAAGGACAAACAATTAGGCCAAAAGTTTATCCATTAGGCACAAAGTTTCGGTTAAAACTCCATAACATAACTTCATTTCTGTAACAGTTAGTTCGATTCTTTTCAATGTATCATGCTGCATGTCACGATAAGGTTGTAAAACATTTAACTGTCAGAAGCGTCAACAAATGCGGAGTACGCATTAGTTGTGTATTAATTATACAGCGCAGCAGCAACAAATGCTGAGCTAGTTAATTCCGCGATCAGTTAATTTTTCTATGGGTACATGGTAAGCAGGAGAACACTTACAAAATTGACATTTCTATCAAATAGTTTTTCTCTTGTCCCTATTTCTTTTATCCGTTCAAATTGTTCACTAAAACACGAGTAGATTAAAGATGTCTTTGGGGATGATCGAGCTAGAGGGTACAAAGTAATCGGAAAAATATGTCCTAATGATGACAGAGTTATTCCTTTGATTTCAGAAAACAAAGGATAATACAGAAAAATGTTAACGTTTCTGACTAAAGCTTCTTATTGTGCAAAACCGGAGTGTAAGAACACATGATATCCAAAGTAGTGTGGCTATCTTCCAGCTTGACACAAGTTGCAAAGGAGCATTCTTAGATCCAAACTACATTCAATATCAAATTTGTAAAGTAGATAGTGACATCCGAATTACAAAACTTTGCGACTAATTAGATAAAAAATTATTTCAAAATTCATCTACTCGGTGCCACATCAAAAGCACGAAAAGGCATATTGAAAGTTATTAGTGGGCCCATTGGTTACCAGTTTTCCTTGAGGCCACATTTTACCGATAAGCACTTCCAGTCGCTTTATGGAAAGCTCGCTAACAGAGTAGTGATGTGCCAAGGTGGAGATGGGTGTCTCGTGGCCCGAAGAGGATGCTCACTTAATTTTTGGTACATGTGCTTGCCAAGCAACATTAAACATTGCAACCAATATCCTCATTTGTCTAACACTTTAGATAGACTATTCGAATGTTTAACTACACTGCTGCGTTCTGGAACGAAACTTGCTTAAAAAACGCTTGTTGAACGAGTTTCGGCAACAGTTGCATTTCTTCTTTTTCACTGGATTAGATCGGTTTTACAAAAATATTCTTTACTGCAAAACTGACATTTTACCCACAACTGGGAATAATCGACAAAATACGTTATAAAACCTCCTTGACAAAAATCTTTGGTAACACGTAGTCACTGCAATCCTGGTCGTCTCCGAGCTCATGCCGTTTGATGGCTAGGTGATAATTATCCTCACAATCGGCGAGAATAACGAACAGCTTATTTTTTGATTACTTACTTCTCGGTACCGAGATTCTCGGTAATATGGCACTCCGTTCGGCAAGAACAGCGAAATCTGAATCTTTACAAATCATCCTAAAGAATCATACGATTCCGTAGGTCTACTTCACAAGGTGAGTTATATTTAGTTAGAGTACCGTCGAACATCTTGTAGTTATTACAGGGATTCATTTAGTTTTCACGCATACTGACAATGGTCCATTCAGAGTACAGTGCCAGACCAATGACTTTATGTGTAAGTGCAACATTAGTAAAACAATAAAATATCAGGTTCACATTTCAGTTGAATGGGGTCAGCTATGCAATCGATAATTGCCTAGGAACTTTCCGCGCTATGATCCGATCACTCACTGCGCTTAACTGCAGTCATGATAGAATTGTTAAGTGAACCTCATCTAGAGAATAGAATCATAAAATATTTTGCTTACACACTTATTTCTGAGTGTTCAAAATCCCAAGAAGGTCTACTTCAACTTTGTGGTATCACTTGGAATTAGTGGTAGAAAAAGAGAAGTGAAAATATGAATTGCCGACTGTGACCAAACTGCACCTTGAGCAAAAGGTCTCGAATACGGATATATATATATATATGTTTGTATATGCTAACCCTATTAAAACTATCCTATTTTTGGCTTTTGCTTTACGTTAGTATTTATGACTTATACTTATTTTTAAAAGAATTTGCTCGAACGCCACGAACTTCAGCTGCTTTTTAGTCTACTTACCAGTTTTCTCAAACATGTTGTTGCAAGTTTTGTTTGATCTGGGATTTCTATCGGGTGCGTAACGGATTCTCCCAGAACAAGGCATGATATTACCGCTGTTTGGTTTTGTTGCGACAAGGACAGTTTCGAGGTTAACGTTCCACTGCGTTTTCATCTTCCCCAATAGACAAAATAATACGTTAAGTTCGTTTTACTTTGTGCTGATTAACAGGGAGAGAAAATTAGACAGATTATTGCGGATTTTGGGAATTCAGTTTGTGTCGTACTTATTGACATTGCAACGTTTTAGCAGGGCATGATCATGAAATATAAAGAGAAATGCAAACTGCGAAGTTCCAGACTAATCCGATGAAAAGATATTGGATATGGTAACCACACGGTTGAAGTATGTGTCAATGGGATAACCAGTGTTTGCATGCCTTGCATGAATGAATTTCGCTTACATCGTGAGTGACACTTTTGTGACACTTCATCTATCCGAGCAGCGTAAATGATCGAAGAAACTGACAATCAAATACAATCGTAAACTGGGTCAATCCTGGTGCACAGACAAAAACTCCATTGCTTTCGGTTGCGCCATCTGTAACGTTTCACTTTTGGAAGACACTTGTATTAGCTATCATTTACTGTCTATTTAAAACGCATCTTGGTATAAACGATATCGGCCAAATAATGGATGATGTTATTAAGGAATAAGCACTTTTTGGTAGCTACCATCAGGATGCCCCAAAATCAATGCGAACTAACTTTTGTAGTATGTTAAATAAACTGATCAAAATATCACGCCAAAGAAAAGGGGAATCCAATAAAAAAACATTGCTGAAGAGGCATTTTCTTATCAGATGAAGCCTGTTCCGATCCCATTTTATTCATGTAAACAAAAGTAAATGCTGAAGATGTTCATTTTGCTCGAGTTTCCATTATCAATAACTACGCCTTTGGAAATGTCGTTGATGAATAATTACCAATTATGAGTCTGCTTGCGTACTTTGGAAATTTTCTACTCAAGTGTAAACCTATAAAAAACCACGCATAAAGTCACTTGATTTTTAAATCATAAAGCGGACTTGGAAGCTTCCCGTATTTAACACTGCCTACTCGGACACCTTATATACTAATGGAGTTAGGGAGCATAATCTTCGGTGAATCCGGGACGGATGCCTCCAATGACTGAAACAGACTAGTAAAAGCTATTCTATTTTGATGATTTATTTTCTTAGGGAAGCGCTCGCGCATTCTGGACTTCTGTATGCATAAGACATAAAACACTTGTCGATATGTTTGATTTAGACAGTAAGAATAAACGTTGTGTAAAAATTCGCTTCAAGTAGTCGAAAGTCATGCTCAAGGTGCTAGAAGCGTGACAAGCCACATTAGTTTACTTAGAAACTCAGTAACTCGGAAAGATAGAACTTTTTTATTACTTCACCGATCGCATAGAAAATACTGGGATGTAAGCGAGAAACCATTTAATCAGACTTTGGAAAAACCTCTAGCTGCCCAGTACGAACCTATCAAGAGCTTTTCTGGGCTTTAAGAATTTAATGTCAAGCACGTTCAATCGACTGAGGGAAATCAGTTTGCCTCCGGTCGTAGTGCATCGTACGCTGAAAGTAAGAAGAATTTATTCTCCAAGAGAATAGCCGAACGTTTGTTGCGAATGGTCAGAAAACTAGTTTTACAAAGATAAAATGTCTGACTGGTAGCGAATGTCAAATCGGTCTGTTTGCGTCATTCACTCCGGTTTTGTTAACAACAAGGTGTCAAAGCAAAGAATCAACCTAGCGTGATTTGTCGCCCATTGCTTGGTGAAACCATAAATGTGAAGATATTGCAAACACAGTTGGAGCCTGGATCGGAACAGCTAATCAGGTAATGCCGATCAACATCTGCATCTTGTCTGACCGCTTTACTTTTCCGTTATAGGTTCATACAGGTTTAAGGTAACGATCACTTTCACAAGATGCGCATACCTTTTCTCGAGCCTTCCCTACGGATACGCGGTTCTCCTTGTACTGAAGTGGCCAAATTTCACACTAAACTTTGCCTAAAGCAAGCAAAAGGTGCAAGTATGGAGTCTTCGTATCAGGTAAAAGGTTACCTGTGCTTGAACGGAGAAATGGAGGAAATGAGTTTCTACTCATTCAAGTTTTCCCGTATCTTAATGTGTGCACTCGATTAGTTTTTGTTATCCTACCACCGAAGAAGTAAGTACCGTGGGAATTGTGCACTCCGCGGACGTCATTTCTACTACATTGATTATCAACAGCCAAGTCTCGGCCAGCGTTGCGGTAAAATTTACGAAAGTACAATGTGACTAGTCCATTTTGGTGTTCTTATTCACTAAGCATTGATTACAATCAAAAGTAAATTGAATCTTCCACTATAGAGAATTCTGAGAACTTACTTGGACGTTCCATGGCTTATGGAATTCGGGAACCAATGAATTATTAAGAGGACAATCTGAGAATTAAATAGACTGCTAAGCATATTAACGGCAAATTAGCTCCACTTTTATTCCATCATATAATTAATCAATCCAAGTGGTCATGTGAAGCCGATCACTTCGGCCGTGCTCTCAGGACAGCTGATCAGATGGACATCATGAAAGCAAACTCTATGGCTGCTAGCCGAGGTTACGAAGACTGTCCGAAGCATCATGGGGGCCGGCGCCGTCAAAAAGGTGCATACAATAAGTATCGGTAGTTAATGAAAACGTCTTTGAGGCTCCAGCGGGCATTCGTTGTCTTGTGTCTGACCGAAACAGCCGCGCTATCAATCTGTCAGCTGAAGCTGCACAGGCAAAAGCAGCTCTCTTATAACCTTACATTGCCGGGGCAGGAGAATGTGACTTAACCCGTGGTTATTTCCGAAATAGCGCAACCAGTCGGAAAAATTAATGGATGTTTATCTCACACTTATCAACTTCTCTAGTCCCCTTTTGCTTAAGCAACACCTTGACGATTTGCCGTTGACTGCAGTTATGTTATTGTAAAGGCCTGACAGTGAGTAACTGAAGTGGTTTGTTCACGTTCACATTCTCATAAATGACTGATAGGAACGTGCTTTGAACTGTCGCGGAAAACAGGCGCATCTGTCCTGCGTGTGAGCTTGCCTCTGGAGAACAACTCGTTTTCTTTATTTTTGGTTACCCGAGTCCCCTTATTGTGCCCTGTTGCTCACGATCATCCACGTGTTGGAGAGCTGATTTAATCCACGCCAGGTGGACCAAAAGCAAACAACGTACGAAGGAAACCATATCATATACCGTAAATGTTCCTGCATACGTTGCTGATTATTTCCAGGGCACGAGGTAAGGGGACGGTTAGCATCATGACGGGGATGTCATTTCCACGGTAACAGCAAATGCAAATTAAAAGCTTTTGAGAAGCTAATTATACACATTGGCAACAACTTATACTGAACACTTTACTCCGACAATTTTACAGTACAAAACAAACGATGTTTGTGCAAACCTGACCATTTCGCCTATAATGCTGAATATGTTACAATGTACGCCGTCTTTTCTAAGCAAAGATGTTCATAGAAGAGAACGCTTCCTGGAAATCAGTGACGCGCCATATTGCATTATCAGTGTGTTATGAACATTCCCTCCGACCATATGTGGTCAAAATAGAAATAACTTTAGCAAAAGAATGGCAGTCATCAAGGCATGATGGATATCCATGGAGTAGCGAAAACCAAATATGTCACGATATGAGAAAACCAGTGTAGATAAGCTGTCAACAAATTCATGAATAACAAGAGTCTTTTTTAAACAATGGTTTTACCTACCTATCTTATAGTGTTTCCGATTAAAACAGACACATTCCAAGTTGTGACATCTGGATTAAATAGTACTAAGTTTTGGCTTGAGAATGTTCCTAGTTTTTGTCGTGCATTAGCTTACCCGGTATCATAGATAGAAAATACGAGTACAGATGGGAAAAGCAGCAGTTAGCCCACTTGTTGTTTGCTTCCGAAAAAGATCCTTTCGATCGTCGCTCATTTCACCTCAGTAAGTGTTTGCATTAGTCACATTCACGCGCACACCAAACTCGTTTTTATTAACGCGGTTCGTGAGAGCAGACACACCGTCCCGGTTTGTACGTTCAATTAGCTATTTGCATCCCCAAACTTAGTATCATTTGGCATTATCCACAGGTTTTAAGTTTAATTCCTTCAATAATAAAGTAGCATTTTGTATAATTTTCAGGAGTGGACTCGCGCCCAACAGAAGGTCACCAAGTGAGGGAGTTGGTCAGCCGTGGTAGGGCTGAAACCTGTGACCGTGAAAAAAGGCCCCGAAATTGACCGCTAGAAAGCCGCCGGCGTGCCATTAGTTCCTTTTGTATTTATGAGTATTGGACTTCGTGAACTTGGTTATGACTGTAAACACACAATTTCAAGGCACCGAAAAAGACTTCACAGACTACATTTATGCAATTGTATGAAGTCCCTGTGTGTAGGTTATTACCCCAAAGTTGGTGCAACAAGTGTGCTTTCAATGGCCCCTAAGATGCAGGTTAAAGTATTGCTGAAACTGATGGAATTTCGCACTTCTAACCTACATGCTCTCATTTATCTATCAGCAGTCGCCATCCAAAATGCACATTTAAAAATCTCGATCGCCAAAAATACCTCGGTCCAATAAACTGCTTAGAAAAATCAATTTCTTGTTGATTCATTCTATGGTATCTAATTTATGCATGACATTTAAAACAATACTTAAGAAAACGTTTCCCGATGCCTGGCGCTTGCCAAATTTCTCCTTCCAATTCACATGCTACTAAAAGAAAAACATGTATCGGCTGTAACGGGGATATTTCCAGTGAGTTTGCCGTATTACTATTGCAACGAGACTGATGAATAAGGAGCCATTTCACCGTAAACGATATTTCAGCTGATAATTGGTTCATAAATTCGATCATCTAATGTGACGATTGTTGCTACATTACGTTTTCCGTGAGCGAACTTTCGTTTGGTGGAAGAAATTAGTCAGATAATCGGTCTTCTAAATAGGCTTTCATTTGAAACGTTACATTATAATTAATATCGCTGTTTGCCAAAATGTAATGGTGCAAACACGTTTGCCTAAAGAGCAACATATTGAAAACAAAATGATGGGATAGCAAAATGGGATGTTTGTCACACTGTTCCATGTCCACGTGCCCATTAGCATATACCATTTGTTGGATGAATGTATCAATAAACGTGTTTGGAAATCGCTAAGCAACGGGTGGTTAAAGTTAGTTTTCTGGGTCACCCATTACATTTACGACGAACTGCGGTTAGTTGTACTTTTCATTACGAATGTCGATTCACAGACATTATTACGGTTAAACCAATTTCACCAGATGCATACTGACAAAATGGCAGGTGAAATACAGTTCAATGTTACACGAGAATTTCTTTCCGGGAAGTTAAAAGAAACTTTTTGTTTCTGGAGTTGCCTTTAATTTTTCCAATGAAATAAAGTGAAAATTTCATTAGGCAATTGCATGGTTAGGTCCAAATTTTCAGTAGTTTCTCAAAAGACATGAACAGTTTTCATTACAATTACAGTGAAACTTGAATGAAGTTGTAACGCGAAAATGTTCCTCCTCCCAAGCCGGGATTTCATTTCCCAAGACAACAACTGTTTTTTTGCTTTTATCCACAGATCCTGTTTTGCCTAACCGACTAACAAATTGAATGACCAGATATAAATTGTTTGAGCACAAATAGAGAAACAATCACATCTTGTCAAATAATGCGTTCGTTAGACGCCTATTTTGTGAACATATTCGGAATCACTTTTGCTACTCATATTTCACGGAATGCAAACAACGTTTGATTTTGATTCATAATTTGTCGTGCGTTTTTCCAGATGTTCACTGAGAACCAATGCAATTGTCATACGCATCTATACGGAGTGCGTATTGCAACTTTCAATATTATTTCGTTAGTCGACCTTTTCACCCATTTCAAGCGATCGATTAGTCCATTTTATCCCCATTTGATTAATTGGACTACCTCTAAGACTGGAAGGTGGCCGGATCGAATTCCTAACTAGCCTAACTGGGCCGATTTTTCCAGACTTGGAAGCAAACTCGTTCATGCATATGTCAGTAAAATGCAAAGATTATTTAAAAGTTCACAGTTTTCTGTCGTGAAAGTTACTTTATCTTCATATTCACAAAGTTTGTTCCAAGTTGCCCATCACTCTAGCTTTCTTTGTAGTGATTTAGTTTGATCCAGGATTCAGTTGGTTCGTTTTCAGGCACATTCTTTCATGTAGACTTTTTTTACAAACGACATTTTTTGTTCGTAGACTTCATGTCATTACCCGATTTTGATGTTGTCTTGTGAATAGAAGAATCCAGTGCAGTAGAAAAGGTAAGCAATGCAATGTGCCATGGTATGCGAAGGCCTGTCTGCAAACTGCGTTACAATTATTGACAATTTAATAACGTGTCAACTAACCGAATGAGATTCCTAATACGGATGTGAAAACGCGTTTGACAGAAATAACGCTGATATGTATGAAAACGGATTTCAGCATGTCAGCCCCCTAATCTCTGCAATTTTACTTATTCAAACCAGTATTCTGTTGGACGAGTTGTCTGCAATTTGCCGGTTCCTAAGTCGTACTTCAACTAAACTTGCTAGTATCTCACCTTTTTGTACCCAAGTGAGAAATAAAAATCTGATAGAGAAAAATAAGAGGAAAATAATAAGCGAAATTCAATCAACAGTTTTAAATTCCTGGGTAATCCAGCAAATCGTAACAGTGTCCAGATTCCGAGGCGGCAACGGACTTGAGGCTGAGCAAAGCGGACTGTGTCCTCAAGCACAAAAGGACCGGGACCATTCGCGGGAGATTTAGTTGCACAGCACCAAAATCAGCCGGTCCAGTTATGCAGGTTTGTGATCTTTTATCCCAGTAGAATTGGTTGAATGAAACACTGAACAAACTGGTACACTCGAGAGCCGAGGTCTGCTGAACAAAATCTATATTTTACCCCAGAGGTTTACTGCATACCAGACAAATTTCACTAACTGCCCTTTCCAGCATAGACAACAAGTTTTCTCTTCTGTAAACCTTGAAAGCTTCGGCAGTAGTGCGTGTGTGGGTGTGTCACAAAACACTTAGTGAAAATCGAACAAACGCTGGTACGACAATGTGCCCGAAGTCAACTGGGCACTTTTTCCCGTTTCTCCTCGATCACATCAACCAGTCGTTTAGAATGAATAAGAGAGCACATGAATTTTTGATTTCTTTGAACAAATATTGTTCTAAACAAATTTTAGACATAAAGTCGATTGTGAATGAATAATTGAACAGTTAGAAATGTCAAGATTTTGATTGGGCTATCTGGATGGGGCAAAATTTTGTTATCGTCTACCGAAATGCTCAGCTTTTGCCTTCTCACAGCCAACAAATCGTGAGCTATGGGCAGATGAAACAGTCCGTTTCTTTCATTAGGCGGCATTTGAATTTTTTCACGACAAAAAGTAACACAATAAGGCAGCCAATCGTATTTGATTTCATCATTTGTCAAGTCGAGTGATACAAAGAAAATTTTACAGTTAAATTAGCACACGTAATTAGCGCCACTTGATTGCAAAATGATTTATTAACTCCTTAATAAACAAATGTTCAAAGTAGTTTACCGGGCGATATCGAGCTTCAGATTTGGTTTGACGGAAGTGTCTTAAATCGAAATTCATCATTTTATTGTTACAGCTCAGCATTCATCTCAAAGAAGACAATTCCGTGTCACATTCTACCAGAGAGAACAAAAGACCGTACAGACAAACCGTGAGAAATTATTGATTCTGTTAACTGTTCTTCTTCAAACCGTGGAAAATTAAGTCAATTGTCTCTTTCGGCAAAAGTCAAGTTTTGTTAAAGTTTAAAACGAACGAATTGGAACAACATTGTAACGATTCATTGGGAAACGAATCATTTAATTGGATAACTGTTCGACTAATTTCATTCTGCGTCACATTAGTGTTCTCAGACATTAGGCAAAACAATTTGCTGGTGTAATGGTTCGCTATTCATAAAACTATGAGCAATTATTTACAGACAGCCATATGAATGACAAACATTTCAAATGTCACTAGAATGACAACAAAATCTAGCACAGAGAAAAAATTTCGCACGGATGGATTTTGTTCCGAGTGAAATAAAATCATCGGGAAAAGTTTCACTTTGGTTACATTGTGTCCACAGTATTTGACTTGTAGTAAATCTGACGGAACTTCAGCCTGAGTACAAATTCCTCCATGATCAATCGGTTTCACTTAAGGTTTTTTGGGTTGGGATGTAGAGTCTGCAGACATTTTTCAAAAAGTCAGGTATTTGTCCCCAAAGGTGATACGGCTGCATGTTATCTGGTGTAGTAGAGCTTTTTTAATTTGGTTTCCGTTGTGTTCTGCCACGATCTGTAAGCCCAGTATGCAGACGACCTGGGGTAAAGAATAACTTTTGACTGTGAGCAAACACGCAGAAATAGCTTACTGTTTGGGTTCAGTATGAATCTGTCCGCTATGTATACCAAGCCGGTGAACCATCTATCGACATTCTGTCATTCGCATGACAGTATAGATGTAAATGGGCTGCCTGTGTGGTTTTCCTGCCTGCGGCCTACGTCGTATCCGTCACAGGCAAGCTGCTTTGCTACCCATATTTTGATTTGTTGATTTGTTGTTGACTGGTCGCCAAGTTTAAAATTCGGTATGATTGTTGTAAGCGGGTCTTTGCATTTGGCATGCTTATTCTTTGACCTCGCAAATCCCCTTAGCCGAAAAACCTCATAAACTAAGAAGATGTTCATATTTTGTGTAGTACTGGTTTGCATGTGAGTCAGGGGAAATGATTCTCTCAACCAATCAATGAATATTCGCCAAACCAAGACGCTTAATGCGTCGCGCCATCGCTCAACAAGTGCGGTCTGCCTCAACAGTAACTGAATAAACACTCATTTCAGAATTAATTCCGAGATAGTCCCAAAATGGACGATTTTATAATTTTACGCTTGATGCATTATCATCAACGCTTGTGGATCTTAAAATTCACCGAACAGATTAGCCGGGAAACCGCGAAGTCTGGTTGCGGCAAATAATCCGTGGACTTTCACTCCAGATAGACTTTGTGCCCTCAACTTCAGTTGCAAGTACTTTTCATTCCCACTGCCGGAGACTCATTGTGTGCAAAAATTGCTGAACTGAGAATGAGTTAGTTTTGGCCTAGGCATCCGAATTAAAGCAAATATGTACTTTACAAAATTATGCGTAATGCAATTTATTGATGCACAGAAAACAGCATTTCTGTTTTTCAACAGATGCCTTTCCACAGGATTTATGCACTTCAAATGTCAATGTAGGATCGAAAAATAACCATTCTCTGGGTAACAGCTAATCAGATGTTTTCTTATTCTTGGATTTACTCCGAACTCTTCCGCTGAGTTGGTCTACGTAAAGTTCAACCTTGCGCCTAAGCCACATGAACAGTTCTGAATCTTCAGCTGGAATCTGACTTAAAATTATTGTTAACTAACAAGTTGTAATGCATAATTTTTCAACTTTAGTTTGTCTACTGTGAATTCATTATTATAGGTTGTCTGACCTTTTGTTTGATCCGTCCTCGGTCGTGTTTTGCGAGGTTAATTTCGCGAACTTCCATTTTTATCTTGTTTGGCATGTTTTATACGCATGCAGCCGTCGTTGTTCAAAGACGGCTCGAACTTGTTCAAGGAATTCTGCTAGGAGCAAATGATTCATACAGCCGTCAATATTCCGTAGTATGAAGCAAATTGAACGTGTTTGTAAATATCAGGATCAAATGACATAAGAAATGTATCGAAAAATCGACATACCCTGTAATGAATACCAAAAATATCATGGTGAACATATCCAGCAGACTGTTGACATCCACAGAGTTACAATTGCTACAAAAGGTCTTCATTTCAAACTCCATAGAAAACCGTTGATGGTCGAAGAAATTGTGCCAGCACTGGTACAGGCTTTCTCGAACCTTACGGAAGAAAACGCCATTCAAGCTAGACTATGGACATGCAATATTCTTAAGAACCAACGGTCAATCGCACCAAACATCACAGTGGAGGAGAGAAAGGTACCGACAAACCTAAAACGAGATCGAAAAATCCACATCACAAAAGAGGACAAAAGGGATGTTATGTTATTCTTAACAGATTGGATTACGAATCAAAGGTCGCTGTGCACGTACAGGATGGACCTTATGAAAAATTAGAAAAGAAGAAAGTGAGTGCATCACTCA
>LUCM01007280.1:72820-95861 GCA_008360955.1 Fasciolopsis buskii | reverse complement strand
ACTAGTGGCGTTCGACGAGGGTGTCCCATCTCTCCATTCTTGTTCAACTTCGTCATGGACGAGGTGATGGAAGATGCTTTAGGAGGTCTCCGGGATGTAGGAGTCGAACTAGGAAATGGAGGAAAGCTATGCGACCTAGATTACGCAGACGACGTCGTGTGCCTGTTCGAGTCTGCGGACCATGCACTTTGTAGAGCCCAAATCCCAAGTGATCCGGCAATTTTTTTAGTTTGTGCTGACCTAACGTTTCTAGAAAATAGACATCAAATTAGAGCACGTTTCTATCCATGTCTTTAATGCTCCTGCTACGAAAAAACTATTGTCATTTTGCGCAACTCTGTCCATACACAATTCCCCCACTGAGCGGTCGCGCTTACGTGGTCGAGGATCAACCAAACATGGGTGGAACAAAATGATTTGCGGATTGACACTTGAAAATGAAATACTGCTGCCAAACGGATTCTTGGGTTATTTGCTAGGGCACTTCAGCAAACAGCACACTTCACCGGAAGTGCGAAGAAAACGATCGACAAAATTGTGAGTGGATGACTCTATCTCACAGACGAGCTAAGTTGATACACTATGAAACAGGAGACCCCGATGAGGTTGACACGAGTAGCCGTGATTAGTTCTCTGGGTATGAATCTAAGAAAATTTCATTCAATGAGAATAACATTCACAGACAACTCTGATATCGAAAGACTTACTTCACAATTCTATCTGCGACATTTCAACGCGCATGCTACCAGCGACGCGGAATTTTTCGGGCAAAAGTCTTATTTTGGATAGGCCAAAACAAGGCTAAAACCAAATAGTCTGCCTTTTTTCTCTCCCAGTAGCTGCTTAGACTAGCTAAATGTAAATCACCGTCCAACTTCTCTGCTTTTTCCATTAGGGGAAACGACATATCTCGGTCAGCCTAGTCGTCGGAACAGCTTTTCATCAACTATGAAAACCTTGCCAGGGTGGATTCTGTGAAGTGTCTAGGAAGTACCATTGATAAAAATCTGAATTAGACTTTTCACCTTTGTACCTGTGTAAAGAATCTCCGACGCTTATCATTTCAAACCAGGAAGCTTAGACTCAACAAAGCGAAACAAAACACCATCTTCCGATTTGTATACCAATGTGATTTTCCAAGCCTTCTTTACTGTCCTCCCGTTATTTTCCCAGGTTTACTTAATCTATGTGATCAGCACTTATCAGCAAGTGGGAGATTTTTTCACAAAATTCTTTCAGACCCCACGCATCTTGTGCACAGCGACCTTTCAAATTCCCGCTCTCATATTTCAACACGATCCACATTTTGTTCCATACCCAGTGGGAACTCAACTGTTCCAAATTTGGCGCGCATCTTGACAAACCATGACCATGTTTCATCCAAATTCCTGGGCCACCCACCATAATAAACTCAAATAATTCCTGATTCAGTCTTTTCTCATTTTTTGCACGGCGATGAGTGTGACCTTTTCCATCTATATATATATATCCAAGTTTTTCTGCTATAATGCGAAATTTTGCTCTCAGAAGTTTATATAATACAATACAATGCAAGTCATTTCAATTCAATTCAATACAATACAACACAATACAATACAATGCGAAGTTGGCAATTTTTTGGTTCACGTGAAGCCAAGGACAACAGAAAATCAATCGGAAAAGCAGATACACACTGACTTGTTAAAAATGCATCACCAGATCACTACACTATAGTTTGTGATATAAGAAATGTAGAACGAAACAAAATGATTACCTGATGCGTTGGCTCAGACTAGCCAGTTGTAGATCACCGTTCACCTTCTCTGGTAACTCTTGCTTTTTCTAATAGATTCCATGATCTTTAGTTGCTGATACATACAAATGCAGTTCAATAAGCATGATTTTGAATGGAACAAGCTTCAAAATTTTGCGCCGCCTATCTTAGGAATATTGGTAACCTTTCATTCTTAATAATTTGATCAAAAAATCTGCATCATTTTCGACAGACAAATGTGCATTTTTGGTCACAACTAGAGCATGCCTACGGATATGTGGAGTTCCAGTTGGACTACCGAATAACAGCTTCCTGTTCTTTGCAAACTTGTGAGATACCCAACGCTTTTCAAAGTATCTCATGTCCTTGGATGAAGACTGCTTTTGAAGAGTCAACGGCGATACTCAACTTTTGAGTGGGGATTTCCACGCAAATGAACTATGATGGGCTGGGAATTCACAGTGGAGAAAATTTCAAAGCCCGGGCCAGAAAACGATACAAAGTGGTTTCAATATTTTCACTGGCATTGTTGGAACTGCATATAACTAAAACATTTATTGATTTTCGGCAAATTCTCTTCTCCATTCAGTTTTCGCTCCCATTTTCCCGTTTGCTACTAATTCTCGTTTACAAATTTATTAGTTGGTCCATTGCGAATTCCTTTGTTGTTTTTTTGTACAAATCTAATCACGTCGCCGTCTTGAAAAAAGTGTTATAAACTCCTACGGGGTTTCCTCTGGTAGATGTGTTACCTTGTTCCTAGTGCTTACTAAAGCATAAAAAGACCTATTCAAAGCGAAATAGACGAATCATACCGAGAAAATTGCAGACCCATGCTGCTGTGGTGGTGCTAAAGATGTCTTATTGGAGAAAACCCGTCTTTTTTGTCGGAACCAGAAATGAACTCAGCAAGATCATGAATTTACGGTCACCCGTTATAATTTATATGGCGCTGAGATATGGTAGTCTGAGAAAACCTTATCTCAGCACATGAAGCTTAGTACACTACGTTGATTAGGTCACGTGTTGCGAACACTCGTCTGTTATATCGTGTCTTATTTTGTGTTCCTCCCAAGGATTGGAGAAGTCCACAGAGGACGCGGCAACGTGGAATGAGAAAATATACAGCGAAATTAGGTAAGGTAGGTAGGTGTCTTACGTCTTCGTGGTTGGGGTCCGAAAGACTTGTCGACTTGCTGGCTGGAGACACTGAAGGATATGGCAATGAACCGTGAACAGTGGCGATCTTGTTGTCATTTTCTATCAAATCAACATGACTGAAGGAGTACGTTTGTAAAGTTAAATTGTGTTCCGTGTGTTAGCTGCAACAGCATCTTATCTTTTCCCGCCTGCGTAGGTCCAATCCCTGTTCCCCTTGGATATTCACTCCTTTCATAGAAACGTGTAACTCTGGTGAAAGGCAGCGGTCAATGAGGCTTGCCTTAATGTTTATTCTTACTGATGCATGCCTATCTGGACATATCATTCACAAGAAGCATCCAGTTTTCCAACCTTACTGTTAACAAACATTTAAGCGTAAAATGGTCAGCACTGGACCCCTAAAGAGTGAGTTGGATTTTCCAAGCTGAAATTTTATGTGGCCTTGTGCGTCGTTAATGATCAGTCTCATGATTGCGTGGGCAAACAGTGGATCAACGCAGCAGGGTTGTGGGACACGCCTGTCAAGAAGTCATTTCTACCCAAACGGTAAAAATATCAATAAAACTGTGCCAATCGACACCGACTACACTGTTTCTGTTAACATATAGGGACAACGTAAAAAGAGACTAAAATTGTATTCCGGTCAATAGGAGCAGACCCGTACGATAGTGGTCATCGCGTAGATGCAAATGTAACCCTAAAGGAAGAGTTGCATTACTAAAGCGTCACCCGATTTAAGACAGAAAATACAAGTGAAGGATGTTAGTAAGCCAGACGATAGACTGCGCAGACCTTTCGATAGGTGTGCAGGATAATCTGTATACACTTGCATTCTTTGTCAATAGGCGTACTCCTTTTCGTGAACTTAAGCAGCAGAATCATATTTTACAAGGTCAAATTTTCAAAATCAATCTGTGTGCCAAATTGTGCAAGGAACTGAGGCACAAGTAGATCAGCATATAGGTAACAGTTGACCCTCGGCGTCCATTGAGCACATGTCGTAATTTGACAAATGCTGCAGGGCTGCATTTCGCGGCAGACCGTAAGAACAACATGGCCTTTACTATCACAAATAATTCTGGGGACCCGCATTGTTTGAAAAAGCTGCATGTCATATATTGTGCTTCACGTTCATCTTGGAACTGTTTTTTTTTCCTTGCACCCTTCTAGGTACTTTGATTTTATTATCGATGCTATTAGGTCACATTGTGATCCGGAAATGACGCAACATATTCGTGGTGTCCTTACGTCAGCTGACGTAAACAGCCGTATTCCTAGTATGCATGCTCTTCAGTATTCTTCTGAAGAATTATTTTTTCTGGACCAAACGACGTAAGGAGTGTATCGAAAAATCGATGCGCCATGTATTGGTTTTTATTGTGAATGATATAATATTAATAACACAGCGTTGTTGGTAGATGTAATGCGCATTACATCTACCAACAACGCTGTGTTATTAATATTATATCATTCACAATAAAAACCAATACATGGCGCATCGATTTTTCGATACACTCCTTACGTCGTTTGGTCCGGATATTTACAAACTGGTTACCAATCGAATTGCTCTGGGAAAAAAGCTTGCTAACTGGATCAATCACCGCACATTCAATCAACGTTGTCTTCGGTGCAATGTTGTCCCCAATACACTCGCTGTTAAACCTCCGGATAATTCAGTTCGATCAGTGAAAGCCGCCTTGGTTGCCTCGCGTACGTTCCTACGACAACGTATTCACGACTGCACGGTAAACATACGTTCACTATGCTTCAGACTACGGAATATTGACGACTGTCTGAATCATTTGCTCCCAGCGGAATTCCTCGCACAAGTTCGAACCGTCGTTGAACAACGTCGATTACATGCGTTTAAAACGTGCCAAACGAGACAAAAACGCAAGTTCGCGAAACTAATCTCGCAAAAGGCGACCGAGGACGGACCGAAATCAAAGGTCAGGCAACCGACAAAAATGAACACCCAAAATATTGTAGTGAACATATCCAGCAGATCGTTGACAACCATAGAGTTGCAATTACTACAAAAAGGCCTGAATTTCAATCTCCAGAGAAAACCACTGATGGTCGAAGAAATTGTACCAACACTGGAACTAGCTTTATCGAACCTTACAGAAGAAAACGCCAATCAAGCTAGATTGAGGATATGCAACATTCTTAAGAACCAACAACCAATTGCACCAAACATCACAGTGGAGGAAAGGAAAGCACTGACGAGCCTAAAACAAGATCGAACAATCCACATCACCAAAGCGGACAAAGGGAATGTCACAGTTATTCTCAACAAATTAGATTATGAGTCAAAGGTCGCCGAGCACCTACGAGATGGCCCTTACGAGGAAATAGAAAAGAAGAAAGTGAACTCATCACTTAACAAATCAAAGGCCCAGGCAAACAAGTACCTATCCAGCTTGAAGGAGAAACTCGGGAAATCTCTATGGTTCTCACTGGGGCGCATTACATCTACCAACAACGCTGTGTTATTAATATTATATCATTCACAATAATTACATCCAGTTAATTTGTTAAAGGCCACAGCGCTGCTGCAGGAATAACAAAGTTTATGTCCGTCTGAAATAAACGACAATTCGGCCAGTTCCACTTTGAGCAACAGAGCCCGGTCGGCTAATGTGTTCAAGAGTTGATATCTACGCTGTAGCTGGCTATCACTGTATTGCGCTTACAGCATGAGGAATGTACAATCAGATTGTTAGGATGAGACGCCCTACAACGAATCAACCACTCAGTCAAGAAAGTAATCAAATTTGACAGAGGCCACGTACACGGTAACCTGGACTATCGCCAAAGCAGCAAAGAGACAGAATTATATGCACAATCCCTGTGTAACTGATTCTGCGATAAAGCCGTTTCTGCGTTTGTTATTAATGTTTTAAATTTCCTTTGCCGGAGATGGCGGGATTGCAAATGGTTGGTTAGCAGAGTACAGCACTAGGCAGCACTCGGGGTTTAAGTACTCTTCTTATAACAGTTATCCACTTGAAACTTAACAAATATCCGAAGTTTTAAAATTGTTTGAAAACAAACAAACATTTTTTCACTATCCGCGGTGAGTGGTATGGAAAGGAAAGTCAGCTTTTCTTTCGACCTTAGGTGTGACAGAGAGGGGTTGGTTTGTTATCGATTATTTTCTCACAATTCGTCGAAATTCATGTTTATTTTCCGTGATTCGGACAAACGTGACTACACTGAACGTAACGTTTTGATTCACCCGTATGCATTCCGCAGTCAAATCAACTGGACTGCATTAATACAAGGGTATTTTTCAACCGCAACGCCCATACAAACAATGTTAAATGATGGCGAATTTCCGTTAGCCTATTAACCCTATTCCGAAGTACTACCAGAATATTTCAAGTGGATTCGATTCAACAAGGAGCTCTTTTTTAACAAAATACCTTTCGTCGGGCAAGGGAGTTCACCCGTTTGCTGCAGTACGAAGCAGGTCAGACCTGATGAGAATTGGCAGTTTTCTCATTATGATGCCACTATCGATCACAGTTACGCTTTGATGAACCGTTGCAAACGAATGATTTTAATCCTAATTTCTCGAAATCCATGAATACAAAGCGGGGATAATCGGCACCGTTGTAAAAACAAGCCACACTGGACAAATTTTAGAAAGCAAGTTCGCGTGCTCTAAATATCTGTCATTTTTATTTTTTGGAGGGTACAACTATAACACGCATTTGCGAACAAAAGAATTGCAAGTGTTTGAAGCAAGTTATACCATATTTTGCTTGCTGATTGCCGCGTTTGGGCCTATTTGTTCCCATTTGTTGTTTGTCGCGAAAAAAATTCCGCATGAATTAACACAATTATCCTTGTCGGTAAAAGCCCTGGAGCACCACTTTACCAACTCGGATACAACGATAACAACAGTTTTGTGAGTTTGGCACTGCACTCGAAGCTACGAAAGGGAGGGGTTGAAAAACGTTTACTGTAACTCAACTGAATGCAATAATTTGGTTATTTTGTCCTCCCGTGTGTAACGGGATATTGATTCATCCGCCTTGGGAAGACGTTTTGCCCAAACACGTAAGCATATATATATGTATTTTGTTTAGGCATCCATATACTACTTCCTGTTTATGTGTATGCATATAAACATGAATATGTAAATTAATATTCCCGTTGTTTTGCTTGTTCATGCAAAGTTTTCAATGAACACAACCTTATGCCGAAAATCAACGATCAGCCCATTACGAAACATAGGTAGGTCGTGATATTTTTATTACGTTTCAGGATTCTCTGGGGTTTTTACTGCAGTTCGAATATTTAACAGCGCCAAACAACTGATCTCGTTTTGTGGATTGATCAGTATGGTCTGGTTTCGTCTCACGCAATTTGCATCAAACTCGTCTAAAAACTGGCAGATGAAACAGTCCAGAACCAAAATCAGTAGATCGGCTTAAAAACGGTAAGTTCGATACTGCACATGGGTCCCAAGAGACTATGTGATGGGATTATTCCAGATGGTAAGGCATATGACAGTGTGCCGCACTCAAACACTTTTGCCCATCTACATAATTCTAGTACTGCAAACCTGAGATTCTTTAATTCACTAATCCCAGTTCACTCTCGCGCAGAGAGGTGGCCCTAGGACCTAGTTCCAAAAACAGCTTATTAAAAACAAAATTCAATTATATCCTGATAGGTGCCCGTATGATGAGGCGTTCCTGGACCCTAAAATTGGCATTCAACACAAACCAGATGTCTCAGCAATGCACTTTGCAAAATCAAGGATAAAATCGAATATGCGATCAGTGTGTAGTGCCCAAAACTAGTCAGCGCAGAAAGCAAACTGTGAACTTCCAAACTCAGCCCGATACCACTAGACTGGTTTAGTTTATCATACCTTGCGAAGTTATTGAAAATCTTATTAGGTTGGAATAACACATCGTCTATCACTTATTTCCTTTTTCCAGAGTATTGAATTTTCTGGTTCTGAGTAAATTCACGCTTGTGGTGAAACAGACAAAACTCCGGACCTTCGTCTGAACCTGCCTTCGGAGTATTTGGTATTTCGCTTTTACACATGTACACATGAGTGCCTTAATTATGGTTGAGCATGAACATCTATACCGGTATACCATAAACTGCCATGCTAATATTTGAGCGGAAAACATGCAAGTTTTTGTCCAGCAATTTTCAAAACAGTTACTGCAGGTAATTATGAAGGAACGCCCTTCCATGAAGTGAGTCAACGCAGTTTGCTAACTAATCCAGCTGAGCGGTCCAACGGTTTGCATCTTTTGACCTCACAAACCACAGTCAGTGTGTACTTTGCACTGACGTGACCATGAATCCAAGCACCAGCACACAAGTTTGTGAGGATCGTTGCCCTTTGAAATGGAAACCTGAAGAAGCACCAGCGCTGCAGTAGATTCGATGAAAAATCTGTTCTAATCCGTACCTCTTGTAAACGTCTCAAAGTGTTACCGACTGATTACCGAAACGTCAAGCATACGCAGACTAATCTGCAACAAAGCTGCCCTTGTTGAATATGAATGTCTGTGAAAACTAAATTCATAGTGCTACGTTCACAGCTTTGTGAACGTAGTAGTCATCAGGTTGCCTAATCTTATTCCCAAAGAGTCAGATGATTTGACTCAATGCCGATGAAAAATGAATGCACACGGAAATCAATAAACTTTGTTAAGGCGGCTTTGGTCCACAGTGCAACAATGACATTGGACCGAACAGTTTACATGTTCTTTGCCCTGAGATTGAAACCTGACGTGAATTTCTATGAACAACACAGTTTTTAAGTCAGTATTATCAGCTTATATCAGAATGGTCATATAACCGATTTCTCAGTCGTTGCTGGTGACCCAATATCCGCACCAAGTTCTTTCCTGTACAGTCGAATCATTTATGTGCACCTTTTTGTTAAATTTGTTCCAAAGTGTCATTTGATTCTTTAGGAGGCAGCTTGCACCATAATTTCGATAAGGAGTTACATGTTGTTTCGTCCGAAGGTTTGCGTCAATCGGACAACAACCGTGTTTCAGCGGGAATCCGCAAATGACAACAGACCACTGACTATAAAGCTGATAGTTCAAAATCTTTCGTCATTTTTATCGCCTGACCGACAAGACTCTTCTGTAATCGACTCATCAATCGTGGACCCTTCTAGTGAAGCCAGTGAGACTCTGGTGCATAAGTAGTTTAAATATCCTGAATAATAAGAATCAATTCTAATAAGGCAACCTTTATCTCATGAAGTCGTAAAGTCATACCAGCTCATTGGGATACGAAGATTATGGAGTTTGCCAACCAATCCTCCACAATGAAGCGCATTCATGTTCCAATCTTATGAAATGCTAACAACATCCAGTTCATGCAAATGAAAACACATTTTACTGCACCACACCATTGCTCTCAGCACCGCTGTTGTGAATTGCCGAGTAGATTCAAACGTGTAAATTGCGTGTATCGTTTGTCGCGTTTCCCTTGCGACGAAGGAATCGGTTTTCCAGGAGCAATTTTGTTCTGGAAATGGTATAACTTTCCGGTTGACTAAGTTTTACCACAGGCAATAGGCTTTCGGTGACGAAATAATCCCTGTTTGTCTATTATGACCGAGTGTCTACCTCCCGAGTCGTGTTTCTGTTTAAAATTCTTGCACATTCCGCCTGAAAAAAGGAATGAACTAATAGAAGTGTCTTTGGAAAACGACATCCGTAATCAATTGCAAACAACTGGTGACATTCAGTGCTATCCTGATAGAAACCGTCTGCGCGTCAGTGCATCGATTTCTCACAACGTACAGAACAGAATTCACGTGAAAAATCACTGACCTGATAAGCTCACAGTCCTGATTTAGCATTCACTCAATTGGTTATGATTCAAACAGCGCTGTTATGTGCCTGCTATTTTGAAACAAATGCATATCAGTTTGAACAGATTTATCAGTTGATGGCAATGAATGCGTGAATTCTACCATGGACCCACCTGTAATTCCGAGACAAACAGCAGAAGAGAAACGCCATAGTACATCCGGCTCACAGTCACGCAGCAGCGGAACGCTGACCAGTTACAGTTACAGCTCGAATGAAGATGAATATTCGTCGGAGGGGAGCGTAAGTGAAGAGGAGTCAACCACGGGCGAGTCCAGTGAGACGGAACAAACGGAGGTCCGGAACACAGGCAAATCCCATGTGGCTGATTTCTCCGGACAAGGTCTCACGGTTGTGCCTGCCATTATTTTTCAAAGTGAGTGGCTCAGGAAAACTGAAATATGCCTTTTGAATATTCATCAATCATTGTTGCATTTTTTAGATTTGCATCAGTTGGGAAAATCAAATAATTTCGCCACTTAAAGTAGGATGACAGTGCACGTTTTCAGCAGAAATATTGTCTCTAGAAAAAAGGTTTAAGCGAGAGTAATTGATTGTAACAATTCATTCTTGAGCATTCATATGTCACACTAGTACTGAAAACTAGACTTAGTAAACCACGAAATGTGCTTGGTATTGCAATACACGCGTGAATGAATTTGAATAAAACGACTGGCTAAATTGGCACTCTAGTTCGTATTTCCACAGCCCAATGTATTGTTATTTTAAACTGAACTGTTCATCTAGTGAAAATTGCTTTCGTACGTATCTTTGTCCTCTATTACAATTTGTTAATCGAACTTCTGCAACATGATTGTAAATGATCAGTGGAAGAAGTTGACTTTCTTACTCATTTGGCCTAGTTTGTTTGGTTAGAAATCCATAATATTTTATCAACAAACTTAATGAAACCGATTAGCTTACATTTCTGCAAACATGCCATTAAACTTGGTGCCCGATAACTGATGCCAAAAATGGTCTTAAATGTCAGTGCCTGTTTTGCATATTTAACGAAATGTCTTAATCTGTTGCAAGTGTGCAGACAGAGCAGCTTTCCTTTGAATTCCACGCTCGCTTGATGTCTTCCCACTAAACTGCAAGCTTCACAGTAGCACACTTGATGCGATGAAGCATTTCATGCACTTTATTTGCGCGTTATTTGACAACGCTGCAAATTATGTTTGACAAATGTTTCTTTGTTATGTTTTCGCTTTTGATTCCTACCCTAAGTTATTTTTATTTTTAAACCTCATCATTATGAGTATCCGCCTTATTTGTTGTCGTGCCTTGCTGACTATTTAATGAACGCATCCGGAGTCAGAGGTTTGAAGAGATTATACCAACTAATTCCCGTGTTCCTTAACATATTGCTCTTTTGTTCATTCTTTTTGCCATCGTTGTAAGTGACTTCTGCATTAGTTCGTGCGGTTAGCTGATCAAGTGTACGGCCAGTGTTACTATATGTCATTCCTGATCCACCGATAATTAGCAATCATATCTCAATTTGATTCTCCAAACACTGCGAACTTCTCACGACAGAATGGTCTTTAATATTACTAAACCGAGTGCTCTGAATACATCCTCACCCTGTCTCGCTCGGTCCTCCCCAACCAGCATAGTAGGTTTTGCAATTTTCTTCCCAGAATTGAGACAGATGAATCCGTCGGGGTCGGTCTATTCTCTTACCTTCGCCGGGATTAACGTATTATTGAATGGATACACAAACTGTGGCGTCTGTTTTTTCGAACGAAGAGTAGGCAATTCCGTGTTATCTGAAATGCTTACAGTATGAAAATAACTTGATCGAGAAGTTTGCTAATACGTCAGATTTTTGGTTGCAGTTGATAACATTTCGTACGGCAGATTTACAGTAGAACGTAACATGGAAACGTTTACCAAAGATAAAGGAACTTTTGGCATATTACAATTATTCCCGACCACATTGTTTACATATTGGAGACAATTTAACTAACTGCGCATGACGCATTGGTCATTTGGCAGGTCCCGAAATATCTTCGGTCTTGACGTACTAGCTACTCGTCAAGTTGAATGAAAGTTTTACTGTTTTCTCAAGACATCCTCACTGGTCTGACCCCATTTCTCTTTTGTATTCGGCTTTGGAATTTTAAAACACGATTTGTAACTGTTGCTCCACGGTTTTTTCCGAGTGATTGTGGTTCATGTGATCCCTTTCTTGGCCTAGTCACCAGCACACAAGTTCTGCACATAATCGCCGTTGCGAAATTTGCGTCAAACTTCATCGATTATTCTTCCCAGTCTCTGCATGCTGATCAGGCTACATGTCCCTCTTACTATTTCCTTATCAGGCATTAGTGAATGTATGTGCGATCGTTGCTCAGTAACAGGTCAACCTTAATGACTCGTACTGCATTAATCACGCAGTCACCTACCGTGGTATGATTGTACCGTGGGCAGTGAAAACATTTAGTTGTTATTTTGCTATGTATGAAATGCGAGCTCGCGCTTGTAAATCCAAAAAGCAAAACAGTACAAGGTATCGGTTTCATTGGTCCACATAAAAACAACTGTTGAGGTAGATCTGGAGTTTGGCTGATTATTGTCAACCAACGGTCTTGTTCATATAAATTGTTTACGAACACACAAAATCAAGGAGTATAGCTGAGATCTGATTGCTTGAGAATGCATTCGTTAATTTATCTGAATTGTAACAGACAGCGGTGCTATTGTCCGCAGTCAGTCATTGGCATAACTGAATGTAGAATAGCATAAATCAAGTACATTCCATAAGAGCGAAACCATAGCAACATCAGCACACACGCATGCAAGCCACCTATACGAACGATTCAGGTTACTGCAAACAACACAAATATAACTTCATTTGAATTTACTCCCTGGATAATTGTAGAAAACGTTTCTTTCGTTGATTAATTTAGTATGTGCTTGTAGCAGACAAGGTAAATGTGCGTGCAGATAAGCGGGAAATAATGTACGCCCATCTAGTGGTGACCAAACCTAATTCACGGTATCTATTTTACCCCATCAATTATCTCATTTCCGGCTCATTCCGCTCTCAGGTCACAATTTTTGTATACGCACGCTTACACACGCACGCAAACACTTCACTCCCACTCAAATGCTCTTGCTGTTGTTATCACTGTCATTTGTTCCAATTTTGTCCTACCCTCTGGTAGAAGCTAGCAAACACAAAGTACACCATGTGCAAAGCTGGTACCGT
Source organism: Fasciolopsis buskii (assembly GCA_008360955.1). Taxonomy (NCBI): domain Eukaryota; kingdom Metazoa; phylum Platyhelminthes; class Trematoda; order Plagiorchiida; family Fasciolidae; genus Fasciolopsis; species Fasciolopsis buskii. Next base: position 82,858 of record LUCM01007280.1, on the reverse strand, counting down.
TGATGTATATTACAGATGCCGATACAAGTGTTCTGATACTATCTAATTAGTGGCATTCTCCCTCGGATTATCTATCTCACATTTGTTTTAAGCTTTTTGTTCTCTTCACGCTCCGTATTCCATGCATCCATTTCACAGCGTCACTTGTCAGACTTTTATGCCTGATAAACCGAGATCGTTATCCACTAGGGTACTACCTACTAGTCCGTTCCGCAATCGTTTGTCCAGCGACAGACAACTGACGCCCTGTAATCTGTTACGCTGAATCCATCTTATGGCAAATAAGCAACAGCGGTTTATCAGGATCAAATCTAATGGCCATGTAGAATGATTCTTATGGTACTTTTTGCGACTGCGACTCCGTCATCTTTGTGCAGTGTTTGGTGAGTCCACGAAATTTGCCACACTGCTCTTTGCCTCATGAAAGGGGTAAATTTACAACTGTTCTACAGAGAAGTAGTATCCCTTAAAATTATTTCTTTGAAGTTTTCCATCGAGTTATTTCAGTATACTGCTCAAATCTTGCAATATACAGGTTGGTCAATATTCCAACTCCTTTTAACGCTCTAAGAAGATACAGGTGTTTCAGCAAGCCAGCTAAGACTAGTCTTGGACTACCGAAGGGGAGAGCGAATTGCAGTTAGACGAAACAAAGTTGCAAAAGTTTGTCCTCATGATCTCTATCACCGTGTTCACAAAAGACACACAAAATGCCAACTGAATAGGATGACGGACCCAACGCTTTTCGAAATCAATTATAGAAAAACAAATGCACTCCGAGATGTACATTTTGTGTACATCAGAAAACCATGAATCCAGTAATTCTAAGGAGAGGACATTTTCACACAGCACGCGACCAAAACATTACGAATTTCTGTTTTTACGATTCTGAGACACCAGAACACGAAAATTTGTACTGCATAGAAACAAATTCCATCACCTGCTTCTGCATGCACGTTCCACTTGAAAAAACTGACCACCATACACATCCGCACGCGCAAACCCATGCATACAGAAACAAACACTATATAAATACATTAATTTTTGAAAAAAATTTTCTGCCGCCTTAAAGCAATCGCCTAAGCGACGAAGAATGACAAGAAAAAAATTCACCTGGAGAGCATCACCGTCTGTGTAAGTGGAAAAGGCAAAATCGATTACCACTGGTTCACCAACGATGAGAGCAATATGGAAAAAATGTTCTGCGCGATTAAAAAAAGGTAAAATTAGGAAAACAGGAACCAATGTAATAAATCAATGAAACGAACACTAAGCTGATGGAGCTCCTGAAAGGATGGTCTAATTTAATTAAAAAGCCAACCGAGTTGGGGATGACGGCATTTTTTTCTAGCAGCACTTCCCCATCGATTGGCAGCTTCGCCTAAATTGATACTTCGGTTTAGCTTAGCCCTTCCGTAATTAGATTAGAAACTAACGCAATGCAAATCAAATCAGTTAAAATTCTGCAACCCTTCTCCCTCGAAAAACATTACTTAGGCAACAGTTTTCTGTCCGTCTTTTGAAGTGAAGATTCGCATTTGCTTTTCCGGGTTTTCTCCAAAAGGATCAATTTACCTGCGAGCTTGTGTGCAAATGCAAATGGTATAAGATGTGACACCTGGTGCATCTACTCTGACCTGATGTACATTGGACAGCTCTAGTCTGGAAGTACTACTGCCTGAATTATTCTGGATCAGGTAACTGAACTTCAACAATAAGCTCACAAAATGATCTTACAATGATTTCTTTGGGGCATCCCGATGAACTTGCGTCATTTTCATATTTTGGAGTGGTATGCGTGAACTAATGGCACATCTACTTGCATCGGTATATTTGCGTTCGTCGTCGAGATTCATATTTTGGACATCTGGGCTGTTTCGACACCATCTCTGATTTATTACAAAGCCTAGGTTTTTGAGGTAAATTTAATGTATTTAATGTATTGTTAGCTAAATTCTATTTGAAGTTACACCATGTTGTGTCCAAGAATCTATTGACTCAAGGGAAGTCCTTTTTGGGTGTAAGTCTCCGGTCTGGATTCAGAAATAATTGCTAAACAAAACGGAAATTTTAGTAGTAGGAGATTGAATGTTTTCACGAAATAATTCACCATGTGATATCATCGCTCAACTCACCATAAAGAAACCATGGAAGCACTGTACAGGATACCTGCAGAGAAGTCATCTATCAGTAGGGGTCGATCGCTCTGCGCTAGCGGACAGTAACCGTGCAAATCAGTGACGGATAGGTGCAACATCATGTGGTGAAGTTCAACAAACCGTTCAGAGCCTGCCTGGCAGCGTAATGGCTACGGCGTTCCACTCAGAATCGTTCGTCCCGGGTTCGCGTCCCAGTTAGGGCGCGGTGGATATGCACTGCTTATCATTCCTAACAAGGATGAAACAGCTGTACAGTGCTTCCATGGTATCTTCATGGTGAGTTAAGCGATGATATCACATGGTGAATTATTTCATGAAAACCGGAGATTTGCGTGGTCATCGATAACCCAGCATTGAAATGAAATGAAACAATAATAATAATAACAATAACAATAATAATAATAATTTGGACATGGTTGTCGATAATGTCCATGTAGCTCGCCCTTGGACAGCTATCCGAGAACTGGTTGCTCAACCAACCTGAAAGGTACAGAAACAGTAAAACCGACGCGGGCCATGGTTCAGTAAGTGGACTTGCCTATATCAAGGCTTACACAAATAAATCATTCGACGGGGGGGCAGGAAAAACACCACGATGATGATCAAGATAAGATTTTATTGGGTTGTTTTGTATTTTAGCCACTGCTAACATGCTTACAAGAGGCAAAATTCTTTCCGATGATGCAACCAATCTTTACGTCTGAGAAACCCTGTGGATGTGAAAAATAAAAAACTACTGTTTCCAAATTGATCTAGGCAAATGATTTCAGTTCATTGCAGTCTGTTTTACTTCATGATGAAGTGTGTACTAAGCCGCAATCAACTATCAAGCAAACGTTAAATGGCACGTTCATGAGTGAAATTATTGTGAACGGATTTTGTGTCGTTCATTCTGATAGATTGAAGTTTGTTTGCATTCGAAAACAACCCACCAGTTTCCTAGTTCCGCTTGACTGTTGTTTCTAACACTCGGTGATATCGTAAGGTTTTTAATATTCCAATCTTTGTCTTCGGATCGAAGACACACAAAACAGTATTTTTCAGTTTGACTTAAAATGGAGCCCAGGGAAACGACTTAGAGACATTTTGTTTACCACATTTTTGTGAACGTTATGAAGAATCACTGTAGTTAAGTCATTCAGGACAATATTTTGGACCGAATCAAATTCACACATGCGGTCGCGTAACTGGAGATTAACGCTCACTGGATATGGCAATAGATTTCACAAATTTTTGTCCACAATGCTCTTCATCCGTTCATCACAACTGCAAACTAACATCTTAGAAGGAACATAACCCATGACTTCTTGTATTCTCAGCAAACGGACCGCTGACAAATGGGCCTGAATTTTGGATAGACAATAAAGTTCATGCAAACTTTCAACAAGCCGTGAGTGGCAGTGAACCTGTGGGACAACAAATTGCCGTATGCGATCAGAGTAATCGGAGCAGCTGCGATTCGAAGCGTTGACCCCTAGAAATCTTTATCCGCCTACCCATTGCTAGGTTAGTTAAAGCTAATTAATTTGCACAATCAAAAGCCGTGATTGTTCATAATTATAACAGCGAAAAGGGAAACAATCTTGCTCGTTAGCAATGGAAACCACAGACGCAGTTTGCTAACGCAGCCAATTTTCCTAAGTGACAACAAATTCATCGCAGAGACCGATAAGTGAATGTGTTCACCACGAACGTGAACGGTGATCGGGATTTGCACGGGTAACTGCTTTTTTGATGCGTTTCTTTTAGTGAGATTCACCTGCCAAATTCACACTGAAAGTAGCCCACCATTATGCAATGAGGCTAATTGATTACACACAGTCACAAGCATGTATATCACCGCAAGAGCCCGGTATCAAACAAGTCCGTCTCTTGTGATAACAGCTGGTTACTGATAGAAGTGTTGCAATCAACTGTATAAACAGCACTGCTGACGATTCCTACAAAGGATGCGACAGCTGTACAGTAATTTTGTGGCTTCATAATGGCGAGTTGAGCGTTGATATTACACGGTGAATTATTTCAAGAAAACAGCAAACTGTTAAGCAATAGTTTATTCAATCTCAGTAATGGTTACCACATTGCAGACATCTGAATTTGTGATTTCAAGCTTAGTGGCAAAGCTCTGGTTTTGATAGCTAACTCTAACGCCAAGAATTATATTCGAAATGCAAAAGTGATCTCATTTCACTTCGTGCTTGTTTGCCTTCATTCTTTGATTAAATGAAATGATCAGTTTCTTCATCAACTAGCGACGACGTGCATTGACTGTTACAGACTGGAGGCCAAGAATGACAAACTTGCCATACGGACTTTAATTCAAGCAGAGCATTTCATTTGTTTGTCTATTCTCTTAGACTAAGACGGATCATTTGTAGTTCACTTTTCAGATTTCATTCAAGTTGACCCTTTCTTGTAGGGAAGGCTGAACGCTTTACGGTCACGTGAGATTTAAGGCCATATACGAGTTGACTCAAATGACTATACTTTTGTCAGCATTGCAATCGATTCAGATTTAGGGCAGCGTGTGTGAAAATGAAACCTGATTTTGAGTGCTCATTGCGGCAGTAGCGGAAAAAAGGCAGCTGCTCCGTACGAATTTAAACTTCCCAAAGAATAGTTGCAGAGGCATTTCAATGGTTTTTTCTCATCTTCAGACGCAAATTTTCTAAATGCATCATTATATGCACAGGTATTTTGTCGGTCACTGCTGTTGAGCATTGAACAGATGTGAACTAATTTACCCTCGGCCTGGTGACTTTGAATAAGCATAAACGCAGCCCATGTGTTAGTACATCCAGTGATATAGGCGTGATCATTACGCGGGGAAGTCCTCAAAAGGAAGCAGAAAGTTCGCGCGCCAGTGGTTCTGATCGCTTTTTGAGCACTAGTTACATCAAGCATAACTAGTTCCCATTTGTCTGACTTCTGTTTTGTTTCGACATGCCCAAAACAGACAAAATAGAATACCTAGAGAAAGTGTATCCGGCCTTTTTCATGGCATATTCTAGTGGCTAAAACCCCGGAATACCGTCATTTAAAAGGCATCACTTAGCTATCGTATTTCAATTTTTGCGTCTCCCTGATCGGTAATGTAATCGTTTTCGAAGAATTTGCTGTGGTCAGTTTCTGTTCACATTTGGGAAAATGGCTATCACTTCGTTTTCGTTTGTGTGGTTGGGACAGAATACCCACCCTCTCCCATTATTTCAACAAGCGAAAAATCAGTGGCGGTCGTGCAATTGTAGTCTGGTAAAAATACTGAAGAGCTTTTATGGAATAGAGTAAAAACTTGTTTATCTGTAGTAGAAAATTACCGGTAACAATCGCATTCAGTTGCCGCTTATCCTTTGTTCAGAAGGGCGCACTATACGATCCTCGTAATATATAAGAGGAAAGAAACGTTTCTGGAAGGGTTTTGGAACCAGTGACCAGCAAGGGACGAATGTGAGCCCAGTAGACAAAACATATGTGATGGTGCACGTTATGGACTAATTGACGAATACTAGTAGTCATATTTTTTGAAATGAAATCACAAGTTCATGTAAAGTTTGAGATGGAAAACAATTAGTTTCCACATAGTCTCTTGGACAACAAACACTATCATGAATTACCTTTAATTATATTGTCCTACTATGGGACGAAAGTAGTATTTTCCTCGCTACAACCAAGTCATTGGCAATGTCGATTTCCACAAGGAATAATACAATGAAACACACGAGTTTGAATATCATAGGAGGACTGACTGACTACGGATTGCAGGGGATAATCGTAAAAATATCTATCGCCCCACCAAGGGAAAGTTGCAAGCAATGAGGGGGTCCTAACAAATACTTGTTTCGTGAAACATTCATTGTGCTCCAAACTCAGGTATTTCTCAGGCGAGACAGCTCAAGCGAACTGCTGGAAGCGTTACACATTTTGCTGTTAAAAATAGTTCCTAAGCAAAAATAAAGTCCAGGTTTCTGAACCTGTAAGCTTATTTGCCTATGAGTTTGAAAGATCTTGGGATAATACTCTAAGGTCGTCGATCCTTCTCGTGAAATGATTGCAAAACGTTGGTTTGACATTTTAATCAGCCTCGCCCCTGACACGCTCCTGCCGATTTGTTCTGATGCATGGCTGCAAGCAACTACACAATTAAGGAGTAACAGAATACACGGCCGATGAATTTTTATATGATTATAAAGGAAAAATCGCCCTCTGTTGCAGTTCCACATAAACCAGTACTCAGCACCCCCTCCAAAAAGGCAGTTCGCGTCCACTGGTTTCGTGTCACCGTTTCCTGTTTGCGCAAACAGTTACAGGTTTCATTTATTGTTTCTTAAAATGACTTCCTGATAATGACGAGCGAGACCAAGTTGAGATTGCAACACGGCAATCACGTGACGCGCTCTGTCAATCTAAACATTTCCGTTCTTCGTAATATTAAAATCGGTGCTTAGGAAAATTAAACGTGATCATAAAATTATATTTACGAGAGAACTGTGGAAAAGTATTCACCTGATCACAATTTTTACTTAGATTATGGACACTTATGACATAGAGAACGGATGACAAGGCCCAACCTAGGTGCAGCTTCATTTTTTGTTACGTAAAACGTGAACTGGAGAGATTCATTTTTTGATTACAAAATGTATCTCTGACAAAGTGATTTATTCTCAAGCCAGTGCTAATAGTAATTGGTGCTGTAGGTCCATTTTCGGCAGTGGTCACGCGGGCAAGGTCCTGACGTTTGAAAGCGCTGGTTGCGACTTTGAATACTTCCACCTCGAGTGGTGATTCTTTGTGTTATGTTACTGGATGAAGAAAGAAGATTATGTTGATGCCAGCAGTTTCCGACTGGTTGAAACCCCTCTCTATTACAACGAGCAATGAATAAATAAATATACGGTTGCTTATATCATGGAGAATGTCACCATTTGTTGGCTCGCAAGCCGGATCACGTGATATTTTAAGGTCGACCTCGTAACTGCGATCTCAGTGAAATATGCGCGACCACGCCAGCACAGCATTCAATTTAACCTCAAAACAATTGGTCATATTTTGCATCTGCTTCACCCTGTTGGAAAATTGCGAAAATACTGACTAGCCGCTTCACGTTTGTTCATAGTTCCCTGCCTTGGATTTTTATCGGGAATAAAACCCAGATCTGCGGAAAACCAGAATACGAATTGGATTTGTTGGCCGTTAGGCTATCCGATACGGTTTTCAACAACTTGTGTACATCTACGTGTTATGGCAACATTATCGGTACACGCATTTGGCGTGGTTATCTACTATTGGTCGCATGTCCTTTGACTGTTTAGACTTTAAGGAATAACATGAAAATATGCGATTCTCATGATTCTTAATACGACGGAGAAGATTACGCGAAATTGTTTGTACCCATCCAAATAATTTCAGTGACGTTTAGCCCCCCCCCACCCCCGGGATCGATTTCGACCGCCATGATCGAAAATACCTACATTTCGTAACATCCTAAGCTTTTGCTTGTATACTGTTTAAGGCATGTATCAATTTCTTTCATAACGGGCTAAATCCCTGACAGTGTTAGATTTCATTGTTTTGATATTTTAGTCCAAAAAATGCTTTTGAATTTTGCTTCATATTCCTTAACTGGAGTGCAATTTTCTGGGATAATATTAACTGAACAGTCAGCTGGCCGATATTGATTTCTATTTGGTATGAAAACATTTTGTTTTTTCTCGTGTAAATTGCCAGACTGAATGTACTGCACCGAGGTTTCCCTGACCATTCCGGTAACCGCCCAGTTGGACCTATTGTACGTAGGGTTGGAAGAAAGAGAACTCGCCCAATTTTGTGCAGGAAAATAGTGAAACGTTTTTCTTTTATGTTTCAAACAAGACCACTGAAACAGATCACGGTTCCACCATTTTCCAAGATCTCACAAACTGTTAACTGGAAATGTTTTGTGGTCCACATCTGATGATTTTGCCAATATTGTAAAGGTCAAATTTGAACAGAGCTGAACACAAATTTCATCCAAACGAGAGTGGCCCGATCCTAGGCATTGTACAGCTGTCTAGACCTAATACGGTAGACGCTTATCGGGGTGCGGGAGGGGAAAAAACGACAGCTAGTAAAAAAATTAACTGAATAAACTTGCTTTCTCCAGCAGATTGGTTTGTGAACTGTACCAGTTCCAGATAGTTCGCTTGTCTAATTTTGACTAATTTCCCAAGGGGGAACAAGCTCTAGATGACAAACAGTTCAATAGTGTGCACACCTGTGAGGTGCTACAAATAGCTCATTCCGACCGAGTGACACAAACACGAAAGAGTGAATGAAGGGGGGCACGGCTAATCCACATGAAACATTTTACTGATAGTGTAATTAGGTAAAAAAACATGAAAAAGATATTCGACTATTAAACCAAAGATACTAAAAATTTTTCCCGGAAAACCTTCGTATATCTTCGCCAAATTCCATTCAAGAATCGCATAAAATGAAGACATTATTTATAAATGGTAAACGTGACAAGAACACGATTTACTTTGTAGGTTATCTGTGCATATTGGTCATCCTGTTTTCAGGAGTTCCACTTGAAACAACGATACCACAGTTGTTTTTTACAGATCGTTGGCTTACGTTCCATTGGAAGCCTCATTCTCATCCAATAGAAAAGTGATGAGACAAAGTTTCATCTTCATTGCTAACTAAATCCGGTTTATAACAAGTTTTTATTGTATGCAAGGCAAAACAAACTACAAAATATTCGACAGAACAAACAATTTGAAGATTGATGAAGTTTGTTCGCTTTTTTCACTTCGCTCTTTGTTCACAATAAATCAGACTAACGAAGCGAAATCTTCCTTGGTGAAGGGTATGCAAGTCATGAGCAAAATCTCACTGCACCTAATGATACCATTGCTTTTAGCAAAAAGGAAATCGATAATGGACAAGCACGTTTTCCGGTACTCCATACTTTGGCTAATACAGTTATATATATGTATATATGTAATGGATACAGTGTCATGATAAGATTGGTTAATGAGAATGATATGTGGGATGCTATTTAGAAAATAGGGTTGGGTGGATTTTTGATTGTTTGTGGTTAGGAAAAGTCCATTGATCCAAGTACGCGAGATGTATGAGCTGCTTCCTGTCGCGCACGAAACGTCACGGTCGAAGGCATGTGGAAGTGAACTGGCATTCTCAGATCGCCGCCAAAGTAGCTGGAGTGATGTGAAAAAGCGTATCCGTGGACATAACGATGGGTTAGGTAACCTGACTACTACCGGTCCTCTTGCTGCTAAATGAAGCTGACGGACTCCTTTCCTCAAATTTTCCGATCTATTGTGGATCACTTTGAAAGTCTTTTCGTTCACTTGGTGTTCATTGTCTGGGAGGTCTTGCAGCCGCTAGTTTTCAAGAAAAGAACTTCCAATTCTTTCCTTGAATTCACCTCAGCAGCTTACTAGTGTACTTCTCATTTTACTGGCATACTGATTAGTTGATGTTTTATTTGTCTGCTTTGCAGCAGGGGCCTCATCTAACCAGGCAAATTCATTACCTTTCTCTGTCAGGCCTAGGTCGCTAGGAACCGTTTACATATATAGTATTCATATGTGTAATCCGTCTCTCGTAGATCGGCCACTCTGATTCACGAGATATACAGCAAATATTAACATTCGAAAAGTCATCGGCTTTATCACTTGAAATAATTTTAGATATGTGAATGATATAATATTAATAACACAGCGTTGTTGGTAGATGTAATGCGCCAACGTTTCGACTACCGTGGGTAGTCTTTCTCAAGGCAAGTTTTACAATCAAATGACTGAGGGAACGCTCACATGCCAACTGATGTTTAGTTGTGTTCGTGTATGTGTGTGCTTTGAAATGTGGGTCAGGT
>LUCM01007280.1:7512-71483 GCA_008360955.1 Fasciolopsis buskii | reverse complement strand
ACCTGACCCACATTTCAAAGCACACACATACACGAACACAACTAAACATCAGTTGGCATGTGAGCGTTCCCTCAGTCATTTGATTGTAAAACTTGCCTTGAGAAAGACTACCCACGGTAGTCGAAACGTTGGCGCATTACATCTACCAACAACGCTGTGTTATTAATATTATATCATTCACAATAAAAACCAATACATGGCGCATCGATTTTTCGATACACTCCTTACGTCGTTTGGTCCGGAAATTTTAGATATGCTTTGTTTATCAGACACGCAACCTTAAATTCTCTGCGACGAACGACCCCAACTGAGAACTGATTCGTCTGTCTAATAAGCAATGACATTGGTATGAATACCTAACAGTGGCAATACTTGCGGCATTCACGCAATGTGAACAATATTTGTTTTCTTTTGGTTTTTGCAGAAGCCACGTGACCTTTCACCGCTCAGTGATTGATCTATTTTGGCAATAATGGTATTTTATTAGACGTGAATATGTCACATGATGCCCTGTTTGCTTTGAAGAATCACTTGCGATCGAAACAAGTGGTTCTTCATTTGAAGGTCGTTTCTTTGGTTTTACATATGGTAAAACTGACCCGTGATCTTTGAGAAGGCAGTCCTCATGTGACGTCTATGCTTTCGTTTACACTGATGAGTATATCAAACGTCTAGTTGCCGTGAATAAATAATTTTAAGTGGATAGACATAATCCGATGAGGTAGCGATCGCTGAACTTGACGTTTAGATAACGGATTGCAAATCTCAACAGTCTTTCAAAAACTGACCATCACTTCGACTAACAAAAGGCAAATGGCGGGAAAGGAATAGAAACCATCGGTCGCACGGAGACAAGACGATTAATAAATGACCGCCGCTTACACTATACTAGACGCTGTGCGATCTGAAAAATTGGGAAATTAAGGCAAATAGACGAATACGATCGGAGTAAATTGCGCTTGACAGTTGGAACAATATGGGACCTAACAAGTTGGTCAACTACGAACACACCGGTGAAAAATGATGGGCATCACAAAAGTTCAATCAAAAGGGTTCTGGATTTTTCGGGTAAAATCATATCTCACCGGGCAAATCGATTCATTCTAATTACTGTACGATAAATAAAACGAACGGCAAGTTCAGTGAAATCAACGGGCGCGAAAAATGGATTTAGTTGAAATTTGTAACCAAATCTGATTTGCATCGTTCAAGCAGAATCGACTGCAACAAATCCTGCGCAAATGACACACGCCATCTCTCAGTTTCCCGTACCTCCAGATTCATGACCCAAATGCTCACTGTAACATTTAGATAGGCTAATGAGCCATATCTGGGAAAGGTTTTCCGCGCTGATGCCGAGTAATCAAAGACAATTCACATAGAGTCTCACTTAAACAGACGCGGAACCTGAAACCGGACAATATGTACCACCTTTTCATAATTGAATGAGTCGCTTTTCGGTACTCACGCCTTGATCTCCAAGGCCTCCCTTCAAAGTAGACTAACCAGACAAGTACCCCACCAGCCGTATTCTGTTCTGAGATCAATCTGAGTGCTATTTTTAGTTGGGAATACAGTCCTACGATAACGCTTAATTTCGTTGGATCTTTGTTTTTCTTTTTCGTACTTTACGTGATTTTATATGATTAAAAGAAAGCTTATTATAAATACTTCTTGGTATACCAATTGAAATAGCGGAAAATGATGCTCGTGAACTGAACTTGCTGTTTTTCAAATGAGTGGTGAAGCTTTCAAAATCCGTTGGGGGCCCATCGATATGTGCAATTAGACACAAACAGGTGGTTTTGTTTGTTTTAAAACATAAAAACTGTTTGAATATAAATTATTATAATGGATCACCGTTCCCAAAAATTACCTTAGTATAATCACTGCCAATCACACTTTTTTCTCATTTCAGTCACTTGAAATATATATTATGAAGCATCTTTTGTTCTATGCATTTCGGGCTGTCTTCGGTTCTGGTATTTTAAGGCGTCCCTTCTATTCCTATCAGTGTGGACAACCGCAGCACTTTCCGAACTATCCTCCATATTTACATAACAAAAGCAGCCGTCTTACCACCTACAGAACACTGTTTCGTTTTCATTACTGAGTGTCTCATGCACGAATGCGGTGAAATATTTATACCAAAGCACCTGTGATCCGTTATATCAAAGCAAACTTCGGAACCCCTGGTACTCGAAACGTACAGGCAAACACAAATCCCAGTGTACCGTCAAAAGGCCCGTCTCAGATGATGATTGTAATAGATCGTTGAAGTGGTGGACACTCAAACCATTTAACAGCTACTGTTGCCAGAATAATTTTAACATGAGTTCTTCGGTTGAAGATATTCCGATTATCATTTATTACTTATGGAGACTTAGCAAAAGACCATAATCAAAATGAGTTCTCATTTGGAAAAAACTGGGGTTGTCAATGCGTTCTGAACCATCCTGTTCTTAAACTAGAAGTTTGCTCTAGGTTTTCTCTTGATATATTTTCGTGGAAAATTCTATCCCTCCAGATTTCTTTTGCGCTGTCTTAACTAAATGCTGAAATCACAAAGAATTCTCCTCCATTCAGCTTTTCCATGTTTCTCACAGCATATAGTTCGCTACCAGTTATGTTCAAAGTATCGACTACTGAGACCATTGGGTGCCAACTGTGAACATCCACGAACTGTATTGCAGCATTTTGTTGCATTCATCTGGAGCTGAATAGCTTCAGTGAATTTCAAAATGACCCATCTTAGGAGTGCGGTACGTAAACCTAAGATCTTAGTAAACTTGGTTATCCGTGCGTGTGTTGGAGAATCATGAGAGACTGTTGACAGTGTTCGCTAGTAGAAGGAAGTTGCTGACCGCCATGGGGACTGGACGGTGTGGATGACAAAATTAGCTTAAGCGCTTACTAGGGTTTGGCTCACATCGTCCATCTTCAGCTTCCAAATGTTGCAGGTTGGTACCGAATTCCCTCGATGATAACTTCCCTAAGGGCATGCCAGGTACCTAAACCGTGAAACGCACTGAGTTTCTCTGCTGATGTGGAACGGATTTTTTTAACAAATGAAAGCATCTTGATTCAGCTTAAGAACAGAACAACGCCATTTCTTCCCCAGTTTTCTCTGTGACTAAACAACAATGCACCTAATTTTAAATATTTCATAATTGGCTTAAGTGGGCGCTTTTTTCTTTAACAATCACTGTTTCGTGATTATAGCAATTTAACTGACCGAGTTACGTTCATTCCGCCTAGGGAAAAATTGTCATTTTGTCGTACCTGTGGTAGTGATATTTGCCAGTGCCAAACTCTAATACTAAGCTGTCGGTTAAAACGTTGATCACATATTGTCATTTTCATTGCGGTCACAGTTGTTAGTGCTCAGCTGCTTCACTGGAACGAATGATAAGTGTTTAACAAAATGACAAAAGCCGAGGAAACATAACTATGTAGAACAACTTTGGCAAGACAGATTCTGAAGTTGTTAAAATTAGCCCACATTAAATGAAATTGTTTCTCATAGCTTTTTAACAATATTCTTTGCATGGAGCAATCCAAGCCTTCGGTATTTTTCCCGATTACCCACCGCCGCTCCGAACGAACACCATGTCCCGATCCCGAGTTTGGTGCCAGTAATTAAAACCATACCGAAATAGCAAAACAAGTAAAATGGGTTTGTCGACAGCATCTGCTGTGGTGAAGGACAGCAGAGGAAGTGGATGTCTAAATTTCAATATTCAGAGAAAAATGTTGCACAGTGGATGATTTGCAATTGATGATATTGTGGTGAACGCAAGAGTTAGTGGAGTTTACTTGTACACTGTTTGGCATTTAAATAGTAGTATGCTGTTTCATAGATGTAGTTGTGGTTTATTGATGAATTATCATCGTACCTTTGCAAGGTTTGGAAAACGTCTCATTTTGTCCGCAACATTCGGCCTCAACTGTAATCATTTCCTACAGTTGGATCACTATGAACACCGTATGGTCCAATATGCTTTTTATATTATATTTTTCGTTTACACGGTCCTACTGTGACCGACATTTTTTGGAACAGTTAATAACTATGCAAACGTTGGTCTGGTAGAATGAGTATCAGTAGTTGGGGATCTTTGTATCACCCAGCATTTGGCTAAAATAATAATGTCTGAAGTTCACTTTCTCTCACCTGCTCATTTCACAGATGACAAATGGACCAAATATGTTTTTCGATCTTTACAGCTAACCTAGTGCGGTATTGTTGCATGGGGCAAAGAAAACCATTCAATTAGTGTTTAACGGCCGAGGGGATGGCAGACTCGTGGAACACTGCAGTTTATTATCGTACAAATTTTGCAGTGTTTATAAAAACCAAGGAAACAGTTTCCGGTTTTTCGCTTTGTAGGGTTGCATCTAACAAAGCTGAATCTTTCGGGGAATAATTTGTATTATATACCAACGGATATTGGCAACCTCACGGAATTGCGCCACCTGAACGTGAGCCGAAATCATCTGCGCGGCTCGGCATTTGTGCCTGGAGCTAGTTCAACCGGTGGACTTCGAATGTCCAGTCAAACTGGTCCCCGACGTTCAACAATGTCCACCGTTTCTGGTATCGCAAAAGTCCCAAATGTGCAGCTTCCCGAGGAATTGACAAAACTGAACCAGTTGCACACTCTGATCATGTCGGACTGTGAACTGACCAGAATACCACCGGTTGTATTCCATTTGACGGAGCTAAAGAAGCTGGATATTAGCGGAAATCCTCTTGGACAGATCCCAGATGAGGTATGTTGTAGATTTGGTAGTTGGATGACATGTCGTTTGCAATCTTTTGTGTGCAAAGTTATTTCTGTCTTCACTGTTTCCATAATAAACCACCGGTCATGTAATCTGCGAAAAGAAAAACATGAATTTATCCTAAGCTTCGCTATTTATTTTTTGTCAAGTCTCCAGTGAAATAATTTTTTACTGGTTTTTATCGCCAAATATTTGGGTGATAAATTGAGAGGAAGTATGTCAAACGTTTCACAAAGTCACACACCGCTTACGCTTTTATGTGTAGAAAAAACTCGGAAAATATTAACGCAGGTTATGCTTCCCAAATCCCTTCATACTGGTTAAAAATTCTAAAGTAATAGGTCCCACTATGTGCGCTGTTCTCAACCAGAAGAGTATAACAATTAGGGAATAGGTGATAGCCTTTAATCTGTTCTGGGTTGTTATTCAAGATGGAGAGTCGTGTGAAAATGTTCGTCCGGCTGACTGCGTTCCCGTAGTCCTTCGCATATTTCTAATTGAATTACAACTGAACCGAATAACACAGAGGACCAAATTACGGAGATTTTAACGGGATAGATAAACTGACCGATTTTGCATAATTCAGATGGGGAAATTATTCTCTTTTTTGTTATATTCACTCACTGCCTTGAGGGAAAGAAAACCACATTTTGATAGATTGAAATTGACGGTTTCCTTCTTTGGCGCTGGTGCAGTGAAGCATCATCAATGGGTAGGGGTATTCTGAGGATAGGATTATTCACTTACTAGCGGCATAGTTTTTCTCTAATCACAGACTATGTTGTGCAGACGCAAAAACCTAGCTATGAAATTAACATGCGGTCAAAAAGACTGAGTGAATGTATCAGTATTGGTGGGTCGTGTTTGCTTTATAGCAAAGCTACGAGAAATCTACATCCACATAGCAACTTGTGGCTACCTCATTTGCGACCCTGCATACCGCTAAAGCCCGTCAGCTTAGCGAAACCCATGGTAACAAGCATTTCAGCTGAATACCCTGAAAGGTAGCATACTAAGTAATTTAGCGAGGATAAAATAATCACCCAAGAACTACCACATATTCCCAAAGTAGGCACGGCGAAAGTTTGCTTAATTCTTCGTAAAAAAATTTTAAGAACGGTTGGTCTGATCTGTTCGGCGATAACAAACTGCAGCAGAAAAAGTTACCTTGCAGTGTCCATATTCAAAGCGAAAAATTAGGTGAGTAAGAATCCGCAAAATAGTCAACGTGGACTCCGACAGCAGAAGGAAAACATCGCCCGCAATAGAGCACATAATCTAAACGCATTTGCAAAAACCGTAAGCGCGGTACTAAACAACTGATTTCTAAAATGCGTGATAGTTCTTCCAAAATTTTTAAACTGTTTTATTTTGCTCATTTATCACTGCCTACTTGACTCGTACTGGCAAGTCTATTTAGGTTGCAAAACAACAAACAATAAATTGTACCAAAAAGTGCCATGCAATTAGGGAGTGAGAATAACTTGGGCTCATACATTCTTCTGCAGCAGTCATACTACGCAATTTAACGCTTTATTAATACCCAAGTTGGGTTGACAGCAGTCAGATCAGAAAACGCTTTGGTCATTTCTGTAAAACATTTCTTAAGTGCATTTTTTTTCTCTGGGACACAATTGCCAGGATTTTCTCCTCTTATCGGACCGCTAACAACTCTGATACCGTGAATATCTCCGCCACTATAACGACAGAAGACAAAGCGGCCTACTTTGAACAGCGGTGGCTAAGCGAATAAGGTCGTGGCGCCGAGACTCGAAGGTCGCGGGTTCGAATCCGCTCACCGCCGGTCAACTTCTCCACTTGACAGCCCTCTGTTGGCAGCAACCCGTTTCCTAAAAACGATTTACATTGTTATTTCACTAACAAAGGAAGTAGCTGTAAACAGTAGCTCATTAGGACTATAAGGTTTGTCTTTGTGATAGTCGCTGAATGTTTGCATGCATTTATGCATCGAAAAATATGACAGACCGATTAGGTGTAGCAGTTTGTGCCATAAGAAGTTTGTCAAACCTTGTTTCTACGTCTTTGTTTAGTCAGCAACTGATCCAGCTTCCCAAATTGTTGCTACATTAGTACATCTATTTCTTCGCAAATGTCAATATTTTTCACACTAGCTGTCCAGTAAATAACTGGATTGTTATTTAGGCTTGATACTGTGATTGTGTAAAACTACACAAATATGAGGGAAATGAACGGAGACCTCAGCATCCTTTAAATTCCGAGCACTCAGCAGTATGATGCAAAGCAGGTAGCAAGTTACCAGTGAAAAAACCATGTTACGCTATTCGTTTCTCTCACAGTTGCATTGAAAATATGTTTATTGAGCAATTCTCAGGCCACTCACAGGCGCTGGAAGTGGTTTCCTCAACTACACAGAATTCTACTCCTCAAGATAAAGCCCTATTTGAAGTTGTCTGAAATAAGCTTCGACAGCACTTCGTAATTTTGGGTTTATTAGCTGCTATCCACCAACATTCTGCCAACGCCAAAAATGACTAACCGGCCCGTCCTACAAAAGTCAGCGATGTTGGTACACTAAGAACAGAAACACTAAAGGTAACGGAAACATTTCGCTAAGAAGTTGAAACAAGATTTGGTTTGGTATGCAACGAAAAATATTGAGGTATTTCGGTCACTTTGAGTATTCTTACTTAGGGCTAGGTTTGCACGTTTTTCGACCACTGGTCAACTATTTCTATTGCACTGCTATCGAACGACAATCGTTTGCACACTAAGTATTTCACGTTCATATTTCGAAGCGTCTACAAATCTGATTCCGGGTATCATTTAGAACCGGACTGTAACATACGGATCAGAAGATTAATTCCACATGAACCCCAATGATGAGTTAGCATTTAGAATTGTTGCACTGTCATTTCCTTCAGCTTATAGGTGCCTTCGATCCAAATATGGATAGAAAGTCAAAGCTACTCGTAGAGGATGGAGGAAAAAATCGGATTATGCATTTACCTTCTCTAGATGACAATATTCAAATGCTTTTGTGATAAGGACAAGGAGACCTACTGTTTTAGAACACCTTGGATTCACCTATCGTTGAGCCAGGTTTTGCGGTTTTAGCAGACCAATTCATTCACTTTTTATTAATCCTGCAAATAGTTGTCGACTGTCCGGATATATCGATTCAATTTTGCCCTTTTGTGGCTCATTTTCATCTATATGATCACCTCGCGGTTTCTGTAACTTCTCACAATCAGAACGACAAGCCGGGGGAAAAAATAAAGCTGTCACAAATATCATAGTGACATGTTCATGTGCATCGGCAAAAGTGTAACGGAGTTGCAGTCTCAATTAAAGTGACTGACTGACCTAGATTCACCTCAAAATTCACGTTCCGTTTGCGCAAACAAGAGAGCGCAATCTATCATGCTGTTCGAGACTAAAGTTCCGTCGCCCTGTAGTCCAAAGGACCGAAGTTTGCAGAAACCGCAGCTGAATTCCGGTGACGATAATTCTTGAAATGTTGGCCAGATACAATGGAGGTAGAAACCACCAACGTTGTTATTCATTCGCGAGATTTTGGGCCCATCGTCTTCCTGGTTTCGAAGGTTACGATGTCTTGGTAGACGTTACTGAATTACCTTCTAATAACCGCTAACGTCAAAACGTTATGTCCTTACTAATGATGTTTACCAACAAATCAAAATTTAGCTGAGAATAAACCATGGCAAATATGTGGGCTATAAATAAATTTCATATCTCTTTTGATTTCAGTCGAAATGCTGTTTGATTTTATTTTTCTGTTTATTGGCCATCAGCTAAACATGGTTTTGTTCATTCTATGCGCTTATGGAATAAAAAACCTCGCGTATCGATGAACGTCCGTCCTCACAGACGAAACAAACTTACAGTCAAGGGGAAATTTTTGCCTTCAATGCGCTTTGAGGCTTTTCATGTGATTCTGCTCTCTTCATACACTGCAGCATCCGCACGAGAGTATTCATAACCTTCGGAATTCCCGTCTCTAGTCTGCGAGATAATAAATCTTTACAAGGATCTCAGAATAAGCGGTAAATGTTTTACAGGACTGGTGATACTTTGTCTCCCTAATTGTTCATCGCACATCATTTTTACACCTAAATCTTTACAGTGAGAAACACTAGGCTTGAGATTCGTTCCCCCTAGGGCTAGCCACTACGGCATATTTGGAAAGCTTCTGTGGTTTGAACCCGAGTCTCTCATGTGGAAATCTCGTCTGTTGCCACTGCTTCGCGAGGTCCCATTCATGCCAATCCGAATTAGAGTTCCGTTTCGCACAAATAAACACTGAAAATGACATACTGTCCCAAGTCGCTATGTGTAGGCAACAGGCCTTTTATGAACGAAGGTAGGATGTTTTGTTGGAGATTTTGTCCACGCGGTCACCGAGTTTGTCACAAAGTAGTTCGAAACAGTTTCCAGAATTAATATCATGAAACTGCGACAATCCGAGATGTCAAATGGCCGGGCATTACATCGACGCATGACTTGGTTGTTAAAACTTTCACTGCTATTCATTTATAAATTGAGTTTCGATTGTAGCTGAACAATTTCCAGAATTGAGTCACTAATCTAAACGGAAAAAATCCATCAGCATCGCCAATGCCAGGTACAGCAACAACAAGAACAAAAACGAAAACGATGGATTCATCTTTCCTTTTCCGTTAATGTGCGCATCCAGTACTGGAAAATTGTCAGGAAACGTTTTCTTCCGTACGTCGTCATGGATAATTTCAACTATCAGTCAGCCGTGTAGCACCATTAACGGAAATTTCGTAAGAATACTGGTTCTTACTGGAGCCTAAATACTACTCTATACTATTTTTAATAATTCATTTGTATATTATTTGGTTTGCAAAGTCACTTGCGTGCTCCATCCACCACTAGCACCACCAACCGTGCTCATTTCCACCACTTGGAATGATTTAATCATAGATTAAATAAACCCCTATATCCCCGTTTGTCACCGGCGCCAAAAGCGAAATAGTTTCTCATCCATAAATCACCGACTGCAATCACTATTCACGGTTACTTTAGGACTAAGTAAAGGAGAAATTTTTTCTCGTATTTAAATGAGCAATATAAGTACATCCTGCCCTGTTGGTGGCCAGAGCAAATTTACCTTAGCAAATTTTATAGAACTAGCTAGCTGACAAACATGGATCGTGACTATAATTTTATAATACTGCCGGGACGATGAACAAGAGTGAAGTAAGAATTCATCCAATCTGAGTCTGGAAGACAAAGTTTTTGCAAAACGACATCAATTTCCGTTTATCAGACAGCAATCACTTTGTGTGACGCGCTACAAATTCTTCTTCATAACTATTTGAAGCTTTTAGCACTTAATTATTTTATACCATGGAATAACAGCAAATGACCGTGATTTAGGGATAATACTCTTCTAATTGATCAAATTCTGAACAGTTTGGATGGAAGGAAACGTGGAATTGGGCGTAGTTTGTTGAATATGCCTAACGATTGGTAACAAGTAACTGATCGGGACAAAAATGTACATGATAATTTTCGACTAGTATTTTCGTGAACTTATAATTCAGGTAACCGATAAAATAAAAACAGAGAATTTCGTTCCAATTTCTTTTAAAAGCTGTCGATAATTTTAGTCTTTCTTCAGTTGGATAATCACGATGCGTGTTCCGGGCGAAATGGAAGAAACAGTAAAATGCATTCAGTGGTGACGAACGTCGGATATGCATTAAAATATAATAAAAGCGTATCTAATCGTTTTAGCAGGCGAAATGGTTTCGGACGGCATCTGGTCATGAATTTAGGTTGAGGATGAGTGTATTGCAAGCAATGCCCAGCAACAAGCACCGAAAACTGTAATTAATTGACAAAATCTCCTCGGCAACCTGCCTTGACGATCTGCATCCGATAGGTTTCTTCAATTGGGCAGAAATGAATCAAGCCCGCCACTATCACTGAGCCACAACTGAACGTGTCGCAACTACACTGAATTTCTTCATAGCAATAACAGAAACATTTTCTGCACTCAATGATTCCAATTGGTGGAATCGATGGATTTCAGAAATAAATTTCCGTAAAGCACCATTCGCCCAGTTTGAATTCAATCTTTTCCTGGTACTACCCCTTCAAAGTTTGGTTTGTTTGACGAAACACGACCGTTCGTATGTTGGTCGCGCTAAAAGGGGTCATCGATGGATGCAAAGATAATTTATTTTCCTAGTTAACCAACCCTAGCGAAATGCATAAAACACTTATTTGTCAATATGCTGGACTTACAGAATGGTTTCAAAATCGTGTCCTTGAACGTCATTTCATCAAAATCATAGATTATTTAGAAAAAATTAAAAAGAACAGACTCATTAGATAACGGTGAATTTCGGCTTGTTGTTTTATCCCCTGTTAGCGTGGTTCATCGTATTTTGAGTCCGGTTTTATTCGCCTTCGTGAGCCAGTATTCTTGCGCGACTGCTTTATAGTAGTTCTGATAAAATGTAGATAATTGGCTGGATTCATGCAGCATCTATTTGCCGGGTAAGACTAGGGCACAAAATGGACTGATGTAATGAATACATAATCTAATACCGTTCACAAAACATGACTTTAAATGTCTTTCTTACTTGTGGAATCACGTGCGGAACCGAGACGCATCAATCAATTTCCTGTTGTCAATCTCGATAGACCAAATATTCTGGTGCCAAATGTCAGCCACGAAGCGAACGAAAGGCCTACTGATTATTCATTTGCCGGAAGCATTTGGCAAACGGCCTTTACTGTGGACCATTTATATTGGCACTTTAAAATAAGGTAGCAAGATGGATAGACAATAGAATATTGTTCGGGTAAGTCCAAACCTCAGTAGGCCCTACGTGGACGACGTAGATCCGCAGTTGTGCAGAGCATACCCCGTGGATTGTTGCCATTAGGTGAGATATTTGCGCGCGAGAAAACACGTACCAGTGAAATAAAGGTTTTTCTCACATGAATCCATATTTAGGCCATAATAATAGCGACAACACTCGCTTCTACTAAGCACAACACGTTGTCCGACTATTTTAGGACTCAAACATTTCTGAAGCTATTCACAAAGAAGGGTGTAAAATGTTGATCAGCAGCATGTGAATCAATTTCTTTGCAGCAAACAACGGGTGGATGGATTTTTTCTTTGGATCCCAGCCAAAATTTTGTAATATGTATTAACATTCATTACATCAAAGTAGATGGAAAAGACAAGGTGCTTCCAGTGAGATTCCCATCTTTTGTTTATTCCCCTCACTATGGTACCAACTAACACAAAATCAAGTCAAGTTGGTATTTATTTCCAGCCAATAATAATGTTTTCCGGGGTTTATTGTGTACTACAGTATATACTGCTTGATTTGCAAACACCTTTACTTCCCCGGCACTTGGATTGCTTTGGGAGTGCTTTCCCATTAAAATCTGTATTCTGTTTCGCAAATACCATCAGAGTACTGTGAAATAAACTTGCTCGGAATTGTTTAGACATGTTTACCAGTGGCACTTATCTAATGACTAGGCAAAGACGTGTAAAAACCTATACTGCTAAAACAACCAATGTTCTGTTGTTTGGGTGCGTGTGTTTTTATTATGAATTCCCCAACTCCCAGTGATTTTCTCGGTTAGCGCATTCTCACGGGTCTTCATCCGCACAAACGAAAACCTCGGTGTACAACAGAATAAAAACTAGTACAACAATCAATGATGCTCTGTTTATGTTTTCAATTTGTATTTCGATTGTTGGGGATGAGGAATTTTTAGGCTAGAACATTCCTTTCACTCTGCCTTCAAGAGAACAATCTGACAAGACAAATTTGTCTGGTTGCAAAATGTCAAAAACTGGTTTGACGGTCGAAAAAACTGATGGTACTTTTTGCGACAAAACAAGAGGATATTCAGCCGAACACGCATTGTAGGGAATATTCTCTCTCGTTAGTTTGCATAATTCAGCAGCAACTGTTCCCATTGCCATGGATTCAGGTGGAGTACGCTCGCGGCCATCTTTTGTTCGGACACCCAGCTTCGGACCGCGCACACTGGAGCCCTGTCATCCTGCTGAATATTAACTTGCAATAAATTAGACACTTTGGACACTACGCAATGAATCAGATAGTCTTTATAACTTTGATAATTAAAATCGGCAACCTCCGTATGTTCACGGTGCTGCACGTTCTGTTTACTGAACACCATAACAGTACACGGCCGAGGCTGACTACACACTTTCTATGCTGTTCTAGATAAAACATCGGCAAAACTATTACTTAAGCTCCTGTCAACATTTACCACAAACCACGTTGTTTTTTATCCCAGAACAACAGAATCTTGGTGAAGGGTTTCCTTTTCGTTGATCGTGTGCATTTGATCGCAGTCAAAAATGAGTGAAACGTGTACTCCATGATAAATCGTATACCTCTTTAACGTTTCGCGACACACGGCGCATACAGCAGATAAAGAAACCACGGTACAGGAATAAACTGAACTGATTTTTAAGCCAGGAATGCAATCATATAAGTAATCTACGGGAACAGAGAGATGGACATCAATTTGACAGGCTTTTACAAATTTTGCATTTTGTTTACCATAACGATGGCAGGCCGGTCATCAGTTTGCTTAGTTTCAAACGTTCTGGACGATGCACATGAACTGAAGGCGCCTCTACATATCTCCATAACCTCATGACCATATGCAAGCACATAACTATACATAGCCGATTTGTTTTGATTCCGTGATAAGCGTAACTGAGTTTTCTATAACTTACCTTACTGACTATGGGTTAAATGACAAGATTGTGAATGATATAATGTTGATGTCACAGGCAGGTTTTACAGTCAAGCCTGCCTTGAGAAAGACTACTCATGTTAGTCTAGACGTTGGCGCACTAGATCTACCAACAACGCTCTGTTGTTAACACTATATCATTCACATTAAAAAAACAATAAATGGTGCCCCAATTTCCCATAGACTCTGCGTCACTCGGTTCTGACGCTGATGACAAAATGTTCGCGTTGCGTTTATCCAAAACCTTCTAATTAATCTAATCAGCACAACTGCGACTCGAATCAACAGAACATTCACTGGGTCCCAGAGAAACAACGATTTCGTCGTGGAGCAAAGTACAGCTTAATAGCAGATAAAGGTAATCATTTTGGTAATGATTATAATGAGTTTGGAAAAACTACTGAAGATTTCCTAAGTTTATGTAACGTTTGAATTCGAATTTGTGATGACGGTCCTACAGCATTTAAAAACCCACCAAAACCTATCGTTTTTCTTCATACATTGACTTTCTGTTGCATCGAGCAAGTTCAGTGATTTCATTTCATTAGACAAAATGAAACCTCGGTCTGACAATGCATAACGCCCTTGGTCCTATTCCACGCTGTTCTTTGAATTACCGTCACCCTCCTTTGTTGCCTCATAGCTCTCGGTAGAGGGAAGTAATTACTTTTTTTCAACTCATAATCTTCATCTAGAAAAGACCAAGATTTCGGTGCTCCCGAGCGTTTCAATGTCATAAATCAAGTGTTCACTTTGTCAGTTTGTTTTGCCTGTCGATCTTTTGCTAATGATTGAGTGACTTGTGCAAATCACACGTCCGATCCATCTGGTCGATTACAAGCAGCGATTAATCAATCAGACTGAATTCTGGTTGGGATGACAACGACTATTATCTGTTTAATCTAATTACTAGTGAGAACCTAGCAAAATAATTAGTGAGTCATTATCACCAGTTAACGCTCATGCGCAGCAGTTTCTAAATAGGCAGAGCTGATGACACTCAACCGTAGTTTTAATAAATCACCTACGGTAAAAAAACGTAGACGTCCTCAAACTAGTTGTCTCCGCATGAGCTGAATGTCCTCCTATTTTCTCAATTTCCCAACAGCACCAGTAATGGTATTTCTTGAATAACATTTCGTTTATTATCTTGCCGTCTGTTGGGAGTTGCTCAGAATAAACCCATCCTCAAAATGAACACTAAACACATACATCTTGTTTATGGGCTGTCTCGATCGCTTTCGGTAACAATCCAACTCCATCAATCAGCGTTTTGCGATCAATGCCTCAACTTGTAAACACGTATACGGAAAGCACCTCATGTTCGAATGGGTATGACAACCTCAGTCTCCCGATTATTAGGGATTCTATGACAGAAGTTCTGTAGTCATTTATACCGCGGCCGAAACAGATAAATTGGTCGTAAAATGGTCCACTACCAGTTGTTAAATCTTCGGCAACTACTTAACAAATCGGCTTTTAGCGGTGAAAGTTTTCAGATGAAAATTGCCTGCGGTTGTGCCACATGTTCTAGAATTAGTTTCGCAGACTGAGAAGCAAGCCAGTTGGCAATGCCATACTTGACTGTTCAAAAGACTTAACGATCCCCATGAATTTCTGCCTGAATGGTAGAAAGTGTGTTGCCACAGTAAAAACAAATAGCTTGTAGTATTATTCTTGCGTATTTCACACTGCCAAAATACATTTTCGGAATACGCAATACGCAGTGAAAGCACAGTGCAACAGGCTGTTATTAGGTGCATACTTCCCCTTTATCAAAATACTTTCATAAATGTCGGCGATAACAACATTAATTCGGTACAACACTGTCTTTGAGCGGTCCACTAAGGGTATGTCACTTCCATATTTCTAATAACTGAGCCACTTCAGATGGAAAGAAAATTGCAGGTGGAATAATAAATATTTAGTAAAGAAATATGCCAAATTTTGATGAAGGCGTCTTTTGACGGGGACTTAAATTCCTAATATTCACAAAGAAACAAAAACTTGTGTGTGAATATGTACGCAAGCATGAATCTGTATAAATTTTGTTGAAAATGAATGCAAGAACAACCTACTTAATGGGTGATCTACAATTCCGAGCCAGCATCTTCACTACTGCAAAAGATACTACTAACAAATGTGGTCCTAATAGTAATGAACCAACAAAGTGAGGCATATACTGAATAACTGCAAGACACATATTTCCGTGACTCAGCGTTTAAAAGCGAATAAATAAAAATATCAGGCTATCGCAATAAATTTTCTAAATCTTATTTGGGATTCATTTTGTCTGTTCCAAAGGGTTTGTTGTCCGAAATAATTCCTAATTGTTGGTCAATGTCTGACCCGCAAACAACAAAACAACTTGTCGTCTATCTGATTCCAGTACCCTTTCTTCCAGACGCGCTCAATTCAATCCAGGTTTCGGTGTTATTAACCAGTCAACATTAATTAAAATTGCAGTTTTATTCAAATGTGGCTTTTTGGCGATTCACAGTCTTCTGCGCATATTTTGCTTTCTTCATCAGTTAAACGATAGCGCGCATTTTTTAGCAGTACCTAATTTCGTGTTCGTTTTTTTATTAATCTAAATTGAATGATTTATCTTATATCGATTAACTCCATCTTTTTTCTTCCCTTCCTTAGTCATATATACGGAATTGATAGGACACCCTCGTCACTAGGCGTAAACATTTGGCTAACGATAGAGAACATGGGAATATTCAACTTTGTTTACTTGGGATAGGGGATACCATGCACCAGGTAACTTCAAAGTGCGAAACTGTTTTTTGCCAGAAATAACCTAGCTTTCTGCGTTAACTGTATGTTGCCTTGGAGGTGGAAATGTATCTACTTGTCTGTTCGGCAAAATGAGGCTGAAACAAGTTTTGGTGGATTATTCACAGCACTTCGTAAAAAACTTGCGTACACAAGAATCGGTGGTTTGAGAAATTTATTCTTATCACAAGGGATTAGGCCCCCAGAGTAAAAATGAACACAAAATTGTGAATAAATATTAGCTGTGTCTGATGTATGCATCGTATTTCTGACACGGTTTCATTCATTTCCACCACAAATCTGCGGGGGTTAATACATTTTGAAACCCTAACGTCTAGTTGTCATGATTTGCACGGTGAATGCTAGTGAGCAGATTTCCTGCTAGCTTTGTTTTCCACAAAACGAATAGGTAGAAAATCCCGTCTTAACCGGATGAACTTGTGTTTATTCAAGAAAAGACATCAATGTCATCATTACTATTGTTTGCAAACGTTGTTCAACCAAAAGCATTCGGTCAAGAAGTAATTGTAGAGAAAACAGACATTCTTATTTGTTAGGACGCATGCTACGATCGGGGTAGCAGAATTCACGTGCAGATGGAGCGTGCGAGGAAACATCGTTTACACTAAATAAGCACTTTTGGCATCGTTGATGAAGCAGTTGGGATTAGTGGAAGAACGTCTGTGACTATTTGATGGTGGAGTCCTAAAGGCCTAATCTGTTGCACGTAATGGCTTTATGCGCTCAATCAGCTATATTCCACAAAAGGTTTTCGTAACTGCAAAGTGCGCATACTTACAAAGAAAATATCAGGCTGCTATACTTCCAGTAAATACTTGCAACTTTATTCCTGTGGTATGCATTTATTTAATTAGTAATCAAATTTTAGAAAACAGCATTTCGCATCTGCTTGACTGTCGGTTTGGGAAAAGTAGACAGATCACCCTGAAACAATTTTAACAATAACGTTAAAATTCACAATCTAATAATACTACAATCCAGTTTCAATTTGCTAAACCACCCAGTTGGTTCCATTAAAATATTCAAATACAACATTCTGTCGCATTTCCACAGTTTTACACACCACCTATCTTTCCGTTCGAAACTCATTATTTCACTCCTTACCCCACAACCATGACCAGACTCGGGATTAGCGGCCGATTTTTCTCGTGTAGCATTTGCGCACTTTTGCAATCCAGGCCTGAAGAGGGTTTATTCTCTCTTAACCAGTGAAAACAATTATTCAAATTTCATTGATTGTAGCCCTAATCCATCACACTAGTGGAGTTATTAGCAGCAGTAATAGTTGTATTAATATTGGCAAGAATACAGCACTGGTATCTTCGGTAATAATGTTAGTGATAGCGGTGGTGTGGTATAGCGGAAAACAGATGCATGTGACTCAAGGACACAATAACGCATTAGGCTAAGGTAAACTTGTGTGCACACCCAGTAAGACTTTCGACCTGGGTACGAGTTGTTTGACGATTTCGTCAATTCGTTTTCCGCGAGCACTTTTTAACCAGGCCAGATTGTCGCTGACTGATATTAAAATTCCTTTTTATCGGCAGTAAAGAATGCAGTCACATTTTTTGAAAATCTTTGCCTCCAGCCTGCGTGTGTTTTCAAACTGGTTTGTTTGTGACGGGCTGCCTAATCACTGTGATACAGTTGCCGCTGTCTTCGACCCTTGTAAAGAAGACGTTTTGCATTAGTACCTAATTCTCTGAATGGTTCAATATCGAAGAACTCCCAGCATCTCAACCCAATCGAAGATTCCGTCACATGTTTTGGGGTAGCACAATGGCAATACGTTACGTAGAATGCGGAATCCGCTCGGGCGTTGTGCATCTAAAAGTCCAAGGTGACTCAAAGTTAAAGCATCTGCCTAGCAAGCGGAAAGCCACCAGTTCGATTCAGGTTCATGGAATAGACTTTTGGATAGATAGCGCTTAAGTGGACTTGCTAATCTAATTTTTTTCATGTAGTCCGTAAAAGGCACAATGCTTCTTGTCAATTTCATTAAAATATGTCTAGATAACAAACGTTTATCCTCCTAAAATTCGAAAACCCAATTTCGCTAATTGACCTGGCGAAAACTGCTCTGCCACATCCCGGTAGTTTTAACAGGTTGCGATATTTTCGGATTTCAATTGCAGAATCCGACGGTAGCAGCTTTGAACTAATCAATAACAATTTATTTATTTCGAGTGTAGTTTATCCTACCCTCTCACTCATTTATTTCCGAACCTAACAAATAAATCAGTATCACAAGTATGGTTAGCCGTATAGTTAGCGTTTGAGGTTCCGCCGGTAGAGTAATATAATGTGCGATTCCAGAGTCGAGGAGACCTATGCCAACCAGCTGCATTAAGCTTGTCACTATGATTCTAAACTTGTAGTCATTCACCCACAGGTCGCCTCTTGTTTTAGCTTGTGCTGGAAAGAATAACGATACAGTGCAGAATTTCAACTCGCAAAACACATGCGTCTTCGACTTGCGTTTCTTACCAATCCATTGAAGAAATCAAATGTGACGATCTTAATTTTAGTCAGTTCGGTTTGACTAAAGAAACTGAAGGCATTTTTATCTTGTTTTTTGCCTCTTAATGTTTAGTAAAAACAAATGCGCAGAATGCCAAGAAATCGCGCAAACGTTTTGTTTATCTGAGCTTGTCTAAAAATGAGTTTGTTAAGTGCATGTTCGTATCACGACATGGGACATTGCGCACGTTTTCTGCGGGCGTAAGGGAACATTTAGAAACCAGATTGCAATTTCTCAAGCATGAATTATTTACCCTAACACAGGCATTTCAACTGAATGTTTTGCATCCTGCTGACTTGTACACCAACGATATTTTTTTAAATCCATCCATCAAGTAAAATCAACAAAAGGGCACTAACAAAACAACTCTATTTGCGAAACTTTTGTCTGTGTAGCCATACTTGTCAACGATAAGAAACAGAGAAGTACATGGTTGCATCCGGAAAAACTTTCCGATTTATTCCATCTTTTTCTGGTATCTTGGGATACACAAAGATTATATGTCTTTGATGAATTCCTTCCTTCTATATCGATGTACTGGCCTGTTCATACCGTGGTTGAAACGATATGTTGTGGTAGGAGTATTCACACTGCATTAGCTAATTACGGGTGCTGAAAAATATCGTCTTCATTTGGATTCTGCGAAAATAGACGAAGTTGAACGCCAATCAACAGTCAAACTTTAATTGGCTCTATTATGTATGTTTTGAACACGACTGAACCACGAATACAGTTGCAGGGAAATTCCAGCAGCCTCCATGGCACTGCAAGGTTGCTGATGTGCCGGCACCTAAGACTCTGAAACTTGGAGTGTCGCAGAACCACTTAAGTTCTCACCAGGTCAGGTATGGTAATGGGTGGGGCGATGGCGAGTTGCAATCTATCATCACAGTGACATGCAGATCTGGGATTCGAACCTTTGGCCTTGTAAGGGTGGTAGACGCTTAGTCCATTTGACCACTAATTCAGTTGGCGGAAATGTAAGAACCCATCACTGACAGGAGAGAAGAAAAACAAATACAAAAATCACTGGAAATATTACTTCTTAATTAGTCAGTGCAAGCGAAACCACTTTTGGGTTGAAACGATAAACAGGCATCTTAGAGAATTGAAGCTACTGAATCGACCCCCAGTAAAATGTGCCTGTCGATCTATTTTCATGTACCCTTGCTTATTTAAAAGGAGGATGGTCTGGAAGCAGCAAATTTATGAAAACCTAGCTCGGGCGTGCGCATTTGGTTGTGTAATGCGAGTGAACGAGCCGCATGAGCGGCATGCAAAACCCCTAATCATTATTAGTTTTGGACCCATGGATCCGGTGATGAATCACAAGCTGTATCGCTGCCTGAGTAACATCCACACTTAGATTAGTATTTATCCAGGGCGGGAAACTTTCCAAATTTTCAATCCACCTAGAATGTCAGGTCAACCAAGCGGTCCAGTTCTTAGTACCATTATGCATTTTAATGGAACGCAAACAAAATAATAAAATGTACACTGCCAAGTATATGTTTTTCTCTTCTGACTGTCTGTTGATATATAGATACATACATATGTGCATGAATACGTATCTCAGATACCAGTGTATCTTGGGAAGAAATGTCCTGATCGTGAATAATTTCTACTGCTTGACTATCCTTCTCGGTCGAAATAGCTATGAGTTGATGGCAAATTAGATACTGAGAGAAACACAAGGTCACAAAGAGTCCTCGATCAGTTTGCTCATAAGAGCCCATTCAGATTGATTTCCAACCTCAGATATGGATTTTGCGTTTTCACTACACATGTCAGTTACGCGAACTTTCAATTTCATCACATCATCGCACTCTTCATTACGATGTTTTACTTCTATAACCCGCCTGTACCGTACTGAATTTGTAATAAACATAGTAGACGTCTGATGACACGCAACTGATATCGTCTTCAGACTGGTCGGATTAAATTGTTACAGTGTAGCCTACCACAGCCCTTGAAACGTTGAGAAATTTAAGAAATCGTTACATTAGGTCCGTCGAGGTCCTCTTGGTTGGGTCTATAGGGAAAAGATGTCAAGATGAATCGTATTAACTTAGCCAAACTGGAAGTTCTGCGAAGTCAGCAAATGTATCCGAGGGCGGAACTGAACACGTACGCATTATCTTTAGTGGGAGTCGATAAGATAATTTCATAAGTGGCAAAAAAATGGCGAACTAATTCTGCTCCACGAAACACATCTGAACTGAACTTAGCCAGTCGGCTGCGTGTTTCGAAACGGAACCTGACTAGTCGTGATCAATCATCAAAAGTTTAAAATGTACGGTTTAAGCGCAACTTTAAGATGCAATAATAACAATAATTACAACACCATCAGGTTACAAGTTCATTGAAGGCAGGAAAACGTTTTTCTGTTTTCTTCAGTGTCCTTGGTGGAACATGATAACGACCTTAGTAGTGTCCTGAAATAAACAATGGTTTAAGGTCACAGCGCCAAGATAACTTCTCTCTTTTATTACCGTCGACTGCGCTGTCGAAAAGCTGATCCAGAGTGGAGCAATTTTCATCCGTTCCCAGCAAAATGCTAGCCATTATCAGAGTAACCTAAAACAACCATAAGCCTAGGTTATTTTCAAACATTCGAATATTCACCGGAAAGTGTCCGAATGGCAGCTGACATCAGTAAATAGTAATCCATCTACATTACTTTATTCACTTCAAATTCATTAAAAGACGTTCGCCTAAAGTAAATTTGATTGTAAAACTTGCCTTGTGAAAGACTACCCACGGTAGTCGAAAGGTTGGCGCACTGCATCTACTAACAACGCTGTGTTATTAACATTATGTCATTCAAAATTAAATTAAACTTACCTTTCAGACTTCCAACCCAAACAGTTTTTAGAAATCATGAAACGTGAAACTGATTCTCAGGTGTCAAGAATGTAATTCCTCCTTGTAAGTGACACGAAGACCTCGTTCGTATAGGTCGTTCAATGAACACATCTGCGCCTAGTCACTGCATTTTGTGCTGAGTACTTCTGTGTCGTTATATAAAATACGAACCGACGTGCGTTTGTCAGACCGTGATAAAAATGCTGTTCCACTCGACTTCCAATTTTGTTTGACTAAGTCCGAATAATTGTGCTGTTTGTCAGATTCAGAAGATGATGAGTGGAAATGGGCCGAGAAAATTTTACGATAGGGTTTAAAGCAGCTACGATTATCTAAAGCAAATCATGCAGATTAATATTGGAAAGAGATTAAATATTATTCGCGGTGAGAATGTAGGTAAACGTGGTTATCATTTACTGTCTCTTTCAAGTGGTTATATTTAAAATTGAACGATTATAGCATGAGAGGCACAAAGAGGCATTTCTGAAGTGTCATTTAATCCTGTATGATTAGTTAGTTGGGCGAATAGATGGTCAGTTAACTGATAACCGACGGGACGAATTGAGATTCGATGTTAGATCGGTCTCATTCACGGAAACGACATTTTTGATATTCTTCCATGGACGTTCAAGGGACCTGACCAGTGCGTTTGAGGCCACATATGGTCGCGTCAGTCTTTGATAGTATACTAATTCTGCTCGTTTTTGGCCCAAGTATGCGAAATTATACAATAAGGCCTAAGGATGACTTAAGGTCTATTTTGCGGTCTGCGTCTGAAGCAAGCGGCTTCGTTGTTTCCTAGCTAAATCCAGCATGGTTTTTCTACAATCCACTTGAGTTGCAGCGCTTCATTTGACGTAAGTAATTGCACGGCAGATTAGTCTGATCGGAGGATTAACCACTGAGAATGTTAAACAGTGAAAACTATTCTTATACGTGGGGTAATGCCAGAAATACGCGTCTCAAGTGACTAACAATAAAAGTTGTTTTACGTGTTGCGGATAAGATGCTGCCGATCCTTACAGTGACAGTATCCTCCCCTCGACGTAACTTGCAGAATACGGCCTTCGCCTTATACTATTTGATTTATTTGGTTCTAGCAACAACCTGTATCAATTTTTAGTGACAGCCCACTCGGTACTCAGTAACATGGTTTTCGATTTAAGCAATTTTGCCCAAATCTGCCAGATCAAGAATAAAATACTGATTTATTTCATTGGCATCGGTCCCATTCTCTATAGTGAGACTTAAGGTTACACAAGGGCGGATCATTACAATGCATTTTTTCAACCGTTAACAAGTGGTGAGGTAATTTCCTTGGAATTCTGGTGTCAAAGGCACCGTATATTAGTTGCCGATCACCAAAGCGTTAAGTATTACCTCGGTTTCGGTGCGGCTGCTTAACATGAATGGATGTAGGGGTGCAAAATAAACCAACATTTAACGATGTTGCTAGGTATTATTTAAGGTTTAAATGCACAAACGTATATCGAATCCGCAGCGAAACTCCACTTTCACATGATCACGCTATCAAACTAACACAATGAGCAAACTAGATCATTATTTCTTACAAGAATATCACTTGAATCGCTAAGAGAGTGATTGAATGATAAGTCCATTTAGTGGACTGTTCGTAAATCAATTCCAGTGTGCGTTTTTGATAACTAGGGATATGTAGTTTTCCCATTTGCGCGAGATCTCATTTGTAACAGTTGAGACGCGCGATCCATGGGTGAGAAGTTTGGTCTTAAAGTACGAAAGATTTGCTCCACTGGTTTGATGTTACCCTCACATACAGAAAACCGTGATGTCCCGATCGCACTGAGCGCCTAATAATGTATTTTGTTGTCAAAACTATTTTGCGCCAGACGATTTCGTTTTGTCTTTCAACCCCTAGAAATTCTACTCCCTATCTTGTTTATCCTTCTGTAGATTAGCTACCTACGTCAGCTGCGATGCCTAATAGCCAAACACATGGGATTACAGACGATACCAAATCAACTGACCAACTGTAATCGACTACAAGTCCTCAACCTCTACGGGAATCAGATTACCACTTTGCCGGAGGAGCTCCATAAGCTTCAGAGATTGGAGCAACTGTATTTGGATTGCAGAAATTTTATCAAGGTGGTCACAACACACAACAAACAAATGTCGAAGTCATTTGGACCAAATTTGTCTGCTCGAACACCGAACTTGTTCGTGCAATCCTTGCCTAAATCACTTCAGACGGTACTGACAGATCGGGAATCGGAGCATCCAGGCCCGGCCGAGGATATGAACAGGGCCAGCCGCAGCATCATAGAAAAAATCAAAACGTTGTTGAAGAAGGGCAAAATGAAATCCTTGCATCTACCAAATGTAATATTCCGACTGAAAAGTATTCGCGTAAGTACTAAGACGTGTAGAATTCGTATTCACCATTGACTAAAAATGATTTGATTCATGAATTGCAGTCATTCTCAAGGTTTGGAGGTTCATGTTAGTACCATAAAGTGCACTTCGATTGCCTCAAAGGTTTCTCGTAAGAGAATAATATATATCAGTGTCATCCCGATTTCATTTGAGCAAAGGAGCACGGGAAAGTACACAACTAAGGAGGACCATCATTGAATTTTTTACTATTGAGTTCGATTCTCGATAGTCTTGTCCACCCACTGATCTATCAGTTCAATGATCAGCATGTAGTCCAGTTGGTGCGACAGTATTCACCCATTTGCAGCGCACGAATCAAATCAGTTGGCTTACATTAGGGTACTAGTAATCTTATGGTTTGCGTAATTTTGCTGATACTAGGTTAAAAGTAATCGCAAGCCTAACGTCATACTATCTGAACGATAGACAATGGACTAAAAGTAAGCCCCGCTGCTCCGACCTTATATTTCTATCCTTTTTATTGGTTAACTGAGTTATCTTGAAGGACAAATGTGCTGTCAATGAGAAAGTATTTTAAATTTCTTGCTGGGAATAGTGCATCCCGTTGATTTTAAATGGGGTTAAAAGCTTGCTTCTGAAGGTCCACAACCGTCGAAGAAGCCATCCGTTGGGCCGGATAGTTGCTCACAGATATTCAGTGCACAATATTCACATCTTCGGTCCTATTTACAAACGGGCCTTGCCATTGCAGGTAGTCCATTTTCGCAGGCATTCTCTTATAATAAAGTCGGTTGCACACAGCCACCTAGGGAAATGCTATTCGTCTAGGTGGATACATTTTCATCTGGAAAGACCATCCTTCTATTATGATTAACAGAGGGAGCGGTATCATGATTCGTGTTTGGTGTAAATATGAATCACCCCGTCTGTCACTCTATTTAACAGTAATAAAAGCTAGCTGTATCTGCATATGAAGCAAACGTTGATGTTAGTGCATTTTGTTACGTTACTTTTGTCAGTGTTTACTTTATTCCCGAAGTATAAGCCTAGGATTTTGGATGATTTAAAGGTGAATTGGCTAACCATTTAGTCGCGGATTTTAAGAGATTTGATACCTATTTCTTACCGCCTCTGGATTTCTTCAAACCCAGACATTTTCCCCAGCCAGCGATGCTTTACTTGACTTAACCTTAGCTAACTTCCCCAGAGCTCTGAGTCCACGGGAGAGTTTTCACTAGAGTGTCAGATTAGCGCAATCCGCTTCATCGTTCCAAGGCTTATCTTAATTGTAAAAAGAATACCTTATCAACATTCTCGATCCTCTCAGTGACCAGTAACGTTTGTTTCTAAAAGAGCTTGAATAGCCTGGGTAATCTTACAGGTTACAATGACCTTTCCGTATTTCCTCTCTATGATGATTTCCAATAATGGTGACGTCCAGCTGATTATCTTAACTGCTTTTCTAACGTCTTTTGCTCCACAAAGATACATTAAGTCCGACCTGAGAGGTTTTTTTCCTTCTACTTAAAACGGCAGTATCGAAATGAGGAAAGGGCTCACAAATGTAGTTTCATTCGTTGGGGGAATGTTATTCATTCTTTTTCTCTATCTTTCCTATTCTGAAGGCAATCGCAGTCACCTGAAAGATTATCTAACTGAAATCGGCGACGGGGATTCCTCGGTCCAGTTTACTGAATGTTCTCAAGTGCTTTGATACTTCCGTTAATTCTCAACGTTCCTTCAGGTATTTACAGGTTTGTAGTCGCATCCCAGCTGTAAGAATTGAGAGGAAATTCTTAGTGCGTAAGCGGATTTTTTAATGCACCAATACAAAATGATTTCTGTCGGTTGAATCTGTTTACGCTTGGTGCTCACACTTCTCCTCCGGGCTATGAGTGCCCGGCATGTTGCACACAAATGTTCTGCCGGTTTTTAATTCATGTATTCCCAAATGCTGACTTTGCTGCCCCCCAGTAGTAATCCCGCTCGAGAAAAATATACTTTAATTCTGTCTTCAAACCTCCACACCATTTTGCTTGTTGCACTTAAAATAGTAGGGGTAAACTTGGGGATTTTGCCTTTCGAAAACATTTTTATGTTTCCGAGAGATTTCCAGGCAGCCTGTTATTCTTTACTAACAGATCGTGGTTAAACAGATAAAGCAGTGGCGTTTGGACGTGAAGTTTGCTGGTTCGAATCCTCCCACCGCCAGTCAACTAACCCAGCTTGAAACACTCCGATGGCACTGACCCACTTCCCGAAAATGGTATGCACTATTGTTTTATCAATTAAGGAAGCGAAAATAGAGTGGAAAAGTCAATATCTTCGCAAGACACTTCCCAACGCTTGTTCTCACTCTTTCAACAAGTTCAACATTTGCGCACCTCCAAGCATGGGAACAGCATTGTTACTTACCTTGTTCGTTCATTCGGAAATCTGGAACTGGTAATGCGTAATCGTAGGAATCGCATCTAACGGTACAACCTCTACACATTTATCCTTCTTTATTGTTTTTCTACCAAGCAGTTTGTTATGTCGCAAAGAATTTGATGATATACGTGCACATTTCCTCCTCCCAGAAGTAGTTGTTATACATTTTATTTGTTTGAACCAGAAATTTATCCGCATCAACGCACAAGAATCCTGTTTGACTTCACTAGATTTGATTGGCTTCCTGTGGTTACATCAACGTCATTCGTCTCGATACATGTCCAGAAGCTTAGGTTTTCGTCGCCTTCTGGTGCAAGAAATATTCAACCTAAAATCCAAAATCAATTCATATGTTTATACTTGCTCCGGAAAACCTCCTCCAGTCCTAACCATGGATAGTGGCATTCTCCTTGGTCTACACAATTAAATTCACAAGAAAACCAACATTCTGTGCCCATTTCTCTTCATGCATCTAACGCAAATATGCTCTGCAAAGTGTTCTAATTATGTGAATCTATTAAGTTCACTTCTGAGTCTTTCGTTCCATTCTTCCGGACGGACTGCAAGTTGTTCTTGTGCATTTCTGCGTGTGTGCGCGTAAACACGAGCGCCTAGTGATCAGTAAAAATCGACCGATCAGCCAATAGGCACGATCCTCCCCGGAGGTCGATACACTTATCTTTCTTGTTCTGCCTTTAACTTGCCAGCGAATATCATTCCGCCTTGGTCAGACAAAAATAATCGCTTTGCTTAAGGAGGACGAAGTTACTCGCAGCCCAACTTTGTGGCAAACAGTAGCCTCGAAGCTCTGCTGTTCACTCATTTTATCCTATTAGTTCTTAAGTTTGGAAACTCATAACTCTTCCATGTCTTTAGCTCAGCCACTAAAGCAGTAACAAACGACTTCCGGTAACCGGAATCTGGTGTCAAAGGCGCTGGTTGTGCAGTGGAAACCGAATTAAAAAGGGAAAACGTTTCACAATTCTTTATCATTCAAATAAACTTTGAACTCTTATTTCGTTTCGGTTTCAGATCACTAGTATAGATTTATGTACATATTTGTAATTACCTCTCTCACCCACCCATTCACATTTTGTCCGTCGATCAAAGTAGCCAGTGGCTGAAAAAGAAGACACTTCAGTCGAGACGAGGTCGGCAAATTGAAACTTGTTTCAAACTTCTAATCCAAAATGGAATTTAAATTAACAAGTGGACGAACTATTTTTTTTGTTTTCTCGTATTCTGCGTGGAAACCAGCCAGCAAACGACTGCTTTAACGTACTTCTTACCCCAGCACATTTCTAGTCATATGGAATTTATAACTTTACCTGACAGTTTTCATTTTGAGGGGAATTTAACAAGAAAATGAATGATTCCGGACAAATGTCATATAAGGACTTAAGATAAACACATCCATGTTGGCAGTGATTTAAAATCGAACAAGCCAGGTGGTTTGTTAGAGTAAAATTTTTACTTGTATTAGGGAATGATTGTAAAAATTAGGTCGAATCCAGGCTGATTTTTCGTCTTTAACTGAATGCAACAAACGATGCTATGCTTTCTAAAAAGGTTGCAATCAACCGACGAGTAGCTGTCTTTGCTTATTCTAAAAAACAATTCAATTTCGATATGAGGACGTAATAGAACTCAAGAGCAGACCGTTATCTTTCGTCCATATTGCTAGCATCTCAACCAAGGTGACCAACTGGGTCATTGGTGTAACGTTTAATTCAACTCTTATAACTAATTCATTTGTACAACTAAAATCAATCAAATGGGGTGACTTTTCATCAATTAACAATGGGGAATCATCAGTTTTACTGATTTTCTATTCTCAATTCTCATGCAACTAAAGTTGTTCAAAGAAGCCATCTAATAAAAATAGTCAAGAATTACTGTTCTTAATACCCAATCAAAATATCATCGTTTAGTAGGCACCAAATCATGTTTACTTGCAGTACAACAACAGCTGTGAAAAACCGAGTGAATTCATCAACCCAGGGCCAAACATGATAGCACATAAATGATCAGTTCTTTTTGCTGCTTGCGCCCAGTGGTGTTTAAGTATTACTGTCTGCAAACTAGTGAAAATGAATTTCCTTCTACCCCTCTTTATCAAGTTTCTGAGAGTATTTATGCAATGGATTTCAGTCTCATGTTCACTTAGCTTACCTCGAACTGCTGGAGGACTGTGGTTTTTCAACGAGTTGAAAATTACCCACAGGGCCCCCCACGAACTCGGACCTCGAGATCTTAACGGCAAAAAGACCCGAAAAAATGTAGGCCAGAAAGGAGAACTAAAGATTTACAAAGCATTCGCCATTGATAATGGATGATATTGCTCGAAAAACTGGGGAATAAATGACTAAAAGCCGATAAACTACAATCCAGTCAAGTAAAAACAATAAGCAATCCGAATGTTCATTTCATTGTGCCTGAAGCATTGAAGCAAATCATTTCCACATGAAGTTGTGCATAGCTAGGAAGAACTATTGATTAATGGAATTCCGAGTACTTTCTGCAAGTCCAAGCGTTGTTATCTCTGGCCGGGCTCGAAACAGCAACTTTCCATTTGCTAAGTGGATGCTCCCACTCAGACCTGCACAAAGTGTCACTTCAAGGGGATTTCACTTAGATCACCATTAGGTTCAGATTATGTCCCAATCGTAAACAGCTTTTGTTTTAAAACTGAACAGTATATCTAATAATGGAAAAACAGTAGGCATCATTTTTCAAGAAGAGTAGTACTGGTTGCGTAATAACGAAATTTAGCTTAGTTCCGTCGCGTTTGAGGGCGAAAACCGCGTTAGCTCTGTATTCATGGCATTCGGCTAGCAGCTGGAAGGTTGATGGTTTGATTCCCGATTGCTTCGTTGACTCTTTTGGTACACAAACACAAATGGTCACTGAAGTCACTACAGAACAACCAAGAGGAGTGGCTGTTATATAAACATCCATTTGATGTAATCAGGTAATGCTTGCCATTTCATTATAAGGTCAGCAACGAGCGATCTGCATTGGATCAGGAGTATATCTGCAAAAAACCCAAAGAGAATATTGCTCGCTCTCAAGGTTATTGACACTGATTGGGGGAGCTGATTTCCAATTTTGATCTCAGATGTATTGTTCACAAACTCTGAAGAGAAAAAAATGAGTAATGTGCATCGATCGGTGGAGCTACAACACAAGGCATGAAATGACTGCAGAAATTAGAAAAAGTACATCTGAAATTTTCATGAAAATGAGCCATAACTTTGCTTCCAATCTATTCACGTTACTAACGAGTCAAATGAAATCCTGGTGAGTAATATCGCTTTGTTTATTTACACAATGTTTCCTCTGTTTCCAAATAATGGTAGTTGGAAATTCCCAGTAGAACGGACCGAATAATCCGCGCACCAAAATGGCATGTACAACGTGAATGAGGCCATTCGAACAAAGCGTTCTCCTCCGTCCTGTTACATCAAAGCTGGGGCTAGTAAAACAAGGTTTATGACGTTCAGGATACAACAGAGAGCTTGTTGCTCGGTTGGATTCGGCTAACAGTTCGCAAAATAAGCAAAATCCAATTAAGCCCAAATTGTGAAAGCGTTTTCCTGTCTAAATAAAACGTGCAGATAGATATGCGCTCTAGGCGACTCAAACTTGTGTTCATTCTGATTCCTGCTCCTGATAAGTTCAATATGCGGTTGTCACAACTGATCGCCCGTCAGATTGAACTCAAGTGTACGTACGGGTGTAGTGGTGATTAGTGATGGTAATGAACTAGCTAGCAGCTGACACAGACTGCACACACTAACGCACAAATGACCAAGAGTTTGGAATTTTCCTCTTCACCGCACAGTTTCTGGCCCACGTTATGCAATGCCTCACCCATTCATGATAATTCCCATTCCTGCTGCAATGTCTGGTCAATTCTACATGAAATTTAATCGCTAAGGCTATCAGTTCTCGTCACAGCTTCATTTGCTCGCCATTCTGTAACGTATTCTGGCCAAAAATACCGTGAGCATCAAGTGAAATAAAGCTAACTTGTCTTTAAACAACTGATTTTTTACCTTCAGTGGACTCCATCATGAAGCTATTACTAACATGCTGATTTTCTTCCGCGCACAGTTGTCCTAACCAAACCAGACTTCAAACTGACTCCTCTCTACCTTGTAGAAATAAGGAGAGTTTAAACAGCAAGCTAGGATAAATGTACATGTCCCAGCGGATTGCAGGACGTGCGAGCCAAGGGTACTACCTCGTTGAAGCTCGATTCTTCAGTAACTTTAAAATTTGCCGCCGGGAGGGTTTAACCTTGAACCCATCAGGAATTTGTGGAACCAGATTCATGTTTTCCGTGAATCAGCTCATTAGGCACTGAAATACGACAGCTCAACTTCGATTGCAAATATCTGCTTTCATTTAGCAAGGAATTATTTGGTTCGTTTGAGAAATGAATATACCTGGGTCAACCTTTATTCGTGGGGATCTTGAACAAGGTGAGATGCTTCACTGTGGGCA
Source organism: Fasciolopsis buskii (assembly GCA_008360955.1). Taxonomy (NCBI): domain Eukaryota; kingdom Metazoa; phylum Platyhelminthes; class Trematoda; order Plagiorchiida; family Fasciolidae; genus Fasciolopsis; species Fasciolopsis buskii. The sequence goes on along the minus strand of LUCM01007280.1, from coordinate 40,399 downwards.
ACATCATTTTCAGAAATGAATAAGGCACACGTATTTAGCTGATCTCCAGCGAACTCCTCTGAACAAGTTTCTAGGACTGCGCTGTGCACGGACTAAATAATTATAAGATAAATGCCGAATTTCAGAACAACGGAATTTAAGAAAAGTTCTGATTTGTTCACGTTAGTTCTACTATCTGGAGAAACGACCGAATAAAGCACTAGACTTCCACCTTTCATAGAATCTGATGTATCCAATAACGCAAATTGTTTCGTTGACATAGAAACGCAATAAGCTGAATCCCAAGGTTTGCAACCAGGCTGCATGTTCTGGCTTTGAGGGCATCGGTTTCCGTTCAAATAAGTTGATATTGCTTTTACAGCTTATATTGACTGTTTTCCAGCTATCAAAAGGCACTGACAATAAACCCTGTTCACGGGAGCTTTCATTTCTTCGTACTGTAAGCTGAGAATTTTCGTCCACCAAGTCACAAAGATCCATCGTATATCCGTATTGCGTATATTATATATTTATTATGTATAGATAATATTTATATATTTATGCTGGTTTTTGGCGATTCAGCAATAAACGCAACGGCTTTCCAACTTGAAATTCATGGATTCGAATTTTCTTACGGTCAGTCAAATTCCCTATTTGGAACCCCGTTGTAGGCCGCGACCATTTCCTTATGATTAAAATAAATTGTCACTTCATGTTTGAAGAAATCAAGGCAAAAGATATGATCGAATTAGTGCCATCTGCATCCATGTCCCAGTGTTGATTCACAGATGTTTCTAATTCTCCATTTCTTCAAATGTACGGGATAATCCGAATCGTGTCTTCGTCGCTAAATTCACCGGGATTTCCTGTTTGGCTTGTAAGTCTATAACAACAATCGGTTTGGAGTCCGCTGTTCTGTAAGATAGTCATTTTTACAAGAAGATCCGATGTTTTAAGTATTCAGACGAAATACTTCCTTCTCTTGGACAAGTGGGGAATTGCTTCTCCTGCAGCGAATCCAAACCATGTATGATGTCGAGGTTCCTCGATCTAAGTTAATTATAGTTGAGGTCAAGTAATTGCTGATTTTCCATGCTCCGGTTTGTTGTCCGTGGCTGACGAAAACCTATCATATTGCCTTGCTAACCGGTGCATCTCTATTCCGATTCTGGCATTTCGATTCGAGCTATACCGTAGACATGGAACAGTACAGTGCTGATCTGGGTGGAAGTGGCGTGCCAATCCCGAAATCCAAACTAACCCTGGAGGTTGTCCGATCACATTGTTGACTGTTCTTGATTCTGATGTTCATTTTGTTTGCCACTTTGTAACTGGCATGGCCAAAAGTGCGATCCGACTGAATGCATTTTCCCAGCTTAAGATTAAGCCTCTGGAGATAAATCTTACTTTACATCTTTACATATAAGGGAGAAAAACTCAACGAAGCGGAAGACCACTGGATGCATAGGATGCAACGCTTTAGGTTGGCTACAAGTTTTGCCAGCCTAGCCTACTGGTGGGGAGTTTATGCTTTTAGTCAAAAAAACAGTTTATTTTGGTGACTTTCTAGCACTGATCTAAAGACTTGATAGCCTCAGGGACAACCAATCGAGTTTGTAATGACCCGCGTGCAAAATAAACTGGCATATATTGCTCGTCGAAGAAAACATTCTGCCGTTTGCCTGACCACAACCATTCTTTCGAAGTGACGTCGCTGGGATATTTCTAGTGTGCAGTTTTCATGCACACAATGGAAACGTTATTTTTCATGGTCTGCAGGTAACTGATCATTCTGCTAAGTACGAGTTATTAAAGTGATCAATGAAGTTAAGATTTTAATCCGGCTCATCAAATGAACTTTTCCTTTAGTACTTTCTATTGTTTCCTTTTAGTTAAAGTATGGCACAATACTACTTTATTTAATTAACTGAAACCTTGTTGAAGCTGATTCACAGCATAGTGATGATCCTGGGCTCTTTTATTTCAGGGGTTTAAATCAATGCTGTAACAGCCGGTTGGGCTTCCTTAGCTGAAATCCAAAGGTTTCCGTGAGAAGAACCCACACGGTGATTAGCTGACGGAAGAAACCGTGGTGAGGACTGCTATCCGATGCGGAGACTCATTGCACACAGATGAGAAACAATGGAACAGAGGTGGGAAACCGCGAGTAAACGGTGAGCCGCCACGGAAAATCATTGGGCACTGAGTTGGACAAACAACTGTCCATCAAACCGTCTTGGCTCAATAGAGATTAAACTCACCAATCGGGGCAAACAATTAGTCAGTTTCATTACGGTAAACGGTTTGAACATGGAAAATATTGCCAATACATCGTCTTGGGAATTTAAAGTTACTGGGAAAACATATGCACTTATCGCTAGAAAGTGGAAAACTTCAGTGCAGTTACTTTGGTGGCTTACCAGATCGCTAAAAATTTGTAACTTTGAGGATGACGTTGAGCAAAGGTGTGAGAAGTATATCTGACCGATGGCAATAAGTGACTTATGTATAACTGGAATGAACATAACGAGAAATGCTAAAGGAGTTAGTAACTTAATTACTTCGGAAGCCATCAACGGAAGTCGCAGAAGGTTTTTGCACTGTTGCGCCTTCATTGACCATGTTCCTGTGAAGTCCGAAATAATAAATGGCAGCTGGTGTACTTCTTCGCTGTGAATTTTTTTTAATTTTTCAAGACTGGTACAGAGTCACTCGTCGTCAACCAACTGTTCCAACGCTGTGTTCCTGTTCACCCTTACAGTGTCTTCACCAAGAGAAGCTGCTGCCAGTTCAACCATCATTTCACCCAATCGCTTCATGCCACATGACACCGAGTCACTTGGTTTTCTAGTTACCAAGTTCGTTAAGAATCCATTCACTCAATATAAACGGCAACCTCATAGTTCTGCCCCCTTTATACAGTTGTGATTGCCCTAAGCATAACAACCAACGGAACCTGTTTGGAGTTCCAAGTCATTTCATGAGTCGGTGAACACATTTTGACTTTCAGCTAATGTCTTCAGCATTTTATTCATCCTGATAACTGTGTACAGCCATTGTTTCTGGACTTATTATAACCGGTCCTCTAATTTGACATGTTTTCGGGAAGTATCACATCAGAAAGTGCAACTGAAACATCAACATTTTTCTGGTGTGGAAGGGGTGAAAATAGTTGTCAGAAGCATTTCGCACGCGGTGCACGTCATGACCCTTGTGAATGAAATTAGTTTCGTTCAAAAAAATTGATTCTCAGATAAAACACAAAACGTTTTCTGGACGGTGCAAATTCGTACAAGCAGTAAGACCAAATAGCCATTTAACCTGCACAAATCTCATTTTGTGCTTCATGTTACCTTCCTTCGTTTACTTAGTCAACGGGAAAAATTTACCAGACTCGATTTTCTCCTTTTGTTTTCTCCGCATGAAACGGTTTATCTGTTCCATTTTTCTCTTGAAAATAACAGTATCAGTCGTTGGGATACTTTTGGAAATATTACATTTCCGACGACAACAGTTCCTAATGAACAACTGCCCAGTAAAGAACCACTCCTTTATCGGTTCAATGTTGAGGCTCAGTTTTATGAGCACACTGTCCTTCGAGTAACCCCAACCAAAGCTTCATTTCACACATCTCCCTAATGTGTAAGATCAGGGTTTCAAATGCTAATGTCCACATAATATGGAGTCTACAAAATAGGAAATGCATCTAGGGTGTCGCCAAAGCCTAAGCGATATTTCGCAAAATCTAGCGTAAGACTACTGGTAATTATTAAGTTTGTGAACATCAAAGTGATAATGATCCAGGTCACTTTTAACAAACGGAAAACAATTGGTCTTTCTTTTTCTTAAAAACCACATGCCATTTCTGTCTGTATTCTCCGATTACCGATTTCTTGGATTCCTAATCAGCCAACGCCGGTTCGTTTTATTACCATAAATCTGTGGCATCCCAGGAATCCATGGATGCGCATCCTTGCGTATGTGATTGCCACATCGGTTAACCGAGTCATCTTTTTACTAGTTCGGCTTTTTAGTCGGCTTTTAACCTCACTTGGTCAGGTTCGTTTCTTAGTGAGTCTCTCATTTCTAAGGCTGATTAGTTGACACGACCTATTTACTGACTCCGGCAGTTTTCTCTTCCACATTACTGCCATCCAGTGATCGTTAACGTCTGAAAGCCAGTGTGGCAGAGTGGCTTCAACCTAAATATTCCCGCTCTGAGTGAAGTCACAAAATATTAGGATCATACCGCATCCGCCGGTGTTTATTGTTTACATCTTGTCGACCACGATTCATCCTCGCAGAACGCAGTTAGACATTTGAATGTCTCCGTTTCACTTTGACACAGGCAATAAGAGAATGACATACCCAAACAAATTCACTGATAGCAATACTAAAAAGAATAACGATAGTAAACCATTGCCGTCAGACAATCAGGTTAAATAGCTCGTCTTAATCCATTCCTAGCTATTACTTTCAAGTTCTTCGTCCTCGTCTTACGCAGTGTATAACACAATTGGGCTTTCTGTTACCATCAGATAATTCGGTCATCTTCAAACTTCCATTCTACTTGTTTTAATCAAATAAGGCTTCGGTGTTCAATCACACACGTTAACCATCATTATTATGATTGACTTCTTTGAATTATCCATTCAGTTAAATGAATAACAAATACTTAATCCAGCCAACGCCTAACCAGCATGAGTGACAAGGTAACTTCCAACGAGCGTTTGCTAGTTTGGATTGTCCAGTAATTAGCACATGATTGTCTAATCTTGTCAAAGCTAATTTCTCCCTTGGATAGAGAAAACGATTATCACTAATGGATAGGCACTAACAACGTCTCTCAGTTGTTTTGTTGTTTCATTCAGATCCAAGCAGCCCTGATTTATAAATGGAAAGTGGTATGTCAGATAGACCGACCGGTGAATGTGATCTGTTTCTGAACTACAAGACAACACCCCGTCGCCTTGGTTTCCTAAATTTTAATCGTTGCAAATGATCAGAATGTTTCTATTTTTTCTTTGTTCATTTCACTAAAATACAGTTCCTTCGGCTGGAACAGTCTAGTCTGAACGTATTACCGGAGAATCTTGGAGTAATGAAACTTTTGGAATCACTGAATCTCGCCGGTAATTACTTTCGTCAGATCCCCAGTGAACTTTCTGGTCTGCACAGGTCATTAAAATATTTGGACCTATCTGATAATATTCTCGCCGACGGGTATAACAGCTTACCAGCCGGATTCGGTAAACAGCTGCCAAATCTGACACACCTACGAATGAAGCACATGGGATTGCGCGAAATCGAACCCGAATCGATGGTCGGTTTCAAGCGGTTGCGCGTTTTGGATCTGAGTGAAAACAAGGTCAGTTGCCCATTACTCGGGGCCAGTTCATCTTCAGTGTACATCGTCTGAACAAATTAACTGCTGGAAGACTTTAGAAACGTTCTCGAAGCCGGAAAATTTGTGTAACTGTAACGTTCTAATTATTATTTTGATTCATCTTCATTCAGCCACTCGCACATCAAGCTACCCGATCACGTTCGATCGTTCAGCAAGCGTTTCAGCCTCTTCTGCACGCTAAAGTGTATAGACCGAAATAGTTGTTCATTTGGTTCGCACAGGTTCGAACAGGATTCTTGCACATTGTAGGCTGGCCAACTTGGGCTATACAATTGCAAACGTTGATGCGGACCTGAAAAAATACAAACAAATGCCACCGAGTTTTGCTAAACTCTCGTCCGTCCTTTTGGTACAATATTATCTACTAACCGATATTATTTTCAAAATTTTACTATACTTGGAATGAAAAATAGTCCAAGGGATAAATAGCATTATCAAAAAACGCAGCAAAAGTCATCATAGAAGGAATTTCATGAAATCACCGATTTGGTGATACTAATCTGCAGGAGAGAAGTTCTATTCCAGTGGAGAAAGTAGACAACGCTGTTAAGTTTTACGTCCTGGGCAAAAACGAAGATAAAAAGAGTAAAATACATTTCGTGATCACAGTTCGCTTGGGTTCACTATAAGCCTAAATACGGGATGGAGTCTAGCAAGGATTAAGGTCACCGAAACTGACAATCAAAATTCCGGCGAACGAAACAATCACTCGACAATCCGCTCCGAACTGAAGTTTAAGTACGGGTCATAGATCAACCGTACACCCTTGGGTTGAACTCACTCCAGAATGGGAAGAAATGTAAGCAACAAACTACTTCGACCAGACTAGGGTCTTCAAATCCTGAGTTGATTCGATCTGATTTGAGGTTAGTCAAGTAAAAATAAAATCTGGCCAAGGACACGAAATAAACTTCTGGAGCAATTGGAGTGGCATTGTGAGATAGGAAATTTATTTACAGATCAAGCATACAAACGGACAGCATTTGGTGAATGGCTTGTGGAAGGCTGCAAAAATAAACATTTTCAAATCAGCGGAGTGACCATAATGTTCAGTCCTCAGAAGAGATGCTTTCAAAATCCAAACCCACTGATAGAATGAAATTACGACGGAGGGGTCCCAGTCAGTCTTGACAACTGGGGTAGTGCAGTTAGTGGAGCAGGAAATAACGAAAAATGAAGTTATTCGCTTGGCATCGTCTAAGAAGTATCGACTGAAAAATTAAGATCAAGCACGGACGCTGTGAGAACAGCAAGGATGAGGCGGGAACAGTTAAGTAATAAATTTCAACGACTTGGATGAAAGTAATTCTATCACTAAGGCAACCTAATCAATACACGAGAACCGTTGTGAGTCGAGATATATCGAGAACTGGGAGCGGAATGTACCGGTGCAACGGGAATGTAAATCCAGTACTATGGTTTTTAGAAACTCCGGTTGCGAGTGGTGAATGTCAGTGGACTCACCTTCATCAAAATCAGTATCACCTCATACCATTTAACTTAGTACGGATGAAGCCCTCGGCGTGAATGTAAAATCTACTCGGAAATCGATATCCAAAATTCCAACCCAAGTGTCAAGAAGAACGATTTTTTCGTCTCACAAAATGACGTGTTCATAGTTCAGCTATTCTAGTTGTGGCTATTGAATGCAAACTATGTAGGCAAAAATCAAGTGTTGCAAGAGGACTGTTCATATGATGATCTGACCTCACTGGTCCGGTTTTTCTATTTTAGATGGTCTCGTCGGTCACCATTCAATAAAACTTATATTTAATATACCACACGTTTTGGATTCCTTTGAGTCACGCCGTTCACCACATTTTCAGCAGATTAACCCATTTATTAGGCAGCGAATTGATTAAAACAAGAAGTTAATTTAATTTGCTGTGCAATGTAAATAAAATGATTGTAAGAATGTGATATCCAGCTTTTACACACTCCGCAACATCAGGGAGTGTACAACACTCATAATCTAGGATAGTTTCTGTACCTGTCTCGGGCGAATTTTGGTAAATCACAACCAATAATCAATTATGACACGAAAAGATCAATTAAGAATCAGTGAGAATAATCAAACTGGTTAAATAACTGAACTAGACTGAAATATGGAAATTTAAAATTGCCACTTTTAGTATATTCATAGTCAATGGTTACCAGTAACATGAAGTATTTGTATGCTTCTAAAACATCACACTGACGGGATAGAATCCGTTTTTCTGCACCATTCAGATAAAAAAAATAAAAAACAGAAACCGTGAAATTTTCAAAGTACGGTAAATAATTAACATATTCATACAATTTTGCCATGTTTTGTACGTCACAGGCACCTTCAAAACTTACCACAATTCTTGCATGATAATCAAAAAGCAACAGCTTGCTTTGGTCTGCACTATCATTTGAAAGCATCTTTCCATAAGACATGAACTTCGTTTGATATTCTCCGAAAATGAACAATTCCAGTGTCATTCAAATTATCGCCTCTCTTTTAATTAGAAAACAGTTAGCCAACAAATATCAGGCCGAACGAAATTTCCACGTGCCGACGGTGGGCTAAGCTAATTGAATTTCTCTGACCAGAATGTCGTGATCCGGCTTGATGCAGTTTGAAGTATCAGTGTCTAGCAGTTGGGCCAATAAATTGCTCCAAAATATCATTGGATTTGTCGATCGATTGTGTATGGATTAAAAATGTAACTTAGCAGAGAATTGATTTTACTAGCTTATTGTTGTTTTTGTGTGTCAACACGTAGTCTAACCCATTGGATACACCTGAATCTGAGTAAAGTTTCTGCGGTCTGAAAATTAAAAATTTATGACATCATTTGACTGATCCTATCATTAATCCATCTTCATATCGGATTATCATTAATGCCATACCTGAATCAAAAGGGTGCTCCAGTCATGCAGAATGTAATTCGTTGTTTCTGTTATGGCTAACCTGGAACATTCATTCAAAAAACAGCTGTCAGATACAGTAACGAGTAATATGACTTTGATAAAAACAATTCGATAGCCTCTAGTGTGATTTATTATTGTTCATAGTATTTAAATTATATTTACTAGTAGGGATATCAGTGCTAGTATTTATGACAGGAGAAAGAGCAAGTAATTACATCTGCATAAATATGCATGCTGATCGATCATAGATGGATCAGTGAATTCATCTGAAGCGCACCTTGGATAGCAAATCATGCCTTGGTGACAGTTATACTTACCCCAATAGAGCTGTCCAAGAAGCAAGCAGCCTCACGTGAGGAGATCTAGTTAAATTGTTTAATAAGGTTGATCTAAATGACACGCAAGAATACTTTCCAAACTAACGAATTCAATGGCCCCAAGGGTGGGGCCAAAACGGATATCGAATGGATCTCCAAAGAAGAATGGGTCGATCTGGTTTGGGTGTGGTACAGAACATGAGCTATATTGTGCTGTATTGTCTTTCGCAACAGCAAGGCAGTTACGCTCGTCCCCAAGCAAACAGGAATAAAAAAGACAGCTGAAAGAAAAGCTTGTTAGCTGAATGATTTGAGCACATGATAGGTTTCTCAGGAAGTCGACCAAGGCGCAGTCCTAGTTAGTCACGTTTCAGAATAAATGAGTTTTCCACGTATTGATTCTGGACAAAAGGAAACCGAAGACGGATGGCCTGAATATACGAGAACGGCTCTTTGAGGGCTGATGACTAGAACCCGAAAGTAATCTGTGCGCAAACATTTCACTTGTGGATAAGCAACAATCAAACAGTTTAGTGGACAATTTGCTCAGTGATACAAAATCACATGACTAATGAAGTGCTGTTTATGGAGAAAAACTTTGAAGTGTTTCTTAAATAAACCTGCAAAAATAACAGAAGAACAGTGAACAGGAATTGCAAAAACAGTGTCAAAGTCCTGTGATTCGAAATCGTGCCCCTCCAGTTGTTGCTGAGCTGGTAAAAATGTGACAGGTCTATCTCGCAGTTTTGGCTTAAAAAACAACACGGAACTGCCCGTGGCAAATATTTTTGAGTTGGCGAATGACATTTCAAATGTACAGGCACACCGGCAGAAATATCAAAACATCCAAGACACAGATGTGTTAAAAGTTAAAGCTGCCAATACAGAAGTCAATTTTCCTGAAAAACTAATTAAGGCCCTAATTCTCGGATACAGATTCACATCAATATCCTCAAACAGTTGGAAGGAGGAACTAATTAACAACTCAATGAGTTGTATAGAGAACAGATACAAGGAACGAATAGTAACTCTGAGTTGTAAATCAATCGTTTCGACGTCTTGCCGACCGGTCGCAAACACTGAGTTCCGTAAGTAAAGAAATCAGACAACCCCGGTACCGAGAACCTGCATGATTAGCCGGCTGGATGAGTTGCTATGCCTATGTTTTGATCACCTTTCTCCTTCGCATGACATCCGCCAAATGATTTCTAATCTTCCGTATTTTTCACTGACTATTTGTTAGGTTGCCCGCATGTTGCGAAAGACAGCGTTTTGCCGTAATAAAATCAATATTCTAAACAAATTGTTTTTACTATCATGTTTTAATCAGCTGCTGGACTCCCAGTTTGAGGAAACGTTGGTCGTTTTGCTTTACCACGGAGAAAAATAGGCGCACAAAAATGACCGGACAGTATCCAAGCGATCCGATCTGGATTAGCACAGGTCTCGAAAAGATCCTAACGAACATCTGATTCAAATTCTATTAAAAATACATCATTTAAAAGCGCCAACAAGCGTTTCCTTCACATAAACAGTAAAGTTATTAAACTGTTTAATGTTTGCGTAAAAACCTGATTTCCAGGTGTATCACAGGCATCATTTAATCTGACGTATTTTTGTGTCCTATTAGTTTCATAACTGTAAACTGCAACAACTGCCCAGTAGTTGAGGAAATGGTTTTACGCACAAGCAGTTGGAGCGTTTCCTCGGTATTTTATTTACCTCGGTGTACTCAAAATGTTCACCAATTTCGACTTCGGATAGAGCATTTGTAAGCATTTTCAGCTTATAAACTAACTAACATTTTAAAATGACTGAAATCTTGGATTCCATAAGTTGTTTCATGAATAGATTAAATTATAACGTAGTAAACAGTAATAGAAATAAAGAAGCCCAGAGTGCAAGCAGTTCGACTGCTTGTCGTCGGATTATTTTAACAATAAAATTACTTTATAATACTATTTGATATTAAGCCATTTTACCGTGCCTAGAATAAACTTTTCACAACCAGTGCATTTGAAGCGGACCGACTTGATGCTTTATGATGGGATCTGAAAAGGTGACTTCTTTCCCGTCGAACCAAAATTTAATCTGATATGTATTGAAAAGCAGGCAAACGTTCGCATTTGTAATCATTACCATATCATTTTGCCGCTTACTAGTCCAATCCGATTATAACCCCCGGGAAATGAAGATCAAAAGCTACGTTTGATCAGATAGTGTACATGCCTAGCATGGGTCACTCGTATCCGAACTTCATTCAAAATCCTGTCACGAGAATCTAAATAACTGCTCGCGCGAATCATAATCATCCGCGGAAATCAATAGCAGCTGGCAATTTCCTGCAGGAACAGACTGTGCACATACACATACACACACAAATAGACATAAGCATATATATATGCATATGTATATATACATACATAAATATTGCAGCCTGCCATCGTCATTTGCGTATATCTATCTTTTACCACCGGTTGGGTAATCAATCGATGGAGCTACCGAAACCACTGATGTATTGTTAGTTAGCTAGCGTTTGTGTTAGTCAGTTACTCAGTAACATTCCCGGCCAATTTGCCCATAACTTAAAAGCATAGGCAAACTCACCGTCCACCACAGTCGATTACTGCTGCCGTGGCAGTTGTGGTCAGCGGTGCGCAGCGCGAAAAACACAATAACAACACATTTTACTTCCTGATAAATGGAAATGATGTGAAAATAGGACGCCCCGGATTTTCATTCATTTGTTCTTCACCAGGTTTGCGTACGACAATTCTCGTCGACTGAGTGTTTCTCTCTCTCCACTGATAGCGCAATTTAGGAACAGAAGCAATCTCAGTTCCCGCGGGGGAATCAAACCGTGAAAACTTCCAATCCAGTGGAACTAAGCCCTGGCCTCCTCCCCACTTTATCAATTATTTTTCAGATGAACAAATTATCCCTAGTGGATTTTCGTTTTCTCCTGAGGCATACAGCAACACGTTTGTCCCACCGAGAATTGTTGTATTTTAAATAGGAGCAGCTAAAGTGTTCTGCCTATCGTTGACCCATATCAACAATTAGTAATAATTATCCACGTCTATTGCAGTACAACAGCTTTTTACGGCTGATGTAACTCAGCTAAGAATTACGCATTATGTCCATCCAACCGGTCAATTGACACACTTAACGGCACAACTACTTGCCCGCAGCACGCTACAGTTGCACTGGGGAGGGAGGCTAAACCTCAGTCTAAGAAGTAATCAAATACTTTACTTTCTAAAGCACGGTAAACCGTGGTCCATTCGTTGTACAACACTGTTCGAGATTCTGGGGATAATTGCCCGTGTAAAAGATATGATTCGTTCGGAGACACCTTTATCGTGTGCGGCATCCAGTAATGTTCATCAGTCTGAATTGACCATTCATTAACGCTGTCCGCTGCAATTTTGACAGGCAACAAATTATCCACATTGTGAGCCTGCCGGAGATCACCGGGTGTCAGATCTGGGCTCCCAATCTTTCACGTCACATTTCCATCCTCATCCGGATCCCCCTTTGTGCATCCAGATTGATCTGGGGTTCCACCACCAACAAAGTAATCATCTGGTTTGTACACTATTATTCTATGAGGAGTGTAGGTGATGTTAGTCAGTATTAAGTTGTTTTATTTCTAAACAACTTTTAATCAATAATTTTTAGCGTCTGTGTTATTCATAAGTTGTTACGTAACCCTACCCGCCTTGATATACATCAGACTGGACTTCTGAGAAACTGGGCAATGGTTATTCTATGCACAAATACACTGCTGTTTCTTTGTTCGGCGAAAGTTAAATTACAAGTTGATTTCATACAAATAAGATGAACACTGAGTATATTTGGCAGTATTCTTCTGTCAGTGTTGTCCATTATCCTGCATATGGTGTGTATCATAAAATGACAAATTCCACTTCGTCATTGTTAGTCTTATTTTCCAACCTAAAAGTAGACATAGAATAGCAAACTAGATAAACACCAGGCAGCGGTGAAGGAATAATTTGTTTAACATCATGCCCACTTTCTTACTCTTTTTAAGTATAGAACGTGAAATTTCAAAGAACCCCTTTTAAATCCGTCGCGCTTCAGATTACTTCCATTCCAGACGAAATGAATGAGCTACCGGAGTTGTATTCTCTTGATTTGTCAAAAAATCGGCTAACCGAACTTCCCATATCAGTGTGCCAGTTGAAGCAATTGGCGGATTTGAACTGCAGAAGAAATAAGATCAGTGATCTACCGAACCATCTGTACCGACTAAAGCAGATCGAACAAGCGCATATCCTAGAGGGACTATCTCGAAAAGGATTGTGGATTATGGGCAATCCGCTACATTCAGTTCCAAAAACGGTATGGCAGACGACAAGTACAAAACGTTTGTGGAAATTCTTACTGGTAAATTATTGATTTTAACTTGCATATTGACTGGTGAAATTTTCCCCAATTCAACCTTAGATTAAGTGGCGCAGAAGCTGTACCAGGAGGAGGAATCTAAAGTCAAATGTTTTCCTTTTAAAGATGTTATTTAAACGAATTTGCAAGTGATTTGGATTTTGTTGAAATTTTTTAACTGCGATTTTTTTGTTTAAATCATTGGAACACATTTTTAAAGAACTAAAGCCATAGGGCCAAATAAAAGGTGGACACTGAGGAACGCACCGTCCATCTTATGATTCTCCACGACAGCGTTGATGTGGAGTAAAGAAGAATAATCCGTTTTTGTGGTTTGCACTGTGTTATTTAACCCAAGCTGAAATTTCCGTGGGAATACACTGTGAAAGCACTGAAGATAGACTACTTATTTTACTATCCTTCTACAAGCTTTTACCTACGAAACCGATACCATTGAGCCGTGTCTGCTTATTGGCGCTTGGGCTCCACACACGGACATACATTGCCGCAAGCTTTCCCGTTAGAGTAGATACATGCGCGCACTCGGAATTCCAGTCGCAAGAATCCAGTGGTGTATATTTTTTATGATATACTTGACGCACGAGGGCTGCAGAAAAGGCACGCCCCACATCCGCCAGGACGCACTACACAGAGCTGGAGGGAGGAGAACAGAACTCAGGACCCTGAAATTTGATGTGGCTCAATACCAGATAAGGTCCAGCCCGATCAAATTAGTCACTTTTACCCAGGTGTCTGCGTGTACGCATGTGTAAATGCACCTATCCACACGTAGGTTGAAATGTACTCATTCTTCTTCCTGCCCCGTAGTTAGTGGACCATGCTATTCAATTTGCATCCTCGGATGATTTGCATAGACTGGCGAGTGATAGCAGTCACTCACCTTAAAACTAGTGTCCCAAGTGGAAACCAGAACGTCTCAAAGAGGAATTCGAACGAATTCGAACATTCTCATAAAATGTTCTTGAGCCCCGCAAAATTTTATTGATCCCATTCTGAGCTAGGTAATTAATTAGCATTCTAAGTGAGATGCATAAGGGATCTTTAATTGCTCAGCACTACATGTCTGTCAGACACATTCCCAGAAGTGTTATTCATGCTTTCAAATTGGTTTTGCTCCCATTCACCGAGAGTGATTGGCCTTAATTCCTACTGCGCCCTGACGACCTAATCATGCGTATGCACAAACCACTATAATAAAAAATGGACGTTCCGACCGAGGTCACTTCACCATTGTGAGCGTGCCACTCTATAGTCTCGATCTCTTGATAAAGTGAAGAAATTCTAGAAAAAGGTTGCGGGCTTTCGTCTGTTTTGGGAGCTTCATTCCTGCACACCTTAAAAGAGAAAGCCCTGATTTGTTGGAAGCAATCCCAACAAGCCAGAACAAGGTTGATACATTGAGCTTTCAAATAACTGACAAAAGTATCAGTTCTATAGAGGTTTTTGGCCCGAGACTGAAATGTGCGCCACTCTGTCTTTTGTATAATTCCTTCTGCGTCAACCGCAAGCATCAAGAAGTTTTACGTGTAACATCTAAGAAATAAGTGAACACATTTTTGTCTTAAACACAAGCAAAACGCTGAGTAACTCAACAAGATGATGTGACTTATTTTTTTGGTTTTAAAAATGAATGGGAAAAACGTACTTTATCGAAGTTTTCGAAATAAATAATAAAAATTGAAAATGATATAATGTTTATAACACATCGTTATTGCTAGATGCAATGTGCCAACGTTTCGACTGCCGTGAGTAATCTTTCTCAAGTCTTACATCATTTGGTCCTAAATAATAAAAGCACTGTCGATTTTGACAGGAGTCGATTTCACCAATTGTACTCCAACTTACTGCTTGATTATTCCGTCAAACTGACTTTCAGAGGAAATGTGACACGTTTAACATAACTGCTCCGAATATTTACAACAATATTAATTGAACAGTTACAGGTAGAACCACAAGCTGGTGTGTCACGAAGTTTCGTGTCGCGACAGGCGCATGAAAATGTACTGTACAGTCCCCTGAACTCCTTCTTAATTAAATATAGTTAGCATTCCTCGTATTCATTACTAGACTTTCACCACACAATCCGAAGGACAAATCGTTCCAGATTTGTGGGGTTAAGGATGCTCTATCTTCTCCCGGTTTTATCAATTTCTACTGATGTCAAAGCTACCGACATCTCTAAAACAATATGTGCCCTGATTAACCTTGCACTTCATGCGACAAACACAATGTTACCGACGAGATTTTAGGTTGAATCATGGTTTTGCAGTCTAAGAAACGATTGAATTTTCAAAGATATTGTGCACGACTTATTTTTTATCCTATGCTTCAAGGTGGCCGAGGACGATGTCATCCTTAGTTGGTTGCGCATCAGTTCGGTTTAGTTTACTTATCATAAACGTTAAATTTGTACCACCTTACCCTGGTTTTGGTCCCTGCTTCGCAGCATCATCTATCACAAAGAGAAAAAAATGACCAGAAACATTGCAAGGTGGACTGTAAAGTAATAAGCTGAAGGATTACGTAGAACAGAAAGGACTCCAAATGGAAGAACTTTACTGACTAAGGCATTGAACTATATCAATTGCTGTTTCCAACCGTCATCTGAAGACCATGCGGACTCCAACTCATTAATCAAGCCGGCATTACACGCGCCATTTCTTCGGCCAAACTTTTCATACCCTTTTTCTTGTGTCTCACTGGTCACCTCGATCCATCTTCTGCTCAGTACCTGTCTCACAGAACAACCTTTTTCTGGGTGGTCATTTTGTGGGCATGTACAAAACACTCCTTTTGAATCGAGTAGGTCTCATAAGCGTTGGACCCAAAGACGCAGTACTTTACGCCAAGATTCGAAGTCGACGAGAATATTCTCCCAACATATCCTATCGATACTGGGAAGACAACGGTTTTCTTAAATCGAAAGTGTCTGTAAATGCCATGTTTCTCAGCCGCATGGGCATAACTTCACAAAAAGTCCAAATTGTTTAATTCCTCTTGATTTACCGCAGTGTTTATCACGTTCGAAGTAATTTTCTTTCTAAAAATCGAAGTCCAACGAAGTACCGATAATTTGACCGAAATGAAGTCCATCTTTTAACTGTTTACAGTCCTTATGTCTGGCCCACTTAAACAAAGTACTCAATCGTCTGCACTATATTGGTTTCCTTAAAAGGTCCATAAAGATCTTTGATTCTAATGATATTTAACGTGTCGACATTTAAGTCGTGCAAAAGGCAACCCCTGGAGAAAACATCCCCGAGAACTACAATCAGTTATTAATGACAATCTCGTGACTTGGGTGTTAAAACCTAGTGGTCCAAACCAAAGCCTTCTTTGCGATTTGTCTGTCCTCCTCGATCTCACTTTCTGTCCCAAAGGCGAAGATGTCAAAAACGAATTCATTATCGACGACACAATAGTAGCCCTTCTCAAATACACTGCGGCTATCGATAGCGTAATTTAAGAAGCCAGAATAGTCAGAAAAAACAACTAGATAATTGAATGAAACAGCTCCCACACGATCAGCTGTTTAACTTAGCTAGTGAAAAGACGAACAACGAATTTGGCACGTTTGTTTGAGGTTATATAAGAATTCTTTTCAAGCCAAATTAAGAATTTGTTTTTTTTTGAAAGAAAGTGAAACAGTAGCGCAAAGTGAGACGGCGCAAAAAACCAACGGGAAGCAAAAAGTGAACAACAGCTCACAAAGGCGGTAGTTCATTTTGGGTTTTCTCTATACATACGTGGACGGAATTTTCATCAAAATAACCGTGGCTAAAGATTAGGTGGGTGTAAATCCGGACATGGCGTTTGCAAATTTCGGCACACATTTTCAAGTCTAGTTCCGCATACTTGATTTTTTTAAATAACCCTAGAAGACATTAGCAATGCATACATTACCCGTTACCAAATTGAGACAGGGACTCTAAATGAAAAACTGTGATTCGAAAATCGTAGCCATTGGACTAATCGAACTGCTTCTCAACTGTCTACCGAACAGCAACACATCACGTTACGAGTGGAGCTACTATCTTTACGACATTCAACCCAAATTTCGAAAACTGTGCACTACACTAATATCCATATTAATGTCCGAATGTCATGTGATACCATTTAAACAATCTTCACTTTCCTTCCCTATTTTATTCACTTTTCAACGAGTGTGTATTTTTATAACAGATTGGGAGGAAGAAAACAATCGACTATCAAAGGGCCATAACTGACCCCAGGAAAACGGGAACCCAGCAAATAAGGATACAAAATTTACAAGTTTAATGGGTGACTACATAAAGCCTCTCATCTTCGATGAACTGATTTAGCTCCTCTAGCGAAGTACATCGATTAGAATTTTTGATTGCACTCGTCACTCAAGATATTAACCGGTGTAGCAGTCAGGTGGGTTCTCGTTGTCGTACAGCATCTTTTTGGTTGTTTGAACGAAAAGTTGAATGTTTAAACACTTCCAAACAGTTTTATTTTGTTTTACATAATCCAATCTTATCGTCATCCTTTCTGTTGGTTGCAGAATGAAAAACGAAAACAAACTCCAGAACAACAAACAATCAAATGTATTGTTCTCGGAGACCGTTCGTCAGGACGGCCGAAACTACTCGAACAGCTAGTCAAGTACAGTCATCCGGAAGGAAGGCAGGCAAATATTTGGCAAAATCTCACTCAGGTCTCCTACTCACCCGATTTATTGAACAGACCGGCCGAAACAGGGGACACCTTAATTTTACCACCAGTGCTGATAAGCCGATGTCGGTCACCGAACGGTGTTCCTATTGTATTCTATGAGCTGGAGCACAGACCATTTCCGTCACAGGATGACGACCATATACCTCTATTCCCTCTCGTTCACAGGCATACTTTTGATGGGGAAGCCCTCTATATTGTCGTATTTGACCTCTCAAGGTTGGCGTTCACTGACATAGAGCCCGAAATTGTGAAATCTGAGTTTGAACGTAATATTGGTCATCACTTAATCCAAATTCAAATGTACGCTCCAGGTTCTGTGGTTAGTCTGGTTGGAATAGTTTCTTCTGCACACAGAATTCACGATCATCAATTGTTCGACAAATATCCAAAATCCGAGAAGTTTGTTCGGAAAAGTCTGATTGTACAACCGGTGTCCGAATCGGAGGATGAAACTGGGAGCACTCCATCGTCGGTTACTCCCCGTGATCGGTTTTCCCTGAACGAGTTTCTCATGGATCTCGCAAATGATTACGTACGAGAACATGTGAATAGGACAGGGGTGGAAAATTTAATACCCATTAAAATTTTGTCACCAGTGAAAACTATGGCTCTGGGCCTAGTTCATACATCCTCCGGTGATGAAACTTTTATTGGCATACATACGCCAGGAGAATTCTGGGATGACTTGGAGAAACGGATCTACTCCCCCCTTTTTGCTCACAGACGCTATAAAGTACCACAGAGCTGGAATAATCTGGCTGAATCACTTTGTCGAGATTATTCAGAAAAACTGTTAGTGAGAGTGATTTTGGATAATTCTGAGACACCGGGAGGCCCTCAGTCACTGTTTGATCAAACCGATGTTATAACAATAAAAGACTTGAATGCTTATGGCGTTACCGAAGTGGAATCATGTATGAGGCATTGCCATACATCTGGTTACCTTGTCTGGATACGAGAACACTATGTGCTAAAAAATACGATTATTCTTCAACCAACCTCTTTCTTTCGAACGTTGTCTGGCATTTTGTGTCCCCTTACGGCTATTATTCCACCCGTTTGTGAAGCTGGTTGTGGCAGAACCGATTATCTCCAACACTTGACTGGTTTGAATCAGGAGCAACTAAGTACTTCTCTCCAAATTCTTCGAGCACACGGCACACTTGACCATAAATTATTGCGAGCTATTTTGCCGTCCGTCAAAAGGGGTGATAGAACGATCGGTGAAGGTAAATCGCATAGTGACAGATCAGCAAGATCTACTCACAAAAGCAGAAGTCGACACCCTGTTAAAAGATCCAGTCGATCGACGAATAAGTCCTCTACAAGATCCTCAAGGTGGAGACCCTACCCTTCTCGTGGTAAGCCTTGGAATCTGATCAATCCCAATCGTGCAGTGAATGACATCACCCCAAGTCACGTAGCGAATCGGACTATTGTTTGGCTGTCAGAATTATTCCAGGTTGGTTTTGCACCCCAGTCACACCTTACTCATTGTGATAGGGAAAATTCGCCACTCCACAAACCTCATTTGATCTTTCCCCATGTCGGTCGTTCTCAACACATGAATTTACGTCTACTTCATGCCACTTGTACCGACACTGCGCACGAGCCTATGGCGACACGGTCAATTGAAATTTGGTTTCATTTTGCGACACCGCCTGATTTCGCCACGCGTCTGCGATCAACTCTGGGAGCAAACTTCTCGATGAACTTGGCTGGAGTTTGTTTCACAAATGGTAATTTGGCCAAACTTGCCACAAAATTAATGGGGCGTGATTTTACAAGCATCCGCTTAGATTCGACTTTGAAATTTTTACACCCTCAGTTCACCATATATGTACAAGAACTGACTTCATGTTCCACAAAGGGGGACCTAATTCAAGGTATCCGTCTAGCATGCAGGTTCACAAGAGAAGAGATCCAATTTGATTTACCGGAAGGCTACGAAAAGGAGAATGACCAAGATCCTCTCGTCATATTTAACCCATTGGAATGGACTCTTTATTTTTGTAGACAAGTGAAAACAGAAACAAGGGAGCTTACATTGGACATTGATACAACAAACTGCTTTTAAACTCAACATTTAATTCATGGCATTCTTTTATTGTCAAACTTGCAGTTATCGGGGAAAGGGTTTTGAATGAGAAATTTCTCCTCAGTATAACCCTTCACTCATTTGCTTATATGGCACTGGATAGCACGAGTAATAATGTGCAAGTGTTTCTCGTGATCGATAAGCAAGTTCAGCAGATCTGGCAGCTTAAAAACTGATTTTAGTCTCACGGTCCAATGACTGCCCGTGGAAAGATGTATGGATGTGATTGAGAAAAATCGGGTATGGATGTGAAAAGAAAATCAACCTAAAAATATTTGGGTAGAAATTAAGCATGCGTAAAGGAGTATGGCATCAATTTCCCCGAACAAGGCAAAACCAAAGTTTGTGCAAGATGACGTTGCTTGCAGAGTTCAGGCATCAGCAATCGAATAGCCATGGATTCGGTGGCCATGAGAAAGCATTTGTCTGTTTCTCTGGTATTAGTCCTCAGAACTTATTGGGCTGTCTTGAAAGCTGTTGTCGGATAAAACTGGTTGCGACGCTCTATCAAGTGTTGCAGCATTGTTTTCTATTTCCTTTATAGTAGTATTACGGAAAGAAGCCAAACCATGTCCGGTCATTCTTCTTGCACAGTCTCTTCCTTCTGTATCCACTATATAGTAAATTAAAACCGATACAAAGCAAAAGAACAACTCACGTAAAGCAACTTATCTTGGACTGTTGAACGGCAATTGATTTTGACGCAATTCACATACGAACCGCGGAAAAATATTCCTCCTGTATTTGTGAATAATATCTCTGAGAAAACCGATTATCTTCGACCATAATTCAGGTCCTTATCTAATGCGTTTAGAATTAAATAGCTTGCAAAATTCCTCTTGTATGTGGCGGAGGCCAAGTGCGATAAATGCTCAACTTGCCGCACCCATGTACATTTACAAAGTACACTCCTATTCATAGGGCTGTCGTTCACGCAACACCTGTTCTACACAAACCATATATATGTAGTCGTGACTCTCAGGATGGATATATTTCTGCATCGTTTCATTAAAGACACACTTGGCCGAAGAAGAATTCAGAATTAAGTGTGGAACTAAAGCTTTTTATCAGATTTCGAAAATTCGGGTAGAGTATTCCCACTGAAGAACTTCATTATCATAAAGAATGTAACCCGGGACACCATCATTCGAAATTCAGCCTGCATATAAATTGACTTTCACTCACCTGCAATACATCACCATTTAAGATGGCATCTAGCGTAACGAGGAAGTACTAAGTAAATCCTTCTGAACCATACCATTGCCCACACGGTAAGATATTAAACCCTTTTAGTTCTGACGATCCAGACACATGAACGACTATTGTTGTCTACTCATCAATATCAGCTAAGCTCTAGCCCCATGGCACTGATAAAAAGGCTTTCATTTTTTGCCATTTGATGAACCGATTTTATATATTTATGTAGACAAATAAATTGACAAATTTTTCGTAACAACAACTTGTGCGACTTTTTATTTCATTCAGATTTAGGCTGTGGAAGTCATTCTGGTGATGTTCATTCCAAGGTGGACGGAATTGTGAAAACAAAGTTACAGAAGACCACATGAAACCACATTATGTTACTCGATCGTTTCTTTTCTCGAGGATCACCCACTGTCCGACTGTCCTTGGTGCAGCGAATTCAATAGACAGAATAATTATGGGAACGATTCCAGTTTATTTGTGCAAGTAGCTTTTTACAAATTGACCGAATACTGTTTTCGTGACACTGACCTCGAGTAACATATAATGATCTGTCGGTCAAATTACGTAAAATAGAGAAAACGCACATGAGTTTACCCAAGCCTAGATGTGTACATGTGCTTGTATGCCGCTGATGCTGCTTTTAGCATAGTGGACAATGATTGTGTTATCTCCAAAGAAAAGAGCTTAACTGGATTAGGAAAAATCATAGCAACGAAAGAACAACCAGCGGTTTTATGAGAAAAACTTGTCTATTCCTAATTAATTGATTCGTTTTACTGCTCTATCTCGCTGACGCAATATACGAAGCTCGAAATTATGCCCAGAATGCGAAAATATGCTGGTATTTCAATTTGTTGTGCAATGGCAGCAGTACTAACGAGCTCCCAGCTCTCTGACGGTAACAAATCAGCAGCCGCATGTAAGCTACTGGTCATCAAGTGAGTAAGTAGTTGCATACCTGAAAGATATACGCCGAAATATGTGAAGGAGCGTTATTTCAGATAACCAGGCGATGAGCCAACTGAAAACTCCAAAAAAGAGGCGATAATGGATAAAGATTTGCTTCTTTATTCACGAATCACGTATCAGAGGACTCGTCAGCATGAAAATTAACTGCTCATGGTCATGTACTTCGATAAG
The DNA here is from genome assembly GCA_008360955.1 of Fasciolopsis buskii. Classification (NCBI taxonomy): domain Eukaryota; kingdom Metazoa; phylum Platyhelminthes; class Trematoda; order Plagiorchiida; family Fasciolidae; genus Fasciolopsis; species Fasciolopsis buskii. The sequence goes on along the minus strand of LUCM01007280.1, from coordinate 18,225 downwards.
TTCTGATATGTCCGTTATGAGTCTGTTGCTTTTAATTTCTTCTACTCGTCACAAAAGAAAGATGGATATTCTTGACAAAAAATATAAATTCCGCTATTTTGAACGGTTTGTGCAAACCGACAGTATCTGGAAAGATATAAGTGATACTCCTTGACAATCAGACCGCTGCAGGTGTTTATCACTCTACCGTCCGTCAAATGAGTTCCTGCTTGACTTTCGATTTTCTTCGTTCTGAACCTATCCAAGTTGTAAACAAACCTTCTGGCTAAAAGTGCTCTTACCCAAAGGGAAAAGAAAAGGTATGGTATGAATGAATAATCTGACTACTCTGAATAGGAATGATTAATTAAGAGATTACGAAAAAGTGAATCGTCAGTTTGGGCGAAATAAGTAGTTCAATGGACAACTTTGTGTCGTTGGCCGTGTAGGTGACACTGACTTGAGTGGCTGCTTTCACGCACTTTATTGCCATAGCGCTGGTCAGAAAAAATCGACCCAGGTTCCAGTTGGTACAGACTGTTCACAGGAGAAGCGTTCATTTTCGTGCCTAACCTGTTATCGGTTTCCACTTGCATTTCACGGAAGCAAACAGAACAATGACCTTTGAAAACTTAAAACAAAATAATTGGTTGAATAAACAAAAGGTAAAATTGTGGCCGTGATGTAAAGAGGGATCGATTTTTAGCGTACACTGTTTCATCCTTACAGATAACTTTTAGTGGTCCTGAAGCGATCTATTTGCTTTATCCCGCTTCTTACCGGAGTAGTTCCTACGCTGTCCAAATGGCCCCTGCCTCCACAAGCATAGGAATTCACGCGAGTATAGTCGATTTAGATTATCCCTCCGTCGGTGGGTTCTACATTCATTCGCCAATTAGAAGTGCTCAACCGATCTCGGATTGAGTTATCTGAGACGTTAAATAACTATGAAATCGTGCGACGATGCCGTGTTTGAAAATTTTTAGAGCAAATAAATAATAAACTGCCCAATAACAATGATTTAGCCTGGAATGTCATTAACCTAATTTTTCATGAAGATTCAATCGTTTGTTTAAGTATGAGGAATCATTCCTACATAAACCAGACTGGGGAAATGTTTTATAAATACCTAAATTCCCAATAATATAAATGTAATTGGTGACCCTATCGGGAAACATACAACATTTACGTATTCTGAACTGTTTTGTGCTTGAGTTAAGTCGTGCCACAATCTTACTTGATAACGACAGGTAAATAAGAAACCAACACAGAAACGCCCACAACTTTCCTCCAAATCTAGCAATATTTTCTGTTCACCTTTATTATTTTATATCCCTTTTTCACGGTTGGTGAAATACTTCATTGGTTTATTTGCCCCGATTTCGGCTCAGTGTTTGCACAGGCTCCAAGTTAGAGTAAAATCCACCGATTTGCTTTGATTTCATTCGAATAACTTCGACTGATCTGTATAATTCAGTTTTGTTGCTACCTTCCGTTGGCTGACCTCATTCATTTCCGTCCTAAATGGAGTCGGGTTCCTTTATTACCAAAGCAAGTGCTGACCGGCAGTCAATCAATGGGGCCGTTTCCTAGTTCATTATGCAAACCGTGAATCACCGACGCATCTGGTTATCGTCTGAGCTAACCATCCGACCCTGCTAATCTGGTGGGTTTAGGTCATTGTACCACTGAAAACGTGCACTTGAAGACCAACCCGCCCGCTGCGGCCCGTTGAGACTTGCAAACCAATCAGCTTTCTAAGGGACACGTCTACCTGCCTCTACCGTGTGTGTGCATAATCGGCGTAAAACTTTTCATTCTCGGATGACCACCCCTGTGGCTGCCTACGTTTTGTTCACCGTGCGATAGTCCGGCAAAATTCCCGGTTGTGCGTTGGAGGATTATCCGAAGTGTGATGGCGTTTCTTTTGTGTTCCGCTAAGAAGGCCAGGGCCGAGGCATCCAGAACAAAAAACATGATCTTTTGTTTGGTCGACGACAGAGTGCAATATGGGTCTAAGTAATTTGGGGAACCAAGGCATCCTTCCGCCCAAAGAAGACGTGCGGTATCTTACCTATTCACTTCGTAAAATAGTTTGGTCCGTTTGGACACTAGATAACTTGAACCCTATAGAATGAGCGACATTCCGTTTCGTTACGCTGAATGCCTCGCCAACCTTTTTCGTCAGGGCTATTCGGAGTGTGCACAAGAGAACGTTTGGCACTCTTCCAGAGTTTGTTACAGCTGTGTATGTCATGCAACATTCCAGCTACTTACGGGATCCTAGGTTCGCCGAACTTGAGGTCAACACTACCAGGGAGGGTAAACAAGATAACACTTCTTGCGCTGTCAGTCCATCTTTCGGCTTCAGAGGCCAGGGAGTCAGTGAATTTGCCAGGATATTCGAGCTTGAATTGAACGTTGACTTAACTGGTTCAACAGAGTCAGCATGAAAACTGATTCTGCACGCAATGGCTTTCCGCTTATTACTGTCCAACAAGATTGTAGTAGCATCGATCTTGTGGATAAAGTCGATTATTTGCAAACCTCATTCGTCTGAGAGCGGCTTTGACGCATGATGTCAGTTTTGTGACATTTCTTTGTGCTTATTTAGTGAGTATAACTGAACTGATTGATGATCTATGCAAATGCACTTTGTAGTTATAGTTAACTTTTATTTCAAGGTTTTGGTTGAACTGCGAATACAGTTCATGTTCAGCTAGTGTGTTCCCTTTTGGGATTCCATTTGTTGCTTCGAGCCTATCCACTGAGATTTCGTTTGATCACCAGTAATTCACAATATCACATTGACTACTGGTTTTTAAACGAACCTTAAAATGCAAAGTTCCGTTCTTTATTACTTGGATATTAATTCGTCATGTCGAAAGATTGAAAACTATCTTGAACGCTTTGAGATACGGTTCATTACTAACGGAAACGTTAAGGAGACTAAACATACGGATGTTCTCCTGTTGCTTGTGGGAAGAAAGCTTATGCATTTATCGAAAATCTTGCCTAGCCGAGGAATCCGAGATATCTGAAATGGACCGAAGTAAAATCTCTTTTGTTGGCACCCGTTGGTCCGGTAAAAGGTGAATCGGCTGAAAGAGCCCATTTTCTTAACTAGGTAAGGAAATCTGATCAAGACATTTGCGATTTCACATTGCCACTATAAACTCAGGTACCAAAATGTAATTCTAGTGACCAAATGAAAATTCAGTTACATTCTCGCCTTACGGCTGACACCAACCACCTTGAAGTACATCAAAAGTTACTCGAGGAGCCTACATTCCAGTCTGTTCACTCTGTGTGTGAACAGTTCCAGGATGTGGAAGTCGCAGCATGTAAAAATTTCAATATTCTATGCAATAAGACTGAAGGATTCTCCAAAATGTTGCCTAGTATTTCGCTGAATTACAAAGTTAGTAGCAGTACACGTTAATGGGTATAACAGGGTCCGGCGCTCTTCAGGAGTCCGACTTCAAATGAAAAGCAGCTCCAAAACGGGGCTTCCTGCGTTAGATTGCACTCCCGGCACAATTATGCGCATTGAAAATCGAACTTTTATAAACGCGATAAGCCTGGGTGCATCCGGTACGTTTGAGAAGCTCACTGGCATTATGACATAGCGGGCTTAGATAACACCCAGTGTAGTAACTTGACGTGACTTCGAAACTTCCTTATTAACAGTTGACCTTTTTAAATCGGATCGCTTGTATGAGACTGTCACGACTGTTAAAGGCACTAAACACGATTTCACTGATGATAGTGGCAGCTTTGAGTTCAATACTCCAAGGTTCCACTTGGTCAACTTTTATCCCGAATACAGCGTCCGTCTTGGTTCACTCACCATATGAGACATCACAGGACACTTCATTACGGTTGCGGGTGTAACCGCCACACCCATTTTTGGTTCTTGCAACGAGGTACTTGATTGCGATTTTGTTGTTACACTTTCAGGTACTCTATTTTGGTATTAACACCCATGGTGTTGTTTTACATATTATTGTCATTGGTTGCTAGTTCTGAAAGTAACTGTGCTTTGAAGGATTAAATTCTTAAACATTCTCAAGCTACTGGCCACATGAAAGTATGCCCCTATGTTCTTCCAGTGACAAGTAATCCAATATTTCTCAGATGTTGCATCCTTCCTTAGGATCTCTGTCAAATGGCTGAAAAACAAATTCTCTTGTCAGCGGAGTCTTCATCTTGAGCTACACCACTAGATTACGATGGAAAAACCCCTGGAATATGGAGCGATTACTTCTTGACCGCTAATCGTTGTTTAAATTAGCTCACTTTTACTACTGCTGAACCGAAGGCATTCTGAATATAGTTACTGGTTCATAGGTGTTTTGAAAGTCGACCTGAAAGGTGCATGCATTCATATCCCTGTGAATGAGTCAGCAATGCTAATAGCTGCAATCAACACCCCATTCAGGTCCTATCAATACATGTTTTTGTATTCTGGCCACATCAATTTACCTGCTGTCTTTCAACAAGTGATGAATAAACTTGCGAAAGATATCGACGGAGTTGAAGTCTACTAAGATGATGTTATCCAGCGTGCCACAGTAAAGCCATTCATGGTGCGTTGCTTCGAAACTATTCCAGAGTTCTTATGATAAAATCGTTGTCGCTAATGCAAACAAATGTTCCTTCTTCATCATCAATTTTGAATGTATTGGCTATTTCGTTGACGGCATCGGTTCCGCACCGGATCCTATAAGGTTTTCTTCTTAGGTAAATGCACCAATATTCAAGAATTTGTCAGAGTAAATCAGTTTATCCGGCTCTCTTCAGTATTATTCTAGTTTCATTCCTTTTTGTCTATTTCATTTGTCTTCTCAGCCCTCCTTTCAGCGCTCAACTTTTATGAACAATGCGTTCGCCCTATGTCTCGTTTTTCGTCTTTTAGTGCCATTTTTTGCTTCCTCTGTCCTACAATCACCCCTATGCTGATTACCGATGCTTCGACTGTTGGAGTTGGTGCAATATACAGTAGGATGGCAAGCCAGTTATTTTTGTCTCTCGTCGTTTAAGCAAACAGGATCTCGGATATTCACAAACCGCCCGAAGCATTGGCCATCTACTGGGTAGTCAAGTGTCTCCCCGCTGTTTGTTTTATATATATTTCCAGGTTATTTCTGATCATGAGGCTCTAAAATTCATATTCAATCCAACAAAGTTCATGTCCTGAAATTCTGTTGCAATGGTGCCTCCATCCAGCTGCAAAGCTGTTCTAGATCATTTGCATTCCAGCCATCTAGGCTGTGAGAAAATGAAATCACTCGGCAGGATCACTTATTGTTAGCCAAACGTAAGTGCTGATATATACCGGATTGCAAAAGATAACGGGAGTGTCTGCACAATCTCAAGCCATGCCATCAAAGCGGACCCCGTAGCCAAAGTCTAGTAAGGCTTGGTAGCAAGCCCATGCAGATTACTGTAGTCCGGTCCTGAACAAATACCGTATTTGGTGGTCACTGATTCTTATTCTAAGTAAGCAGATGACTTGTTCTACACATCAATAACTGCGGAGTTCACTTCGCATTCACTTCGGAAGTTATTCAGCAAAGAAAGGGTTCCTCCAGTTTTGGTGACGGACAATGGAACTCGCTTCAGTTCGGAAGTGCTAGGTGCATGGCCAATGAGTATTTGCTGCAGGCCTTTATTTACTTCTGGCAGACACCAGTATTCTATTGAAGCGACTGAAAATTTTGTGATAATATTTAGGTGTTTTCAGTGTCTTTAGCAGATAAATCCCCAAAGAAACCATGTTCCTATAAATAGCACCATCCTCCAAATTTTCCAGCAGAAATTGGTAAATGCGACATTCTTTACAGGACTACTCGACGGTACGATGTTGGAAGTACTGGCCATTTTCTATATGCGGCCAAAGGAAAGCAAGCTCTTCATATGGTCTTCCCATACTTTGTAAGAATGTTTGCGTCGCCGATTTATGACATGCTAAACAATATGGAGGATTATAATGTATTTACCCAGGATAATGCCAATATATTCACTTATGAGGTTGATGTTAACATGAGTCCGTGCTGTTCGCATCAACACCTACCTGGACGACGAATATCTGTGCTTGCTGGATTGGGAGACGAGTGGCCGGGAAACGTCAAGCTGAAACCATGATGCTGATATATTAATGCTAATGATGATTGGCTTAAATTAACACCTTCCCTCGTTTCAAATTATTTCTGCCCCATTGCTGGAGCCGGAGACATGAGCGGCTGGAGTGTAGAATCTTGCGTATCCTCTGGGTTTCTTATTTACACTGGTATTTCACCATCGCTGAATTCTGTGGATAAGCGTTGTATTCTACTGCAAAAACAATGCTAACGGATAAACTTACAGGTGCCTTTTGGTCATATGAACTAAGCGGGCAGTAGCACCGAGTACACGCTTACAAAAAATTCCATGCCATATAGATCGTCGCTTCAAGTAACAGTCAAATGACTGCTTAAGCTTATGCGCGACAGCGATGGACGGCGAACTTTGGTTAGTGAAGTCGTGTGCGTAAGAGATTAGGAGATCATGCATGGTAGAAAACAAAGGCTGGACCGTTGGGCTAAGCACCCCAAAGATCAGTTTAGCTGACTGCAGGCTAATGTATTTTGGCCGAAATCAGTGGTTGTGAATCATTGGGAGGTCTCTGTCGACCCCCATCGGAAGTGGAAGTAGAGTCTGACATTTGACTTCGGTTCTGACGAATTTCCCCCACTTCTTTTCAAACTGGGTGGAGAAACTCTGATAAAATCACGTACTGCCTTGCTTCGTGATTTGATTAATGCGGAGTGCATCTCGTTTTCGTGGGATGAGTCATTGATTGTACCCATCGTCGAGAAGGGCACACGGAGTGACTGTAGCAATCATAGCAGCATTAGTTTAATTTCGATGGTTACTAAGATCTTAACTTTCATAATACTTTGCCGTTTGAGGCCGATTAGCGGGGATAACATTCACGAAGAGCAGACCGGATTTCGTTCAGGTCGAGTTTGCATCGACCAGGTATTCATCCTTCGGCAATTACTCGAAGCGCGGCGCACACACCGCTGCCCTACAATCGTAGTTTTTTTCGACTTGAAAGGCGCATTCAACTCAGTGGCTCGGACAACTCCTTCCAGTGTACTCCATCGATGTGGTATGCTAGCGAAGTTCGTGAACCTGCTACGAGCATTGTACTTGAATACCTGTTATCTGGAGACTGTACGCGGTGATCCATCAGGTTCATTCAGAACAACTAGCAGTGTTCGACAAGGGTTCCCCATCTCGCCATTCTTGTTCAAATTCGTCATGGACGAGGTGACAGAAGGTGCTTTAGGAAGTTTCGGAGTGTAGAAATCGAACTGGGAAACCGAGGGCAGCTGTGTGATCTAGATTACGCAGAGGCACTCGTGTGTCTGTTCGAATCTGCGGACCATGCATAGCATGCACTAGACGGACTCTCGAGGCCTGTAGCTCGATTTGGTATGTGATTTACACCTTCAAACTGCAAAGTGTTGATTCAGTATTGGACGACAGCAGTGTCGAAGTTGATACTGGATGGAGAGGAACCAACGCTTGTGGGCCGTTTCACTGACCCTGGTAGCTGCATGTCGAATGATGGTAGCTCGGAAGTAGAAGTAAACACGCATATATCGATGGCTCGAGGGGCCTATGCTAGACTTAAGCACTTGTAGCTTTTGCCTGATACTTCCAAGAAGTTGTAAGGTCGTGTATACTGTAACGCAATGCGCTCAATTCTGTTGTGCGGTTGCGAGACGTGGAGTGTGCATGTCGGAGATGTTCATCGCTTGGAGGTTTTCGACGACCGATGTTTACGTAGTATCGCTAGGATTGGATGAAGTGACCGATTGAGTAATGTAGAGGTGAGGAATCTAGTACTAGGTGCTAATTCTGAGAACACCTTATTTCGGCATATGAAACCTATTAGGATACGCTGGTTGGGTCACGTGTTGCGTATGACGAACACTCGCCTACTATATCGTGTCTTACTTTGTGTTCATCCCACGGAGTGGAAGATGCCATGCGGAGGTCGATAGATGACGTGGCAACGTGGAATGAGAAAATGTACAACGAACTCATGTAAAGTGGATGTTTCACGTTTTCGTGGTTAGGACCCGGAAGACTCGCCAACTAGCTGGCTGGAGACACTAAGGGATATGCCGATGAACCGCAAACAGTGACAATCTTGTTGTCATTTTCTATCGAATCAGAATGACTGAAAGAGTGTGTTTGTGCTTCATGACTGTGTTCAGTATGCAGCATCTTATATGTCCCCACCCGTGTAGACTTATTCTCTGCCTGGGGAAGAGGCAGCGGTCAGTGAGGTTTGCCTTGTTGTTTAACGCCGAACGATGATGATGATGATGATGGCATCGGTGAGCGACAATTCGCTCCCTATTCCCACGATGTGTTCGCACATTATTCCGTCGGTTTTCCTTTAGGCAAGAAGTTTTATTAGCGGAACTTACTGATGATTTCGGGAATCTGCTCCACGCACGACGGGGTACTGGTGGTGGCGGATGACCCCACATAACCATCGTGGATGATGTGCGTTTCTTGGATCTCGCTGCCCTCCTGTATCCAGAACATGCGTGCCAGTGAAACCGTATAGACATCAAGGTATTCCTTTTCGACGAAAATCTAAAATGAGCTTTAATTATTATTTTGTGGTGAGCCCAACATGCAAACACAGGTAGACAGTTGTTCCAAGAATTCTTACTACCGATCAGTTCGTAATATGGAAAAGCATCGTCGGCACAGTGATGATTTAGACAGAAATAAATTTCCAACAATGTCCGTCTTTCTGTAGCATGTCATCTACCCATTATACGCAACCGGTTACCCGAAGTATTTATTAAAAATCAAACGGAAACGTGACACACTTTCGACAATGTCCGCCTTGCATTTGCGCAAAATGCCCAATCATCTCAGTATGATAACAGTAATCCTTTGCAGTCGGTCCCGCTCGTTGCAACAGCTTGTCGATAAAATCCTTAACCACTGATAGGTTAATCGCCAGTAGCTTCTAACCATGCATCCGCCGACTGGGGTATAAAAGACTTTTGACCAAAGCTGTAGTGTTTGAGTCCTTATCGGTGTAAGTCGTCCTATCAATGGCAACCCTAGAAGTAGCGGGTGGCAGGCGACGAGTGCGACCTCCTTGTGCATCACTCATGGGAATCACAGGGCTGTACCGCAGTCCCATCCATCACAATATCTGCTGGGATAGGTCTTTTCTTGATATAATCTGTTTTCACACAATATGTCTGATAGACTCGTATGGAAACGGAAAACTCGTTCAATGGGCCAAAAACCCCGGGAATCTTGAAACGGGTATGTCCAAGAATAAACGCTGGAGAAGACATCTTCCTGTTACCATAGATTATGTGTATAATGTGCAACACTTCGTGCGTCCTCACTTTATTAGTCCAATTGACGTTTCTGCCACTTTCCCCTACGAAGGATATAACTATGGACTAGGAAATCAAGAAAGCTTCAAACATTTCTTACGGTAACAAATCGCGCAACTTGACTGGTTTCCATCAGCACAAACGCCACCAAAAAGCTCAGAAACAGTTCCTAAACTGACCCCTCATTGACCCCGAAACCGACTCCATATCAGGCATTTTGCTAAAACCAGCGGCAGTTTTGGGGACTGTTTTGCGAAAAATGTCAGTAAACACCCCGGGTACGCATTTTGCAAAATTTCCCCGCAAAATCTTCTAATAAAACTTAATAAGATCCTAACATAAACGCCCGCACAAAGCAAACCGTATGACGCCCAACCTAAATCTAAATGCTGATTAAAGACGTCCATATCCTTCTTGCATCGGTCAGTATACCCAGCTGTCCACAGCCAAGCAAAATAAGACCAGCGTTGATGTCTGGAAATATAAAGTTGACGATAAACAGTCCGTCGAGATTTTTCCAAATCCTGAAGTGAAAGGGAAAGTATGCATTAACTTATCGCATTCAGCTGCGCATAAATGATCCTCCATTTGCTTTCATTAAATCTCCACAGCTTATTCTGAGTCAGGAGACGCTAAGCTATTGCCTATAGTCAGATGTAAAAACCGAATGGCTTTGGAACCCACCGCATAGATCTCTGGACTATTGTTTGTAGTCTGAGAGCTGTATTTGTTCTACCTGGGCGCGAGCAACCTCCAGTGCTTCCTTTCTTCTTCTCCCCATCGATTTTCTAGTGTCGACATATGTGAACACGCCCTGGAGCTACTCGTCGAATCATTTCTTGCCGTAATAGTTATAACGAAGTCCCTAGATAAGGGGACATCGAAACTGGTTGTATTGTATAGACTTTTGTGTACAATAAATAATGTCGCATTCCGGTAAAAAAAATGTGACGCTAAAAAGTAAACTAGGGGAAAAAGAAATTAATAAATAAAATAAAAAAATACACTCGTCGCCTCGTAAAGAATATAAAAGAACTCATCTATAAATAATTATATCGCATTAGGACAGGCTGCTCAGGAATTCGCCTAAAACCCAGTCAGGGTTTGTTGAAATTCGTGCTAAATATGGGACAGTGGAGTTCCTATAGATATTGATTCTGGAGGGTATGGAACGAAAATCGGATCGTGTCGAACTACGAAAGCGACACTCTGAAAGATGGTTGTGCAGAGAATGCGTGGGATCAGGAAGAATTTTGTTGGCAAATTTCTCACATGCTGATAAGTGTTGATCACATAGATTAAG
>LUCM01007278.1:157079-167966 GCA_008360955.1 Fasciolopsis buskii | reverse complement strand
CCTGAATTCGTGTTTCACTGACGCAGCAGACATCAATCAAAAGTGAGTCTACTGCCAGAGCCAAACACGCCTTTTGGCAAGCCTGCATTGAAGTGCGCACATTGAAGGAACCGAGTTTCAGAGACTGACGAGGCTTGAGAAAATGTGAGGAAGCAGACTGAAAACTGTTTACTACAGAGCTTGACAACGAACCGTTGGGAGCATCTGGCGTGTTATCAATGGAGATACTATGAGTAGGCAGAGGGGGGAAATATTGGGTTGGATATAAAAGAGATAGGTTGAATAAAAGAGAGGGAACTCTGAGCAGTAGCATACTTATCACTACGCCCGCCGATCGATGCAATGGGGTGTGTAGTCCTGATTATCGTGCGCAACGACCGATGCAGTATGGAATTATCTGTAGGCATGTATACCACGGGGATTGATGGACAGGTGCTGCTAGTTATTCCAGTCCATAGCAGCGACGGTCTTTCGCTTTGCATGCTCGGTGTATGTGACTGCGTCGCGAATCACGTTCTCCAAGAAGACCTTCAACACACCACGAGTCTTCTCGTAGATCAAGCCCGAGATACGTTTCACACCACCGCGGCGAATGAGACGGCGGATTGCAGGTCTCGTGATCCTGTAGATTTATGCTTTTTCGCTCTCATGCGTATGACTAATTCCTCTTACCTTTCAAACTGAGGAAAGCGTTGAGAATGCCACTCCGAGAAGTGCGTTTCATGTTTTAGTGATTCGTTTATAGAATGTGCCGGTTATCCATTTGGGGAGTTTTTCCTTGCTTATCAAATGTAGTAAATTCAGGACGTATCTCGGATGCATAAGATATAAAATCCGGCTGAGGTTCTGTGGTAGAAAACTCGCCAAAGCCTCGCTAGTATTTGGTGCAACTCACTACCGACAACGGTTTTACTGTCCTTACTACAATGAAAGGGTAAAAAATCACGCTCATCATCCTGCGTATCCGATGAAACGTTGCATCGGGCTAACATCCCGATTGGACAATATCGTATTGCGTTAGTTTAAATTTGTACTAGATAAATATGGTCGGTGTCAGTTAGAAGTTCTTTTCTCATACTCCACAATCTGTCTTATTCGTTTCCTGGTTCTCATGTTTTTTGTATGCATGTGGACAGAAGAACAAATTGGGTTAGATTTGTCATATCTGTGCATGTATTCTATACACCGCGCAAAGTGCCTAGACCGTGTTCTCCGTACTGAAAAACCATTAAGCAAGGTTTAACGTAATAGATACAATGCTTCTCGAAAATCTGTTCAGACAAGTCACTTCGGTTCAGTTCAGTTCATTTTGTACGACCATTAAACTTACACTAATGTACTTTGGTTTTGGTTTCTACCCCGTGGCTTCAAATCATAGTGAAGAGTAAATCCTAGCATTTTAAATCAGAAAAAATATGGCGGAACAGAAACATTTCCAAAGCGACAGTGCCTCTGATTACGGCGTTAGCTGTGCCACCCAAGGTCTGCAGCCGTTACGTCAGAAGATCACAGATCCCATATCGGTCATCTAACTCCAGCTACCAGCACCAGTTCACTGGTTAAATTTTCCATATCTTTCCTCTACATTACTTACCACTATGATCCATTGCTCAACCATTGCCTGTCTCGGAGAACAGTGTATACCTTAGGGGCGATCTATGGATTTGTGCTCCGATCACCTTTGCTTATTCAGCTCTATTGCTGGTTCCATTGCCTGGGTTCTTTGGCTCAATATTCCAAGTTTCGCTTCTGATTTACCAAGGTTGTTCTGTCTCTGCTGCTATAAACACACTGATGTCCAAATACCGACAGCCTTCTCACATCTTCCCGCACTGACCGTGTTTTTGAACCGTATAGCAGGACCAATTGGTAATCTGATGGCGTGCCGATATCACAAGCATTTCAGCTTGATAAACGCCAGTCGGTTCTTCTGTATACTCAAAGACACTTCCGATATGGGATCGCCTAGTGATATGTAACCACCTACATAACAACTTATCTCCTTTGCCCAAATCCTCTCCAAAAACGAGATTCGGCGTTGTGTCAATCTGTTACTGCAACAACGTGTTACGCTCGAGCAATGAGAAAATGCAAATATATCTACGCTGTCGTTCGGGCAATCGAAAGGTATCTTCAACTCACTTGGGGCTTCATTTAGAATTGCGACATCTACATATTCTTAATCAGACAATTTTCCGTCCAACCAAATATCAGTGCCACCATTCCTACCTAAGAATATGGAGATTTTCATAGCCGTCACAATTGCGAAATTGGAAAGATCGGATGAAATTGAACAAACTTGGTGAAATCAATTGTCGTGGTGAATAGGAGTGGTAGATCGCCATAAGCACGTACCCGGATTCGGCTGTTGGGCTGTTCGCATACAACTGTCAGAGCAGTGTAATTAATTGCTTCGGCACACTCTTCATTAGGAAGGCATTGTCACAGAAGCTTGCGGTTGGCTAAGTCGAATGCCACTTTCAGATCATGGAATACAGACCCACGGAAGGTATGTCCGTGTACTAAACCCTGTCGTATTGAGAAGATGTGAGGGATGCAATCACGATTGGGTCGGAAAGCGGCCTGATCCTCACGTTTAGGCCCTTCGGGAGCATTAGATAATCAGTGGGGAATAATGTCTGAGCACTTTGGATGCGATACCTACCAAACTAATTCTTCACAAGGAGCTATCACCTTTCTTGCAAATCGGTGCACTCCTCAATTCACACCAGCCCCAGGTCGATCCCAGGAGTTTCGTTAACTCTGATGTTAAGTCTTCGCCAGCATCCCTGAAAAAGGACATTGGGAGCCCATCTTCCCTAGCAATCTTTTGTCTTTTGAGCAAGTCTGTCTCCATGATGACTTCTATTTTTGAGGGATGACTCATACCTGCCTCCACTGTTTCACTTTCAAGCATAAGTGAGAGGTTCAATGCGAAGCAAGGTGAACTGCTCCCTGAAATGCTCTACCCAACGTTCTTAAGAGTGAATCAGTGAGCCGTCGTGTTCCTTGATCACATTTGGATTTCGCACTCCAAATCAATCCGTAAAAGTTGCGGTTATTCAAGATGGGCGCAGCTTTCCGAATTTCTCTATATTCCATTAAGCACCACTGCTTGCGATCGTTTGATGGGATTCTGATCAGTTGACGCCTCGCATTTACACACCTCATTTTGTGTGACCCTCGGAGGCGCAGATATGTGGGAATATTCGCAGGGTAACTGGCGTCGCAGTTGTCCATCGTTTGAGAGACCTATGCAATCTGAAGTTTTACGTTTCCTTCGCTGCTGCGGGTTCGGCAGCTTTTATGTGCTACCAATTTTCGTTCGGATGGTGAACATTTCGTCTTGATGGTAACCTCGATGGTTGGACCAAGTCTGAATGATGCGATCGCCGTTGTCATTTCAGTCGGCAGCTGGATCATCGATATGCCTTTCTGTCTCACTCAAATTACCAACTTGTACGTTGAAATCACGAGCACTGGCCATAACATCCATTAAACACACATTTCGAAGTTGTCGGACAAGTCCCAGTGGAAGCACAAAGATGACGAAGAAACATCGGCGTTTGTCATGGTCGGTGACCATTCCAGGGTTTTTGGCACTGCAGATTTTAGTTCCCCTTTTATTTTTCCGAAAGAACCTACGATTTTCCGAGTATTTTGAAATTGACGTTATTTTAGTTGTTGCGCGGTTGAAGATTTTTATGTCCGCAAAAAAGATTCATCAAAACTCGCGCTGTGATTGACTGTTTCACGTATTGACCACGGCCACCTCACAAAACTACATAAACGATAGAGCCCACTTGACGTCCGATTTGTATTGGTGGGTTACTAGTAGACGCGCGGCAGTATCCTGTGTTCGTCTTCTCTCTTCCGCTAGCGGGTTGGGCTGGCCGTTCGAATTCCGCCCCTTTTTTCTGCTCTGTGTCGCTGCTCGCTCAGGAAGCAGCTGTTTCGTTCCATTCGTTATGCGACTACGGGGCTTGAAGACTTGATCCGAGCCATTGTGTCTCCAACCTCAGTCTGTGTTCGTGTCCTGCTAGACCACAGGCTGTGCTCCTGTGCGATCGTGCGACGTCTGGTGCTTACGTCTTGTGCTTTAGCGTGTGCATAGATCAATCCAACTAGGCCACCAAATAGCGTTTCAATCGATTGCTGTTGGCACGCCCTGAGTCATCTAGCTGAACTGCGTGCAAGTGACTTTTGATTGGAATCTTGTCTAGCAGAGGTATTCTGTCTTAGTGTATTTGCAAATTAAGTGAAAAGAGATGAACGTCCCCCAAAATCTTGAAGCTTACAGTGGAGAACCACACATGGTCTCGCCGTAAGCGGGTCGACTTTAAAATCGTCTATCACTGGAAATTGTTAATGACGCATTATCATTACTCAGCGCATATTTGGTTTTAGACCTGCTTTGAGACTATTCTTTCGCGGTATTCCAACTATTAGTTACTGTTATCCCCTAGGGATGACTGTTATTTACATCGGGAAGTGCACGTAAAGTTTGGCGCATAGTGCATTCATTCTCTAGTGTACCTTTTATCTTGTTTTGCCCTGGAAAACTTTGGACAACATTCATATTTGAACCACCTCATTACTGTGAAATCTGTGATCAAGGATGTGTTTATCAACGTGATCTTGGTTTTATTTTTTTGAAGGCATTGAATTACTGACTAATTGTATTCGGCCCCTCATAAACAAATAGAGATTTGTCTAAAAGCACACGTTTTGCTTTTCTTCCTCGCCCAAATCTATAACTTGGTGGACTCACTGAGTCCTAAATACGGATTCAGTGTAACTTGAATATGGTAAACAGTTGGACCTGAAAATAATTATCGATTGCGGGTATTTTAACGGCAGCCTGACTTATCAAACACTTGTCCTTAAGACTTAATTGCCGCACCTCTTGTCCATAACGTGGTGGATTCTTTCCTGGCTATTGTATTTGCCAGTGATGTTCGGTTCTCCTGTCCTTTTATTGTAACTGGTTGGTTCAACTACATGTGTTTATATTTGGTTGTCCAAGTCACTCCTAAAGTTTGTTTCATATCATTGTACAGGACCAACTGACGCACTTGTCAATACTGATCATGTTTCATTTTTATTTTATAATCCATGTATCTGCTTGTATAAAGTATCGGTCAGAAATTGACGACACATTTCTACAGTCACCATCATCT
Organism: Fasciolopsis buskii; assembly: GCA_008360955.1. Lineage (NCBI taxonomy): Eukaryota > Metazoa > Platyhelminthes > Trematoda > Plagiorchiida > Fasciolidae > Fasciolopsis > Fasciolopsis buskii. The sequence goes on along the minus strand of LUCM01007278.1, from coordinate 162,786 downwards.
CCAATTAAGGACGACCAAGGCGAACCCCCAACAAAGCAGATGAACCGTCAGCGCTCCCCTAGTGTCCAGCAAGCCTCTTTTGCCAGTAAGTACCTCTTTGACGGCGCATTCAGTGAGTTCGCTATTCCCTCATCCAGTTCCTCTGGCCTGTGATGGTTTGTCTCGTTCCAAATAATATTAGCGTGTATCACTATATCACTATATCCAGTTATGCATCTCCAATTAGTCTTTTGCTTTCAACGGAAGCACATTACCAGCAGGTATACTTGAGGGATCCAGTCATTTCCGTGACCCCGTTATTTTTCAGCTTTCCGGGGTTAAATTTTCATTACTGGGAAAACATTTTCACTAACTGGTTTTTGAATCAACTTGTTACTAAACGACTTCCTTGTTCTGGACAGTAAGTTAACCATGCAGGTATCGCTTATCATCGCTGGCTGTTTACAGCGGACTGCCGCAAACGGTAAGCCGATTAGATTCCTACTGTTGGTGGTCTGCACTTTCTGCCCTCTGGCAAGATGACTGCCAAAACGGGGTAGGGGTCACGAACTAATATTTATTTGCTTTGTTCTGTGTACGCCCACGATGAAATATGGTTCAGCTGCTATTGCCTAAGTCCCTAAGGATAGCATTTGTTCTTTTCCTCATTAAACAATCTGTCAGGCCATTTTTATTTCTAGGATTTTTTGCGGAACTAGCCGTCGCATTATTTATCTATCACTTCACCTTTGTCCACACCGTTCGGAAACGAAGTCCGTATATTTGTAATGAGATGCCCGACATATTTTCCCTCCTATTTCTTCTCTTGTTTTCTCTCACAAGGCGTTATCTGGTCGAACCCCACAAGCTTTACTGCGCCTCTGCCCTTATTCTCTTTAGTTCAGCTTGTAAAACCATTAGCATTCAACGAGTGCGCTCTGGCTTTGGTTGTTGTCTCGCACGCCGAATTACAGTAGGGGGCAAATCAAATGGTCATTTGAAAGTCGTCAGGGCGGCAGAAATGTTTCAAATGCATTTTTTCCATTAACTGAGAATTCTTTTCCTGATATCTTGACAATGACAACTTTGGGCACGGCGTACATTCACTCGGAGCATTTTGTTGCAATATGCACAAAAAGGCCTTCATTTGCCAGGTTACCTTGGTTTGTACCGCGACAGTCGCCAACCAGGGGCCCAGATCACATGATTTTAATAGCAGTTATACATGGAATGAATTGGCAACTACGTTCAAACGGAAATAGGCACGTTGTTCAAGGGATAGTTAGTGCTCTTGTAATAAGTGTTACGCGGCTGTCTCGAGATCCTCGGGTAAAATGGCGGTTGCATACTATTCGAGGTAATAGGCAGAGTGAGCTGACGATGGTCACAATTTTGCCCCACTTTTCCATTCTCCTTGTCCGTGAATTCTATGTAGCGAGTGCTGGTTGATTCGTTGGGAAATCCTACTCCGACAGTCAAGTTTCCAAAGGTTCACTATGATAGATACCATGTGTTTGCGCAATATGCGTAGGTGACCGTGTATCCTTAAGTCAAATGTCCGAACACCATTCGGCATGGCCTGGTTGCTCGGCTGGCAGCACAGGCGCGATACAGATGCGTGGGTTCCGATCCCATTGGGATCGGAAACTTTTCACAGTTGGGTCAGTTTTACATTTATCACAAAGTAGTTTTGTTTTGAAATTTTCTGTACTCTATCCTATTGTATGCATTTGATGGTTCCTGACCAAGTTAGGTTTTGTTAGAAAATGCAGGTGGAGAAATATTCGAAGCGATTTGGATCGCACACGATGCAGTCATAGCAGCATTGCTATACGCAGCTGCTTGTTGATGAGCCACTGCCATCCCCGGCATCCCTGGTTAGGTTGAATGTCTTGTTTTCATGTGTACCCTTTTATTCTGATAAATCTCACAACCAAGTTGATTTTGTCAACGCTTTGACGCTTTATGGTGAGGTAGTCATTTAGCGCAGTTTGGTCATCTATGGATCTCAAGTTCGCGGTTCAGGTGGACATTCGGGGTGGTCGATCACCGACTTTGTAACAGAAAAGGACAGCTCAGACTGATTGCGATTATGGGTGTAGGATTTAGCTGTTCCTCAGTAGCACGTATTCCGAATCAAAGGTAGCTCGGAAATCAACATTGCATAACCATGAAGTACTAGCAAGTCAACTTTTAACCTCCAATCTCAATCGAGGTACCTCTAACTGAACTTAGCGACTGCAGTTATCGAGCTTTTTTTGGAATTTCGTCCCACTGGAAAATTCGGATATACCAGCAGCATTGGGGACTGCAAGATGTCTGTCACACTAACCATTTCACTGTTGTTGACCGGCTTTGGGAATTTGACTTGGATGGTCTGTCTGGTTGCGAAGTTCGACATTCACGCAGCCGACGAACAACGTGATGCCGATTTCGTTTCGTGCGATTGAAAGTGATGCTGTCTAAGCGATGGTCAACACGCGTTCACATGGAATTAGATTTGTCACACGATTATGGGGTTTCGTGTGAATTTATGTTTACCGTCGAGATAACTACTTTTCATGACGATTCAGTCTACTGCAGTACAACAGTATATTAGGTGTTGTATTGTAAAATCGTTTTTGCTGTTTGTTCGCTCGAGTATCCCGATTACTCGTGATCGTGCTGTCACTTTCTCTCGAGAAAGAAGAGAAGAAATGTGCATTTATAAAGTTAGACTGTGTTCCGTGGGTCGGCTACTGCAGCGTTCTTTTCACTTCCCGTTTCTGTAGGTTCAATCTTGGTCTGCTTCTTATATTCATTCCCTAGCAACGTGAGGAAGTCAGCGGTCAGTAATGCTCACTCTGCTTTTTAACGGTGTACGGTTATGTTAATGGCCTGTCGTAATCCGCTACCAGTGGATTACGTTATTTGGACTATCACATGACATTGATTTATTCGTCAAGATCTGTTTATTTTCAATTGTTTAATCGTGACTGTTACGGCTGCCAGGTCTATAGACCATCGACGACCAAGCGCGAGCTTTTTCCCTTCATTATATGTATATGGTGTCTGCATCATCTCATCGTTACACTCCTGTCACACGAACGAGATGCCAGTGGGAACTTGCAATCGAGATATTCAATCATGTAGATGAATTGACATTTGAGTGCCAGATACACACGTCTGATGTGCGGCAGTAACCATGAAACTAGGCGCATGCATCTGGCAGTCGGTTTACTCACGCACAGAGCTTCCAGAACCGTCGTTCTAAAGGTTGACAGTACGCCACCCACAAAGAACAGCCAGCGATCACACTTGTGATCCCTAAATTGGATTCACACCTGGAAACCTACTGGTTAAAGTTTTTCATGATTTCATACCATGATATTGACTGCCTATATATATATATATATATATAAAAAAAAAAGGAGAGATGAGACATGAAATAAAGTCAAAAATTAGAGATAAGACATAGTAAAGCAATATGACCTATAATGTCACTAACATAATTCCACATGAGCGCGTAGAGCTATATAATCTCATATTCATCATCAGATCTGTAGGATCTTGCACAGAGGCGATTATGTACCTATATATACCTAGTACAATAATCACGAAATGACAATACATAATAAAATGGTAAAAAAAGATAAATATTCAGAATAAACTCACAATCCTTACGTATATACCATGACTTGAGAAGAATTAACTCGCGTACGATTTTATGAGCGAGAGATATGAAAAACATGAATTACTGATCAAGAATCAATATTTCGCGATCTAGGAATCAGTGAGTGTGCTATTGAACCACTATCGAACAGCCTTATAGCCATTTCTTGGGCCAAGTAAATTTGCATTACTTAAGGAAGAACCTTTTATTTTTTTCAGGATCAGGAGAAAGGTGCATAAACCTTGAAATGTGTCAGGAGCGGATTGTATTTATGTCCTGGAAAAAAAATACCTCAATAGGCAGAATGGGCGGCATTGGAGCTATCCGCGATAGCATGTCGCTCTTTCATACAGTTTAGGTCGACGTTGAGAGATCTTAACATTGTACGACACATCGATAAGTCGAATGTGGGCAACCACTAATTTCGTGCCCGGGTTCGCCATCAATCATGGGCCATCTACGATGAGGCTCTAAGAGCGAGGCAGTGATGCAGAAACTAAGAAGACCATCTCCGGACATTCATACCACAAACTGTGCGCGGCTACGTTGACGACACTTCTAGTGCATTAAACGATCTGAAGTACATGCGACGTTTTACCATCATCAACGGAGTTTCAGAAATCAAGTTCACCATGGAAACGAACATGACAAATCACCTGCCATTTAGACGTGCTTGCCACACGGTACAAATAATACAAGCACTTTGGAGACATCGATACCACAAGCACGCATACATCAAATCCTACAATTTCAAAGCAACCAACCAAGCTTCACAAGAGAAGCTGCATACGACATTTCAAAAGAGCCAATCATGCAGGCAACACTGCGGAGCGGAAGGAAACAGAAGAAAACTGTTTCAAACTGTTTTTGCGTAACGGTACACATAACTTCATTAGACGAAAGCGACAAAAAAAGAAGTACGATAGCTATCGGCCGAACATCCAAGCACGAAAGCTCTTGGGCCGTAAATCAAGCATATACTAAAATGACAACAAGAATGAATCCCATGGAATTGAAGTGGCACATAAGCACGAACTACAAAAAACTATCGGAAGAAAGAACGGCTGAAAAATCGAACACCGTTACTATAAAATCGACTGTGAAGAGTGATAACATAAACACGGAACAATAACGAAAGACACCGGGACAATACGATCGTGAGCACTCAACTGCAAACAAAAAGCAGACCACTCTCCTTAAGTTCGTTCACGAAGACCGGGGAGGGGTCCATTCAAAACTTCGACAAGATAGGCGTCGCCCAGGTAGAACAAAGCATTCGGAGAAAATCTCGAAGCCTGGAACTCCTCGAAATCAATAACAACAACGCAGATCTGACACGCATAACCTATGAATCAGGATCGAAGGACAATAACACAACAGTCGACGGACGCTGATTCAGCACTACAACTATGTCAACAATAAACGAAAGGTGACAAAGCAACGGGGGCAACACCTAGCCTAACACTTACCAAGAGCACTAAAACAACAGCAAAGACTAATACAAATTTAGGAGACACGCAAACCAACGCCGCACAACAAGACCGACGAAAGTACTTTCGGAATTTATTCAACTTCAATCAAACTGCCACACGATAGTAACCAATACGGGTCTGGCTGTTATCTGAGCTAAGCTGGAAGAAACATCATCCTCGAACCTACTATTTATATATGTATTAAAGACGCAGTATAATAATGAATGTTGAAAAACTGCCCGGAGCTAAACCGTCGCGTTTATGTCGCGTAGTTATCTGCAGGTGCCTCTGTCCACAGCACCAGTACTTTTTGGCACTCCGAATGAGTCTTTAACGAACGATATGCACGGGGTGTGACATGATTCGATTCTGTAAGAATCAATTGGAGAGTACAAGTAGTGAGTGAAACAAAGAGACCGGCCCCGCATACCTGACGACGATAATAACGTAACCGGTCGTTCTCCGGGCAGTTTATGTACACCATGCAAAATTAACACTACTGCGTCTATAATAAATATGTAATCTGGGCATTCTGCCCTCGTTCCTAAGGTTGGCTCAGCCCAAATGACAAAGTTATCAACGAATAATATATATAATGTATAAT
>LUCM01007278.1:34156-155792 GCA_008360955.1 Fasciolopsis buskii | reverse complement strand
ATATATATATATATATATATATATAGAAGCAGGAAGTAGTATCTGGATGCGTGAACAAAATTTGCCCGGGAGCACACGACCGGTTTCGCGGTTATTGTTGCTCGTCAGGTATGCGTACTCGATGCTCTCTTGTCCAAACATCCACATACTTGTACACTCCGAATCGATTTATATTGCTCACCAGAATGGAATCTGTAGCAACAGGAGTGTGCATGGAAGCTCTTCGTCGAAGAGTCCACAGAAGAATCACAACTGTGATTCGTTGATAATTCTTTGTCTGTTGGGCTGAGCCAACCTTAGGAACGAGGCCTGAATGCCCCAGAATATACATATGTATATATAGACGCGGGAAGTAGTATCTGGACCTTCGTAAGACCCCAGCTGTTTTACTGCTTGCAGATCTGGTCTACTGCTCCAGTCAAAGACAATTTCTTGCCCAAATATGTGAAACATCTGTGTACTTGAATGGTGCGTGAACCAGAAGACAAGCAACATTCCGAGACTTTTAAGCTGTTCTTGTTTGAACGACTAAGGCCGAGAGGAGATTTGATAGAGGTTTTCAGATTAAGAAAAGGAATTTCTACAATGGGACAGGACCCTGTTTGGTGCCTATCTCACCCCAGATCTACCTGTTCACCCATATACATTTCTTAAAACAAGCGCTTACGGCGACATAAAGGCCGACATCTTTTTAATCAATTTATCAACAAACGAAATCCATTGCTTATGCACGCGGTAGGCGTTCGATCGTTTGAATGCTTGTTGGGAAGTTTCTGCTTGACTGTGTATACTTCGTACGTGGTATTGCCTTGCATCCTTCTTGATCTCACTTGCGCGTTCTTCCCTGGAACATCTCTCCGGTTAATTAGCGTTTTCACAATAGGCCTGCTTGGGCATTTACGATTCCATTTGCTAACCGTTCGTTTTCACAGTGGATGGTGATCTGTGGTATATTGACTTATTGATCTTCTTTTTTATGATTCGCATGCCCGAGAATTATCCTGTTTTCTTCCCTGAAGACGCAGTGGCAACAACGCGAACGTATTCAGATCTAGGAAGTATCCAAACTTGGTACTGACAGATTCTCCAGAGGAGAGGAAATGGAATTGGACATTGCTCGAAAACCACGACGTTAATTGAGTGAACAAAAATAAACCACCAGAAGTTGCAGGGGAACGAGAACCATCCGAAGCTCGTGATCCAAACATGTGGCTGAAAGCATTAGCCCTGCGATTCGATCTGGTCTAGCCAGTAGACGAGTGTACACAACACGTTAGGAAAATTCGGCTCCGATGAGGGAAGCGAAAATGGTGACTACTTATTCATGTCGCAAACCCCGATCTACTGGTTGTCACCACTACGCACCTCCAGCACCCGAAAGACCACTTGGCTGTTTGATACTATAGCGATGGTAGGACAGCACATCATACCGACTATATCTTGGTACGCTTTAGCTGGAAATCATCGTTGATCAAGGACTGCCGGGCATAACCCATCTTTGTAGCGGAAAAAGCCAATGACAAAAACCACATACCGGTACGCAGTGATCTGAAGCTTCAGCTCTTAGCATGAGAGAAATCTCTCCCGTTTTGGAGAGTTGATGCTTCTAAGCTAACAATCTCGGACGACGTTCAAACTTAGTGAAATGCCATGAAATCCACACCAGCGGTGACCCATAGAACTAGTGGTTCCCCTTGGAAATTTAAGCAAAGCAACACATTTAGAACGACTGCATGTATATCGGGACCCTCAACCGTTGCCCCAAGGCCAAGACTGGGATATTGCTCAATTCACCTGATTACCATAACCGTTGTCGTGAGGCTGCTCGCTAATTGAAGAGAGACTGTCAACAGTATTGGACTGAAGTTTATGACCGATTAGAAACCGCGGTCGCCGTCGGGGACTTTAAAAACTGTTTGGACTCAAATTCGTCTCGAGAGTGTGGAACCTCCTCTCTTACTATCCGACGGTAATGGTCAACTCATATCGTGGTACTAATACTAGTTTCAAAGATGGGTCACTTACAGTGAGGGTGGAATCTCACTCGAGATATTCAAATCTTGTTCGCTAATCTTATCAGACTTACTGAGTTGGCTATTCCGTCCCATCGGAGACACCAAAATCCTTCCCAAATACTGGACGATACTGTACTTATCTTACAAACGGACTGCTGGTCTCATCGACAGAGTGGTCGGGACTATTACTGCCATCCTACTAAGTCGATTCGTTGCCACTCGGTACTCGTGAATTCTTTTCAGACGGTTTTCGTTAAAGAAAAGACTGTGCCGATCAGATCTTTACGTAACGGTGGGTTCTTCATCTGTATAAATTCCGGTATCTTACCATTACATGTTCGTTGATTTCCATGCGGCACTCGACTCATACATTCAACTTTAAGGCAACGAATTTGGGACATACCACGAAACGACTGGATTCCTGAAAACTGTGGTTCTTTACAACTCCATGCTTCAGGGCCATGATTTCCGATCTCCTCCACATAACGGCCTTTTGTGGCCATGGGACATACCCCTTCCATTACACTTGTGTGTCAGGCCTGTCATAAAAAGAACCTCGACAAGTTGTTAGGATTGTGTAACTCGGCAACACAGACTCACATTCATGCCTATGACGCAGGTTCTCTACTTCTCATTCCTGCGGCCAACACGATTGCCGGTCACCAGCCATATTCAACCACGCTGGAGATTGTGTAATGCCTCTTGCTCTCAGCAGTTTTCGGATAACAATTCAGCCAGAGTTAGGCCTCGTCTTCGCCGACTATACTGTCGTTTTTGCAGATGACCTGGAAAATTTGCATGAGATTTTCGGCCTTTGTTTATCTGTTGGCCTAAAGTCAAACTTCAAAGAGCAACATTCTTCCTGAGCCAGTGGTGGAACTTTGAAGCAGTTGCATCACTTCAAACACCGAGGTTCTACTATTCAGCTAAAAATTCCAAACCAGATTCGAACTTAAGCATAGTTTTGATCGCACAAAGAGAGTATTTGTACATATCAAAACATTGTCGTCTCCTAGTGAAGCTGTGCATCTGTCGAGCTACCGTCAGCTCAGTCATTACTTATGAATGTGAACCCTGTTCGTTGGGGAGGGGGAAGACGCGAAAAGGTTGTAAGATTTCCACCCCTAGCGCCTCCGCTACTTGGTTAATATTAAATAGTGTGATCGAGGGGTTAAACTTTGCAGCGGGTCAACATCACAAATACCACATAACTTCCAGTACTTTAACGACACCCCCGGCTCTGTTTGGCCATGTTCTGCGGCTCCTCGAAACGAAACCTATCGTAGGCTTATTCAGACTAGCACTATCGCCTTGTTGGCGTTGGTTATCATTACTAAGGCGGACGCGGATCGGTTATTGGGGTTTTTGCAGACCTTGGTGCAGATTGCTACGTGTGAATGGCTGCTGTCAGAGGCATCCAGGAATTCAATTTATCTTCATACAGTAGATATCTAATTATAGGACGGCTGCTAGCGACATCCAGGCAGATAATACTTTAGAGCCAACAATGCCTCTCGTCCTATCGCCTTACCGTTTTGTTGCACATCAAAATCAAAGGGACATTTAATTTTGTCGGTTCATTTTCGACAACGCAAATAGTATAAACGTCCATTTTTATGCAGTGATTGCCGCCAGCAGTAAAAAGCTGAAATGTTCGGCAAAGTAATTGATCTAAAAAAATTTTTTTTCTACCACGGACACACTCGATAGCCGTTTGCGCAGCTGAGGTAAAATATTACTGAAATAATTCACCATCTGATATCATCGCTCAACTGACCATTAAGAAACTATACAGCTGTTTCATCCCTGTTAGGAATCATCAGCAGTGCATATCCACCGCGCGACGAACGCTTTGGACATGACCTACAGAGCTTGGCTACTTACTATGTGTTAGTAGTAGGAGATAGAATGCTCTCATGGAATAATTCACCATATGATATAATCGCTCCACTGATCATTAGGAAACCATGGAAGCACTGTACAGCTGTTTCATCGTCATACTTAGGCTACATGAAAAGAAGTCATCTACGAGTAGGGATCGATTGGTATGCGCTAGCGGCCTGTGGCCGTGCAGATCAGTGACGGATAGGTGCAACATCATGTGGTGAAGTTCAGCGAACCGTTCAGAGCCTGCCCGGTAGCGTAATGGCTAAGGCGTTCGACTCGGAATCGTTCGTTCCGGGTTCGCGTCCCAGTTCGGGCGCGGTGGATATGCACTGCTGATGATTCCTAACAAGGATGAAACAGCCGTACAGCTGTTTCTTTATGGTCAATTGAGCGATATCACATGGTGAATTATTTGATGAAACATTCTTTCTCCTAATACTAACACAAAATATGACTATTGTTACGAGAAAATATAGAACAGCACTATTTATAAGTGACCGTTCGCTTCAGTACTGTAAAACCTGTTTTCTTCGCTCTGAATTTTCTCTTCGTTTTTTGGCTTATTGGTGATCAGGATTTCACAAAGTGTGATGGTAACATTGTCCTATTCTGCACATAGAATGGGTTTACATTTAGCAACGGGTGTGTGAGCCTTGACACTTAGCTTTACTTGCTCAACCTAAATTTTCTAATTGCTTCCAGTTAGAATTATGTCGGGTTTACGATCAGGCCAACCTATAATGCGAATCTCAACAAAGAATAGTCGTACTTTGCGGTGTTTGCTGTTTGTATTACTTCGCTGTCCTTCTGCTCATTTGTATTGTGATTACCAGTAGAAGACCATGTTCTGGCATGTTTTGTATGGAGCATTAGATGTCGGTTCCTGTTTACTGTCAGGAACTGATTCAAAGTGGTTGTAAAAATGCGATCCAAACGAAGACCCATCGTTTGTTCTCATGTTAACTGTTGTAGCTGATTCCTTCTTCCTTGATGCCGCGCTGGTGGTAACGTAAGATCCAGTTCCTCTGGGTTGGACTTTTTTCTATCACCAAACACCACTCTTTTCTTTCGGAATGGTCTCCGGTCCAACAATAAGTTGGAAGCTGATTGAGGTAAATCATCTTCCGTAAGGAAGTTGGTCATAATATCCGCTGCATTTTTCTTGTTGAAATTGCTAATAGTCACTTCATTTTAACTGATTTGAAATCGATTTTTTTGCCGGATGAGGACAGAATAATTCGATTCGTTGTTCTTCCAATTGAAACACTCGGTTATCTTTATTTTTATTTCTGGGAAACGTTGAGCTGTTAAAATGACAACATTGTCCCTTCATTCACGGCAAGATGCAACCCCATGCTGTTTAAAAAGAAAAAAGCGAAGTGGCGGGGCTTCGTTTCCCTCTGTCGGACTTAACGTGAATGCATCCCATGTCCAACTATAGATTTATCAAAATTGTATTGCTCAGTCCAACTGCAACCGGCATTCTTTGGAGTTTTGACGCGTGCAGTCGAAAAATACTGAAGCCGTTTTTGTCGACTTAATCGCCTTTCTTGATCGTCTACTTGATTTTTCGTCAGTAGCGTCTTGCTGTTCCTGTACATTCTTCCTTTACTATTGTGGCATCGAGGTGCATTTTTCACCTAATGAATCGGTTTGCTCGTCAAGACAATATTAACCAAATCTGCCACAAAGCATGCATTAGAGGATTTAGGATTTCGCTCAGATGAAACTCGTCTCGATTTTTTTCTGGTTAAATTCCAGTTGCTCATTCTTGCATAATTTCTAGAGAAAGTATGAATGCCAACCGGTGTACGATATTACTAATCTTACGTTTTTGTTCTCATTTGGTTTACACCACATTAAGCTTTATCTCCGATACTTCCTAATCTATCCATTCAAAACGCAGGTAGGTTCTTTGGTTTCTTCCGTGGGTCGTCTGAGATGGTTCCTGTCGCTTCCACTGTACGGAGTGAAACGCTGGAAGCTAACGGCGAGTCAGAGCCTAATAATGGACATTCCAGTACATTTCGGGAGAACATGGATGCATCCCTTCAGATTCTAACAGATGATGCTCCCGGTGAACTGGATTACTCAAATTCGACGGAGAATTATTTAGTCAATGCAAATGATCAGTTGCTATCGAATCCGGAATCTGCACCTAACTCTTTGCAGTTAGTTCATCGCATAGATTTTCAACTACGTGCTTCGCGCTACGAAAATATGTATTTATCATTTATTACTTCACACACAAGTTATTGGACCAATGCAGATGTTGGAATGCTCATAATGACACAGTTGTTTGGTGCTATTCACCCACCAAAGTAATTACTCTGTTCGGTTCCGCAACAAACCTACGGTCTTTCAGTACGTTTTTTCTGTGATATTTATTGAATAATTTCGTCTTATCTAGGTGCAGTGTAGTTTGATTTTCCTTCTCTCAGTCCATTCCAGTATCACCACCAGTCGCAATCAACCACCTATGCACTACTTGTCAGCATAATCGAGTTAATAATTTTCACTTCAACGTTTTAATCTATCCAACCTCAGTAATTCCACTCGTTTTCCATTCCACTATCCCTAACAATATCTTTAGTGTTTTGGAATTCTCATCTATATTACCTTGTAATATTTGGGATGGCGCGTTCTCTTTTTTCCATTTATGGAGATGTTGGATGTGATATTTAGGCTGACAACGGCAAAGATCTCGCTACGCTCCGTTTGGTTCCGATGTACCGTTTTTATCACCATATTGCCAATACTGATCGAGTGTTCGTGGACGGTTCCCTTATGAACTTGGAGATGTCGCTTCCTAGGAATTTGACATTTCTTTGCTGCATGGCTGTTTTTCGTCCTTTTTCCGAGTGGAAGTACTTTCTGTTCCACTGTCTTTTATGGTCTCAGAGTTGTTATTTTATTTTTCTTTCCAAGTGAGATATTCTTTGGATGATCCCTTATTGCATACTTTAGCAGCATTTGAGCTTTCATTTCCAGTGTCTTGAGACAAATGAACTTTTCGTCTGAATTGATTGCCTTCCTCGAATAAGAGCCGAATTTTTCAAAATGTCACCTAGTGAGTTATATATGTATGCCTATCACAACACGAAGACCGCACCACCGCATCCACAATACTTTGTATACGACTGTCAGGTAGGGCAATCGTTCTTTTACATATTATCCCTTTTGATTGTGGCATTTATTGTATGCCATTAAATACCTTCGGCCCATTGTCTCAACACCCGACAGCCGAAGTGGAGAAACCAGGAAATATTCCATTGTACCAATTTTTAACGAGATTGATGGTTCTAAGTGGGCGTCACCTATTTGTATTCCAGAATAGGTCTGTGCATCAGTCAGCCTGACAGTCAACTTCGGATTTGAAAACAGAGACTGATCCTTCATCCTAAGTTTTGTTTTTCTTATAATTACAACCACAAAGTAAGCAGGTTTTAGTATGAGGGTGCACCTGACACAGGGATACTAAGTGGACAAGTTGACTGACAATGAGGGCGTGGCGTGTTTTTGCCTGATGAACGTTCCTCCTAGAAACTACTGCTACTGGTGGTACTGTAATGTGGCGAGTGTGGCCCGCCAGTTAAATAAGACCATTGACTCTTATCGTGTTCCCCTGATCCGGCAAAGTTTTCTGGAAGCGATGCATGAATCGATCAACCGGCTACCGGCTCGATTTTAACATCGCGGCTTCCCTGCAGGTCGCGCTTGATTAGACAAGAGTTAGGGATGAATGAGTCTATTATGGACCGGACGATCGAGAAGTCCAGCGCCACGTAGATGAACTATAGTCGATGACGGAAAATTGATGATGTGAATTAGGAGTCCGTAAAAGCTGACATGTGCGGTAGGTCACACGTAGCCATCTTGTTTTCGAATTCCTTTCCCTCACATTGTTATTAATTTTTTGTCATTGTTCCGATGGTCTAATATTTTTATACCCTTGCAATATATATATATATATAATATATAATATATATATAATATATAATATATATATATATATATATATATGCGGATGCAACTAGTTCCTTTTGGACCTCCGGTTCTCAAATAAACACGAATTTTTCTACTGGTGTTTCAGTCCCCGTTAGGGTAACTGAGGAGACAATCAGGCAGTTGATGTATCTATTCTGACCAATAGCTTTTGAGATTACTTCCAAAATACACGGGAGCTAAAAGCGGGACTGCAGGATGTTAAGGATTCACCTTTCTGTTTTCAACCGTCAACCTAAAAAGTCTCACTATTTATACAACCTGCTTGCATATGCGTGAATCAAAATTGATCGAAGACTAAGCATATTAAAATGCGATTATCTTTCGGCGGACGTTTCCTATGGTGGCCTAATTGTTAATTTTTCGTCATGAATATTGTATCACTTGCAACAAACTAGGCCTTGAGCGATCGTGTCTTTTGTATTAGACGCTTCAACTCACTCTGTCATCTTATTGAAGAGTATCTTCCAAGAGCCTAATATGAATCTCGTTTAATAACTACAAGATCATTGTGGGCATATGACCTAACTGAAGATACATCAGAAGGGCATTGTTGTACGTTGCTGCATTAGCCAGCTACGGGGCACGGTGACTCACGGGTTCAACGTCAAAAGCAGAACGGTCGATCTAGGATTGTCTTATATCAGCACTACGCTGTTCTGAAATCCCGTAGGCGGTACATCCAAGAGATGTGACTAGTTTCTGATGCATAACGGTTGCTCCGTTCGATGATAACTCTTCACTTTCGGCGCAGTATTACTCACCGGTTTCCGCTACAGTTATGCTGAAAAGAAGCTGTACAGTAATAGTTCTCTGTTTCGGCATTCACGTGACTCCTGCATGGACCCTCTGTTGTCGTTTATTGCAGTCGTGCAACATTCGGGTTGGCAGTAGGCCAATCCCGCCGCCATCGCCTACTTTGTGATTTCGCTTGTCTTTGTTGTCCAATATCATGGTCGCAGGGTGACCTTTGTGCGAATGAACAAAAATGAAAGAAGACCTCTACCGCGGGATGTTAATATTTCGTATTGCTTTCTTCAGCGGTTAACTTTAAACAATCTGGCTGGAAATGATTGTGGCTGACAACCTAAGTGGGGACTCTTGGCACAGATTAGGAATATGGACTTCCTTGAGGATCAGCCTGAAGTGAACTATTTTCTTTTATTACTTCATAGATTGGGCCAGCCTTTGGTCTTTTTCGACTATGGACATTGGCAATTTTTTCTAAAAAACTATTACGCATCAATGCTATGCCATTAAAGCTTCCCTCCTGCAGAAATTCGGATGAGCATATAGCTCTGGCTTGGCGTTAACGATTCCTTCCTTAGAGGGCATGTGAACGCAATCAGTGTAAAACATTCAAAAGGTGGACGTTGACCTCTCCTCTGTGACTGGTCTCATTCAGTTCAGTTGCCACGTGAATTTGTTTCCTAAAATATTAAGACGGTTTTCCATGGGTAACTTTATATCATTCACAATTAAAACTAATACATGGCGCATCGATTTTTCGATGGACTCCTTACATCATTTGGTCGTGATATTTAGAGGAAGAGAATTAAAGAGGTCTGAAACATTGGAAAAATGTTCACAGTCAGTGAAATATACATATCTTGAAGTCGGTGACAATATGCGACGAACAGTTAGCTTAATCAGAGTCGGGGGTTATCAGTTGCGAAACGTGTGATAACAACCAAGCACACAACTGACTTCTCTTTATATTTTAAATCTTTGCTGCTTAATAACAACAAGAAAATATCAGCTTCCAGTGAAATTGTGCTAATCAGGCTACATAACATTTTTCATGTACACCGAAGCTATTGCCATGGAGATGACATCGGTTGTTTGCTACATAGAGCTTAACCTCCATATCCGTTCACTTCGGTTGGTAATTGAATTTCATCTGTACCACCGATTGCTTAACGTAAGCTGTTGAAAAGAACAGTGCGAAATGTTAACATCCCGCAGTATTGATCCCCTTCCGCTATTGTTCATTTTCACGAAAGGTGCAGTGCGTTTCTAACATTTCTATTTAGCTACGATTAAAAGAAAAAAACATAGATGCGTGTAAGCGAAACATTCGCAAAGGAATAAGGTTGTCATGTGAAGAATTACGGGGGCGAACTTGGCTTTGGTTTGTTTGCTTGAGTGGATGGAAAGCGGACCGAGAGTATATTGTGGGTCTTAGGGAAAACAGACAATAGCCACTCATTGAGATGGACGCGCATAACTTCAGGGAAAATAATTCTGTCGAAAATGGAGTTTCCTTTGGGGAGCGAAGTAGAGTGAACGGTGGCTAGATGCTTTGTTAATATTTTCATTATCGACTTTGACGTTGGTAGTAGTCGCGGGTTTAGCAGCAGTTTTTGTAGCTGCGGAAGTAATCGTTGTAGCACTAATGGTCATAATATTATTAGCTGTGGCACTATTAGTGGCACTGAAGGTTGCGGTATAAGAAACAAGAATCGATCGTCCCATCGTGAATCTCTTTTGTTCTCAGTTTATGTGCAATTTTATTGAATTAGATGTTTTTCCTCCTTCCCTACACCTTTGGGCACGTCTGTAGAACAGCGGTTCGGTGAATACCTTGCAATTTGCGCTGAGGTGAAATAAACAAATGCGGTCGCTTAACATATGGTTAGCGTGGGTCTGTAATCCACACGAAGTGCGCGAATTGTAGAATGTGGACAAAGATTTCATTGAATATAATCAGCTGTATTTCACCCTGTCGTTCTGTCGTATAGTTCTAATAACGGTGCTTTTATGGATTTATGATTGTCTTTTAATCACAAGTGGCAGCTCATGTGGGGTTAGTGATAATTTCTTTCCAGTCTATATTCACGCCAAATTCATATCTCACGTTCTTGTTTGACATGCATTCATGACTGCACTTATTTTTATGGTAATATAATCGTGCTACTTAAGGAATTTGAAAATTTGTGGTCTTAATCGTGCTACTCCCTGAACCACCGAATGTTACTAAACGTCTGCCTTTTACACATCAGACACGATTTCATTTCTGAATGGTTTGAAATCATTCAATACCTTTTAGGCTGGAGAACATACTCAATCGGTTTAGACACACTCAGGGAAAGAAGCTTTTGATTTCCACTTGCCTCGTGGAATGTCGCGTGGGATTCCGCATCAAACGCTTCGCTGAATCGCCTCGGATTGATAATTTCCGTAAAGAAGGTGTCTTTTTTGAGTTACCACTCTGTAAAATGCTTTCTGTCACCCTCTGCTATCTAGTCGCTGTTAGTATACAAAAGTCGGATACTCGGGTGTCCGTTCCACGTAGGTATGAAATGAGTCTTCGTTTGAAAGAAAGCCCTATTTTTGGCGAGGAAAATGCGATCAAAAGACACCACAAAGACCAAGCACTTTCCTAATATTGGTCATAATCAAACTTGCAGCGATTTCCGATCAAAGTTAGTTGGTACGAGACGTGCTACCGGCTTTCACGGGAAATAAAGAATATACTGCGGTTGGTAGCACTTAGTACGAATAAATGAAAAATGTTTCGTTTAGTTAACAGTTACGCTGTCTAACAGAAGTTTTATTGGTTGACTTTTGTTTGACTTGCACGTCACTGTTGCGACCAAATGCTTTGGTGATACACAGTCGGCAGTGTACGGTCTGATCTCAATTTCGGGATTGGCTTTACGTTGACTGAATGCCAGATTTTTCGTGTCTTAAATTATATTGATTTTTTGGACTACTGACAAACGTCATATGAAATGGAAGAATAAAATCTGAGTGAGTACTCGGTTCCATGGGAGATTCAACGATGCTGTTATTTACTACACTCACCTGAAAACAATGATCACATCGAAGGGATGCATGTTCTTAATTTTGTTTCAAAGCTTGGGTTTGATCAAAAATGGATAAGGAGATTTGCTCGCACAAGGCGAATTGTTAGATGAAGAGTTGATTGCTGCCTACTACCAGTAGTGTTACTATGTTTATCAATCTTTTGTATGACAAATCAGCCGAAGAATCATCTAGCCTAGTTTACTGTCAGTTTGCTTGGTTTCCCTAGTGTTTTAAAATTCACGTTGTTTTGGAGTGAATACTACCACTATGGAAGTTTCCACACATGTTTGAATAACTGAACGGTGCTACTATCTCAGTCAAAACTAATCTAAACTAAATCAAAAAACTCATCGGATGCCGTTGCAGGCGCCGGGACACTCCAACTTGATGAGTGAATCAATCAAGTAAACGTGATCTTAAAGCCTAGTTACCACATCTGTTCTAAGAAAAACGTCCTTTTGTTTGAATGGTAGTTATCACATGAAAATGGATTAAAGAAACGCTGAAGTCCAGTTGGCGATTGAATTGAGCAAGCACACGTAGATTCTTAATCACAGAAGAACTTACCAATTAATGCACACGTTGATTGTCTTTTGTTCATAATGTAATTGCAATCCAGGTCCTTTTTCTGAACTGTAGTTGATTATCTATTCCACATTTTCGGCACGTGCGTGCTGAAGTTATCAGCAGTTCCGTTTTGAGACCTCTGCTTTTTTTAAAACGATGCCAGGAAATCTTGGTAGGTGTTGAATTGTTCCAGCTTAATTTCAAAAGAATATCTTGCAGGTGGAAGCGAGGAACAAAATGAAAATGAGAACAAACTATCAGTTTTGATTCTTCTAGACTCAATATGACAGGTGGTTTGCTTTTCAACACCTATAGTGAGATTTTCAGTTTGCCAGTGTTAGTTTTCGTTGTATCAAACTCCCTGTCACTACTTCCAGTGAACACTGACAAAAACGCTAAATTATCGATCCAGTCACAACAAATTTTTCTCACTTTTTATTCTATCTGGTAGATATATTTCTACGTGTGCAACGTCAAGTCATTCGGACTCACATTCCATTTCATTAACGCTGTCTTTTTGTAGCTAATCGTCACATCGTCTGCAGGGGTCATGACGGATGAGCGAATTTGTCTTTAGTTAATCGTGGGAGGGCTTGTTAACCTTTCAGTTTTAATGTGGCTCATTGTTGTTGCAAAGTTCGAATTCGCTTGTCGTCTCGAAAATTTATGACACAGTTAGCCGACAGATAAACTTACTTCAGCTGTCCCCGTATTCGATTCCTTTTTTTTGATCATATTTAGGTTAGTTTTGCCGTTCTCCCGGTTCATCAGCTAGCTGAAAGAACTCTACTGGCCAATCTGTTGCCCTTAAGTTTGTTTCTCTTGAGAGTGAAGCGGACCAGTTATGAAACACTGAGACAAAATTTAGTTGAAAACGGAACGGGTGTATCAGACGCATGAACTAGGAATTGTGAACAGTCAACTGATCACCTTGCCGTCTGTTGTTTTCTATGAAGGCGCACTGGTACGGGGTAATTTGATGAGTAGCGTGTCGGATTTGAAATGCACAGGGCAAATTAAACCACTTGGGCTGGAATCCAGTCAACATAGCAACCAGCATCAGCATTTTAAACAACCAAACCAATACGGTGGTCTGCGGGTTACACGCTACATAGCTTGATTTTCGGGCAGAATGACGAATTGTTGAGATAAATTTATATTTTTTAAACGATTGTAACATTCTTGTACTGTGTTGAGTACCTTTAAGTCCATGTTTTGCAAACGAATCTTACGAAAAATGAAAACAAATACAAGAGAACACTAAGTGGATGTTGAGGAGAACCCACCTTTCTAATTTTTTGTCAAAACTCAGATCGGATTCGGAAAAGGAAATAGCCAGTCCCGTATCTATCGTTTCTTGTCCGTAAACTGTGTTCGCAGGATACAGAAAGTATTCTTCGTTATTCATCTGTGTTATTCATCTCGTATTCTCTTTATGTGTGGTAGGATAAAGTTAGGGTTCTTGAGACTTTGAATCATCAAGATAAGAGGATCATTTGTGTACGTTGACAACTGAACCGTTTAAAAACGGGACGAGTTCAACGAGGTGTGAAACGAAACCCTTATAACTCATTTTGGTCCCTAATTTTGTGGGCTAGACAGTTGCATTCGTCTTAAACGACGGTCGATATTTCACTAATTTAAATCATCTTTTGTGAAATTGAGACACTTAGCCTTTTGAAGATCAATGCATGATCCTGTGACACTGAGACGAGGAATTGTCAACTGAATCGCTTGAATTTCCCCCACTCGGTAACGTTTGAGATGGGAACTTAACAACGGGTTTAGTTTGTATGTAACAAAACCTGTTTGGCAACTGATTTCAAGGCCGAATAATAGAAAAGCGCATTTCATTAAGCGTTATCTAGCCTGTGAATGTCATTCGGAGATGGACAAACGTCATTCACGCGTTAAGTAGCGTGTGAAAGAAGTCATGAAGAGGCGAAACCAGTTGTGGGGCTTTGTTTTGAAGTTAAATTGATTGAGCCCGTCGTTCGGTTGATATTTTTACTAATTAGCATGGTAATTTCTGGAATCAATCTGCAACTAGTTTAGGAGAATGTTTTGACGAATCAACGTATTATTGTCATTGACTCTGAATGAGGACAAGGGAAGTTAACAGCAATAAGGTAATTGCAAGAAAACGAGCCACTGAACATCTGAGTGTATCCATCATCAGGGATGGGAGATATAAAATAGTCAGTTATCGTACACTCGTATTTGTGTCATCTTTTATGATTTAGGTAACATGAGGACTAACATTTTGACCTGATTATAGGCCACGAATGGATGATGTGCAGCTGAATTTGTTCAAAGACCTAAGGCCTAAGGTGTATGGGTAAGAACAAATAATGTGAAAGATAGAGAAAAGAAAGAAATATGTGTTTTTTACGGAATTATAAAAAACTTTGATTAGTTTGAATTATGGCCAGTGATTGTTGAAACCATTCTAATACTTCCTTTAAATATGCACTGGAGGCGAATTGAATACATGTCTTGTAAAATTCTATTTGATGACGGTAGGTGCCTGCTTCTTTCCAATTTATTTTGATGAATGAAAAAATCGATAAACATTCCGTGCTTTTTGTGAGTTTTGGTATTTTGTATTTAGAGCAATCAGCCGACAAAGTTTGGCATTCTCGGCTCTTGCATTTGCACTAGCACATCAAATTCCCTGCACCGACAAGATCACTTATTGGGTATTGGCAAATGAAGATGGAAAATCGTGTTTCATCCGTCTATGCTGATATGGTACTTTACCTTTGTCCAGTGTGCGACACTTGTCATTGAATCAAGATCTCTTCGAATCCAAGTGATTGTAAAAAACTGCTTTTTGGGCTACCTGCGCCTTTCGAGGAAACAGTCCGCGTCTGTGAATTGAACACAACTGCACCACACACAAGCTTTTTGTCCATCCATTCAGCTGGTAGGTGTCTCACTTCAGGTTTGATCAGTTTGGGAAGAAATCTGAACTCAGAGGTTGTAGTCCCGTTAATGCGTATTCACAAACTCGTTTAGATTTGTCTTTAGTCACAAAAATTGCACTTGCCTCGCAGATAGTATAAAGCTGTTATCTTGTCGTTACAAATTTTCGAAGCATGCTATCTATTGTCACGAGTCCATGTTACAATTCGGTGTTGCACAAAATCATTTCGAAAATTGCTTTTTTCCTCTTTGTGTATGGCTCATTGCTAACAGCAACCAATTCATATTGTTCTCACGGTTCCGCTGTCTTGCTAGGTTCATCTCTCAGGCACCGATCACTTCATTAGCATATGCTTTCGATTGGATTGCCGAAGAACCGCACACAACTAGCCCTGAAATCGTTCCGCCGAATTCACATTCCCACGTTCCACTGGCTCCTACATGTACAAAACACAAAGTGTGGGTGACAAAATTTGTGAACAACCGTTGCCAAGCCCGTAACCAACATAAATAAGATCAAGGTCCATTTTAAGTCACGATTCATTCAGATGACCATTATTTGTCAAAGAAACCCGGCATCATGACCAGTCATCACTGTGATTGCCCCGTTTTACGCGGATTATTCGGTGTCCTATTCTTTTTCTACTTAGTTAGTGGTAAGTGGCAATTTTTTGAGTTAATCGCACGGGTGTTCTTGAGTGGATCCCGAGGAATCGAAATTTAGCTCGGATTTGTTCTTCGGCAATGTAACGAAATAAGTATAAAATGGGCATTTTGTTTCGTCATACTACGGTGTGTTTGTTTGTTCTTTTACACATGTATCGACAATAGAAACCAAATTGTAAGTAAAAATCGTCGGAAGAAGAGTGATAAAACTGACTATTAGAATGAATTCGTTTGTTTAAAAGTGACCAGGTTTGATTTCTCTTTCGAAAACATTATTTTTCAGCATAATTAGTTATGAAGAACATGTAGACAGGTATATGTTACCAGCCAATTTCTTCAGTTACCAGGTGTTTGCTGGAAAAAAGTTATCACATCTGTCAGCTGCCTCAGTGTATCATCTGTGGTAATTTGCTTCTTTCCTGATTGTGTGGTAAGTGAGTCGAGAGAGAAAAAAGTCATTTAATTATTAGCTCGCTTATCGAGGATTGACAGTCTTTAAATGTAATTGACATAGCAGATATACATACATTTTTTCTCTTGCAAACAAGCGATTGTTTTTGATGAACAACTCGTAGTCGGGAAGTGTTTCTGAATAAACAATACATAAATTTACGCTATGTTCAGTTAGATGCCTGCCTGAACGAAACTTTAAGTGTCAACACGGTTCTCTCGCTTCTGCGTGTCCTCCTGAATTAATTTGCAGTCGGGGTTTACGTGTGCGTCTCTGTATGTGTTTATGTGCTTGTACTTCTGGGCTGTTGCGAGGGTCGGTGAACCGATGGTTACATAGGGCGGGTTAGTAAGATCCAGCAGTCTCAGACTGCATACCACCAGTCTGATCTGTGTCACACACCTCGTGGTTTTAATTTGGGCCCTTCCATCTCTTGTCACCTGTCAGTCTGGTTGAGTTCAGTAATAACTGAGGCACTAAAAAGTACGCGGGGTGTAGAGGAAAAACGTACTCCCCCAAACCGTTGATTACATAACCCAAGATCACGTTTGATGACTGTGTGACTGTCTCGTTCGCCTAGAGTTATTTGTAGCAGAATGGTACACCTGTTTGTTGACGCTCGCCTTTTTGTCTTTCTTCCTTTGGTGAGGAGATTAATTGAATACCTAAAACTCTCTGGCCAAGTACCAGCTCTGTCGTCTCTTCCTGAAGGCCACTGTAGGGAAACTGTCAGTTTGAACTCCTGGTGAACGGCGAAGCCAATCTCAATGACAGAAATTTTCTCATTTGTGATTGTCAAAATCTATGCAACAATGAACTGATGTGAACTAATAAAAAATTCTTTGCTGGCAACCCTTCAGTGACGTTTTCCACTCAGTTAATTTTACTCAGGAATATTTTAAATTTTTGCCACGCATTGAGTTAAATAGGAAGAGAAATGCCTTGTTCTAGACGCATGAGTTCGGATGAATAATGTAAAAATTCCATTTGAATAAAAAATCTCACTCTAATGTGTAATCAGATAATGTTTGATGTTGAATTATTTTGTCACATTTTGTTGATAGTTTCTGCTGTGAGATTTGGCCGGTGGAATTGGTACTCGAGCTTTTGAGTAAGAAAACCAGCACATTCTGGTTACCTGAATTCATTTGGTTTTGTCCATGTTCACCCGGGGATTTTTTCCTTTGTTAGAAGCCAATTTTCTTCCCTTCCGACATTCTAGAATCAAACCTATCTATACAGTAACCTAAAGTAGGAACGAAATATAGTAGAATAACGAAGAACAACTGGAGTGACATCGACCATGAGCTCACAGTAACCAAGTCCAAATTTGAGTAGGTCTCGATGATTAAGGTCTACGGGTGAAACAATAATTCTTTCTGTCGGTGATTACCAAATTGTTGTTGACGAGTTAATTTATTCCTTGGAATCTTTCATATCATTGAACTGATATGGTTACATTGTGATCGTCTGTTGGTAAATTTAGCACCAAATGAAAGGAACGGGTTTCCTCACTGGATATATAATCACGGTGTGTGTGTGTGTGTGTGCGTGTGTGTGTGTGGCTCCGCTGTTTCATAGTTTGGTAGCTAATCACATTCGGGCCGAAGGATTGACTATATTTCAACGAACTTTATCCCTTACCCGTCTAATTGCTTTTACACGATAATGCAAATTCCATGGGAAAATATATTCGGTATGATGTTGATAGGTAGAGCTAAACATCTTCAATTGTTTCTTCGATTTGTTTCGGAGTTATTCCAGAAACCTTTTGGAAATATTTCTCTATTGAATCACTGAAATATTGTTTTAACAGGTTTAACAAGAGTGTGTAAACGAGACCCCACAATCCGAGGAATACGTACAGCTGGAAAGTTGGTGTTGCACAAATCTTCGAATGGTTTTGACAATGACAAGAATAATTTTGGCATAACTTCAAAGTAAATATTATCAATTATATGGTTGATGGAAACGTGGTAGTCAGAAAACTTACTTAGATGTAGTTCGGGCATGTCAAAGAGTGTTCAAGTATTAGTTACACTCAGAACCTTTGCGATGCACTTGGATACCAAGGTTTGTGTCTGTTTTGTAAATCATTACCTAGTGCTGGTTTGCTTTAGCTTAGATGATCTTCGCGTGAATTCGACGGGGATTTTGAAATGTTCGCATTTGAATCGCCGGTTTGGAACTTTCACTAAGTGAGCTCACAAACAATCACCATTTCCCCAGTTGGCATGAGTTTTAGTGAAGCCAACGTTTTGGCCAGCCAACTGATTTCCTTATGTATAATTTACACAAGAAGGGACCCTTTCGTCTTCTTTAGTATCCCTAAGTTGGGGATAGAGGACCAGCCACGGAATTGCTGATAAAGTGTACACGGGGCGGGTTTCTGCTCAACGACTAAGCGGGTGCAGCAAGCAGCTGTCGCATCGAGGCTGCGGCAAAATTTTCATAAATCATAGAAACTCTCTTCGTACTTTATCATGGGCGAATTTCTTTTTCCTCGGTTCTCCCGAGAATCTTGGGGAGCGCTATGCTCCTGGTTGGAAATGACCAAACGGCGTATGGGCTGGAAAATCGGTCGATGGTTTCCAAAGGTTTGCGGGTATCATGGCTTACTCTGCTGTTCTTTGGATCGAGTCACCGTATATAGGGCTCTGTATGGAGTTCCATCAGGCAAACGGAAATTAGGTTAGAGCACTCAGGTATGCTGCTCGTAGATAAGGCATGGTCTTAGAGTGGTAATCGATAACGTGAAGAAATGTAAATTAGCTAAAACATCTGTAGGAAAATTTTTATCGGAATTTTTTCGTTTAACTCTGTTTTATGTAGTTCTTCGACAGAGTTCAGATCTCATGGTCTCTATGCAGACATCTTCCAAACCTTAGACTTGCCCACCCTTGATGAATGACTTACATGACCACTCTCCGGCATCAATACGCAACGGAACATAGCTGAGCAAGATCTCGCTTCTCATCTTGCTGGGAGACAGTTTACAAGATGCTTTTTCACTAGTCAGAATGCAGATTCGGATGGGAGAGTGAGTCACATCGAGAACTGTTAATCTAAGTAGCCTTGGTGCACCCCGTCCTTTTACACTGGCCTTGAGCCCCCATGTAATGCATAGGCGGATCGATCGGTCTAAACGATTTGACATCTTTCTTGTGAACTAGTCGGTGTGATTTCCAGAGTGTTCTGCGGTTTCAACCTATCCAGTTTTCTGAAGGGACTGGTTGTGTGTACTGTTATCGGCTCATTCAAATTGCTGACTTAGTAGAATCGAAAACGATCGTCAATCTTAACCTGTTCAGGTTTTTCTGGTTGGGGCAGATGTTACGTGCCGAATGAAAACTTACTGGTAGAAAGTGATTGTTAGCAGTGGACATCATCTGAACCATTT
Organism: Fasciolopsis buskii; assembly: GCA_008360955.1. Classification (NCBI taxonomy): domain Eukaryota; kingdom Metazoa; phylum Platyhelminthes; class Trematoda; order Plagiorchiida; family Fasciolidae; genus Fasciolopsis; species Fasciolopsis buskii. The sequence continues at coordinate 136,066 of LUCM01007278.1, read as the reverse complement.
GGCACTTGTATGGACAATGAGGCCCGTGAAAGATAGAATGGTGATTTGTCGGAATTTCTCGTCTGTCAGAAACAGCTAGCCACGAGAAGGGAGGTGTTTGGACCTATGGACAAAGCCTTTGTCTTCCAGTCCGTATATGAAACATATTACTTATAGCAGAGATAGTTTTCATCAGATTTAGTGTAGTGGAAAAATCACTGTCCGCTTGTGACTTACCTATAATACCGGTAGTAGGTTTAATTTGATCCATTTCTGTAATTGGTTAGGCTCAAATGTGTTGTCCGATACGTAGATGATGGTGCACTGTCGAAAATGGACGGAATTTTGCAGGTGAAGAGGAGTACGCCAGTTATTTTAAAATACAAACACTTACACGCCTTTAACAGGTTGTATGTCGTATAGTGCTGGTATTCAACAGGCTTTCGTAAGACAGTCCGATTAGGGTAGCCTCTTGTATGTTCAAATGATGGTCGTTCTTCCCGCAATTCTCCACCTAATTTCGGTTTGGTTGATGCGTTCTGGTGATGATGACGCAGGTGTACATTGATTTCGTTATTTCAGTGATCAGTTGGGTGTTAGTGCTGTACTAAAGTTTTTCGGCGCACTTGCAGTGTTAATACAAATCTTCAGATAAAGCTAAAATACGGACTGGACTTCGATGCTTTTGCGTCAAATTACCACGTCATTTAATTAACTTTATCATTGTTCTAAGTTTATCGACTGCACAGGTTTTTCTCAGATGCCGAAAGGCTTCTGCACACGCGTTCACCTTTGGGGTTCTTCTTACAACACATTTCTTTTAACTGAAACTTTTCTTCTAGGTCAGTTCCTTTTACGACCGGTCAATCAACTGCTTGCACCTGGGGGTTCAATACATCAGGTATGCGGTACTATCAAGGAGCCCATTTTCGTCGAATGGTATCACAATAAAGTAAGTTGCGCATGGCGGGTGATGCGCGAAGTTTGCATCGATGCGACAGTGATAGTCGCGTTCATTTTCCTCCAGAGTTTGCTTTCTGCTAATCGTTTCGGGATTTTCCTTGCTGCTTGGTACAATTAACTCTGTTCGTTTTCATCCATTCCGGATGTTTTACGCATAGCAACCTGATTTCGCGCATCGGAATGGTGGATTAATGATTGCTGTGCTTAACTAACTCACAAGGACCAATCATGGGAAAAAAATCTGTTAGTCCCGAAGGGACCCTATAAACAAGAGTTTACGTGAACACGCGTTTAGTGCTCGTATAAGTGGAATAAACGAGACGCGTTAGGCCTCTGACCCAATGATCATAATAAATCTAAAGAAATAATTGGGATGGTTTGCTCATGCTAATACACATGGGTGATAGTTGGTGATCTTTTCAGTTCTATTACGCGGGGAAATGCTCATTTGCGGGCGATTTGATATTTTATTACTTGACCTCTCTCTATCTCTTGTTCTGTGTGTTTATTCAACCACACCTTTGTTATATTGAAGATTTACTGATGAGTAAATAATGGCGGCAGTGTTTTGATGCTAATTTGAGCTGTCGATGCTTAAAAAATAGTTTTTACACAAATTATTAAAATATTGATCCTTGAGTATTTGAATAAAAATGATTATTTTTTCTTTTGAACGATTAAGATGAGTGGACAACAGACAATGTAAAATAAGATCAGGCAATGCAAGGACATCTCATTTCTGTCTATTTGTTCAAGTGACATTGTCAAGTCCTCTCTATCTACTCGCTGTTCAGGAACCCTCAATCATTCACGGCGAAATCGGACGTTTTATTGAGAAAAAGACATAAGCCAATGGTCAACGAGACTGGGAAGACAATATGCACACCTTTGACAATTTAAAGTATTATCAGTTTGATCGACTCAGCCATTATCCCTCATCGCTGTCATCTGGTTTTGATCGATCAGTGGCGGTACTGCCTGCGAAGTACGGAAATGGGTGTAAGGGATGAGGGTGAGAAGTGAGAGGAATTGTGCGTATAAAAACAAATTTCAAGTTCAGCAACGATCCAGGGAGAAAATTTTGTGAACACAAATTCTGGTGTCCAACTCTTGCTCCGGCAATTCTAGGGAATAAACAGTTTGTTTATTTTCATTATTTTATCAACTGGTAGTTCCTTCGACCGAGGATTCCACTACTTATTACTCCACAGATCATTTCAGGATGAAATCCTGTTAGGGGGCATGAGGGATACATGTTCGAACCACTGTAATTTGTTCTACTCATCCCTTGGCCCATTAATTACGCTCTGGGTCCCGACATTTTACGCCCAAGTTATTCTCTACCCCGAACCACGTTAATGGTGGACAGCTATTCACTTGCCCCCTTGAGCATTTGATGCCGGCATGCCAAGTTACCGTGTAGTAGCGACTGAGATCAATCGGATTTGAATTTCCCACCACATCAATGATCATGTCACATGTCCTAAGGATACATCGACAATGCTAGTGCTAAAGAAGTCAACGCCCATATATTTATCATTAAACTTCAGTAATCAGATATAAGACATTCTGTGAAATGTTTACCTTGCTGCTCGACGGGATGAAGAATTTCGTCAGCTGGCGTTCCCAGGCAGTCAAAGGTTTACTTTTGCGGTTCACGTTTTTTCCACCACTGTTTTTCTTTGTATTCATTATCGCGGAATCACTTGGACATAGATCGGTGGGAAGATAAATCTTTTGCTTTCTTGCTCACATTAGCTTTTGATGGCCGTTGTTTTTGGTAATACTGGGGAAAAGCAATCGATAATGTTTGAAAGTCTGAGAAAAGTGGAAGTCGTGTTATCATTCACCGATCCACTTAGTATCTTACACGTTTTGTCTACGAACTCTCTGAAAAAAGCGACTGTTGTTTCTGTATTTGTTTAAAGAAATGGAATAGTCTTCTAGGTACCCACGGTACATCTGTGTTGTGAATTAATCGCTGGGTTATGTAGGTACTATCCGACAGTAATTAAAAAACGTGATTTTACGGCATCAGTTTCCATGAGACTGTTTGATGCGTGATCAGAAAGCAGTTTACAATCAGTGGATTTCCCACACTGGTATGACAAAGTGTATTTGAATTCTGGTGTTAGGTTGCAAAGCAAGACTAGCAACTATTTTTCGGGTCAGTAAAACAAAAAGGCTTGCAGGTATCACCAATCTGCAATCTGTGAAAAATAATGCTTCTCTAATGCTATAATATAACAAAATGTAAGATGCAACAGTCATGACCTGTTCAACTGTAAACAGCAGGACATTTTTATGTTGCTTTTAGAAGCAGTGTGCGTAAGAATTCGCGATTATTTTCCTATTCGCCCATGGGAATGTAACTGAAAAGTGAATATGTCAGAACCGAGATTCCGGTGGTTCTTCTTCCACAAGTCTATTCCATCATTGTTTTGCATCTGACAGCCGTGTGAATTGGAAGGTAGACCGAGTGTCTCAACCCGTTTAGTTCTGGTGGAAAAGAGCAAAATAGAACTTGAAAGTGACTACAAAGAGTACTTGTGAAAACTGTTATCATTTTGGACATGGATTTTATTGAAAATCAATCTCAAAATTTGTTGATCGTTATACTCGTTCCATTTCGTCCTCTCCATCTGGCTGGTAAAGGAAAAGGTTGGCAGCTGTCTTTTCCAAACGAACACTACCAGTAGCACTATCGGGAATCAGAATTTCAAGCTATTTATTGGTCGCGTTCACCACAGATCCGTCTGTCATCTCACCGTGCAACATGCGAAGTACGACCAGACCGGCGAGTACAGCTGCCGTACAGTTCATCCGACATCAGAAGGTGAAACAGCCTCTGCACTGATTTTGGTCTACCGTAAGTTTGTCTTAATCTGCAAACTGTCGACTTTTTTATCGGTTCCCGAGTTCCAAATTTCGGTTGTCGTTTCGCAACCTAGTGAAGTTATCTTTTCGATAATTCGCTTTTACGATTATCCAATTTCATTCAACGCTTCTGCCAACCTTTGAAATGTTTTAATTATCTGGTGTGATCTCATTGTTGAAGTAAAATAGTGTCCTGTACGACGACTTTACTCTTGGATTTTATATCTACTTTGTTTTCTACAGTGGGTATTTAAGAAACAAAACGAAGGGATCACGATTTCGTGTTCCAGATGCAACAGGTCAATTTGCTGCTCCCAATAGAATTATTTACAAAGAAAATACAGGTCTACGCTTGATGTTGCGCGCTAGAATGTGGAAAATTGAGAACAAAAATGACGAAGCTTGGCAGTGTTTTCCCTCGTTTGATTCAGTTAACCCTGTCTTTCAACGAGGTCACTTGTTCAACCGTATTGCAGAGTGGGTACTGGAGCAATTTTAGAAATTAAATTCCAATTAACGATAAGCACCACCTAAGATCAAGCAAAGGATATTTTGTATTTTTGAGTAAAGAAATGCCATGCAGCACTGGCGTGAAACGCACGTTCCGTTTGTTTTTCATTTGTGAACGATCGATGCCGTCGATCTATTGATTAAGTCACGCTATGAGGTGTACGTACGGACTGTTGTTTGTTTGACCTTGAAGAAAGCGCGGTACGCTGGAAAATCGATTGAAGGGGGCACTCAGGTACTATTTTGATTTGATAATGTGTTTGCCTTTAAATTTTCTTCGTTTATTGAACCGGCGATAGTTGCGCTTCCATTGACTACGAACCACAAGCATATACGAGACTATTTTCAGTCCTAGCCAGCGATCGACAGCTCTCATATAATACGCAAGAAACCACGGAAAAACGTATGGGTTACCAATCGACCGTATCATGTGATGGACAGATGTGCTAAAGTGAAGTATACCATACCATTTCAACAACCAGTTGATTATCGGGTACTTTGGAAAGCAATCAGTTAGCAGGAGCACACACGACAATGCACGGTAAACAATTGTCCCGAGGACTAATATTTTATGACTACCACATTTCGAGCGAAAAGAGGTTCAATCGGTAAGTGTAAACGAAGCTCTTGTTCCTAGGTTAAAATAATAAGAGCCGTTAACTTACAGTTGACGTATCTTCAAGATGCTTGTTGTCACCGAAACGGTTGATTCAATGCGGTTCGTCGACCAAAGCAAGATGTGCACTGATGGCAGTTTGGAGCTAAGTAATTTGGATCCATCGGTCACTGATGTTGTACTTTCATACTATCACGCGATGCTGCACGTTTTTCCTTAACTACTCTAAGGGAGGGGACAAATAAGTGATTAAAGTTTCCTATTGCTGTCACGCGTGAACGATAATCAACATTTTTCCGTCCTGGGTGGTTAAGAATGGTTAGATGGAGTGGAATGCATAAAACATTTATATGATCTGATTTTTTGGTGTTTATTTGATGGAGAGCACGGGCAGTGTTGCCGGAGGATGACCAGTTCCACTATGTGATGAATGCAGGAATTGTATTTTGAATAATTTGCTTTGCACAATCCTTTGGTATCTGATCAGGTTCGTATCAGATCGTCAGATCGGATTTGAAACATACAGAGATTCCGTAACAAAATTCACTAGGCCAAAGAACAAACACAGCTAGAGGACGTTCTTTCACTAATGCTCTCTAATCAAGACTGTTGTAACAGTGAAGTTAACTGGGGGCTCTAAATTAATTTCATGGGCAATGCTGTCGCGTGGTTGTGTGTATGTGTGTGGATGCATGTGCTTATGCCAGATCCGCTGGATTCAGATGGACCAAGAGTGCACGCGACACATTGTCGCAGGGAAGTGGTTGATTCTTGTCAGCCACCCACGGTATATCCGATATCCGTAGCCGGTGATTGTCGCGAAAACTCTGTTTTTGTTTTTATCTCCTTCAATCAAGTGGTCCTCTATGGTCGAGGTCGTCCTGTATGATGCCGTTGGCTTATGTGAGTTGCATTGAATGGTTGCACCACGTAAGTAGTTTTGAACACGCTGATGTTCTCGATTTTGTGAACATGGTGCTATAGCTATGAGCATACTGGTACAGATTCTATCTCAGCCTTCGTGTCCGGGTTCAGAGCAGAATATACTTGCAGAGAAGTGAGTGGAAAATTAATTCGTTTGGTCGCTAGGTAGAAGATGTTAGACCGAGCAATCCAATGTGACCTGGTTGAAATATTTGTAGAGTGAAATCAGGCACCATGCAAATATACTGTGTAATTTTCCATCGTTAGTTAAACGGCATTTGTTGCGCCATCGCTTGTAATTCGTCCAAATGAACACGGAAACCTTAAGCCTCAAGCTACTATCACTTGCATATCCTGTACAAAGTATTCTGTCCACGTATGGGAAATATCTAAAAGAACCGTTTCTTGCTCGCAGAATTTGGGAGGATATTGGCAATTCATGCAGCAAGTTACTCGCCACTTTGTTTCAGATTTTGTTGTTTTTTTGACAAACCAACTTAAATAACGTTAATTTCTGCGTAATTTCACAAACAATCGCGGTGCAGTCGTCACTGCCGACCGCCAAATTATTTTGTGGTAAAATCCGGGAAAGATGCCTGATGCAATGACTTCAGTTGTCAAACTATAAGCCCTCAGAACTGGATATTCCAATTCGAACAATTTGTTCACCTTGGAACTCTCCATTAGAATGTCAGGGCGAGCAACAGCGCGTTATCCAAAGGAAGGGCAACTACCTCAGTTAGGATGAGGAAATTTGAAAATTCCATTGCTAAATCATTTTGGCAAATGCTAGCTAAACAAACACATGCTTGATAAAATTATCGGACAAAGCAAGCAGAGGGAGTTTGCATCATTTTACTTCTAAAAACGGTATTACTTTTATCAGTAAATGACACGCCTGTCCCGGTGAGGGCGAAATGATAACCGCATGCCACTTTCGATATCACAGTGATCATTTAAGTATTTTTCATTTGTGGGTGCGAATACGCGGTCAAGGTTGATTGACAATGCGATCATCCTCAACTCCTACCTTGATGATCAAAAAAGAACCCCGGGTCCACCGAACGTGAGGTATCCATAAATTTAACCAATCTTAACCACGAAATCAACCTATCGTTCTTGTGAACGCAAGAAAAAAATGCATTTTACCCAGTCTGGGTTAACTGGCACGTTCTCACCGAACGTTTGTTCACACCAGTGTAGATGACGACTGATTGCAGGATTTCTTGTCCTACGTCTCTGCACTATAGCCTCAAGTTTCGTTTGCACTTGTACACTACCATTACTTTTATGTAGAGCGATAGCCGGGCCAACATAGTGATTGCGGCCTCTAGCATATCCCTCCCTGGTTTCTCATGACCTTTGCACGTATTGAAGGATTCTTGACGATTTACTAGAGATTATCTTGCCTAATGTGGGATGTGAACTTTCGTAGTAGACAGTAACCGTAAGTTTCCGGTCGAAAATTCTGCTTGCAATACCTCCTGCCTCAGTGCCTCATCTGTTTCAGTGTTTCTGTGGGAATTGCGGATTCCATTTTCCAAACTCTTTCTCACTTTCTGCATCTGTCCAGCTAAGTAACAATTATATTTGGAAGTCTAAAATTTATAGTTTTTTTTCGGTAGTTTCTGGCCGACTTATGTTGCTGTGTTGGTGAGGTGAAATTTGGTCAATTTTCACTATGGAAAAGTGGGTTGCGTTTAGCGAATACGTGTTTGGAATCGTTCCGGCACCAGTGATAGTTGGGTAGAGCAGCAGAAGTCTGCCGAGACTAACTTGTAAGATTCGATCTCCTTGAATCATGGTTAAATTTAGTTTAGGAGCTATGTTCGCCTGCTCCCTAAATTACGGTCACATTGGATTGACGCATGGTCAATAGAATTCACCAATTTAGTTGCGATTTACAATTTATTTTGGTGTTATTCAGGGTGCTTGCTGCCACTTGGCACGTTCGCTCAGGACGGTGCACGGCCGAAGAACACTAGCTGCTTATCACTTGCAGCCTGTCTTCCAATACACAGAGGGAAATACTTCCATCTATTGCTTTAGACCGAGAGATTTTGTAATCGTGCACTTATTCACTTCGTGTTACTCCACAACTGGGACCAAACGGTTGTGCACAAAACAAGCAACTGTAGACGGCAGTTCGCTGTCGCTCGGCGCCTTACCGCACCGGTCCGAGCAAGACCTTATCTGTTTCCATGTCGTTGCAAGTTTCAGGGTCACGGTTGCTGGTTACACCTTTCCTCCAGTGTACTAGTCACTAGCGGTGTTAGGATACAACTCTCCACAAAAAAAACAATGATGCCATCTTAATTATAAGGAAACGACAAAACGATTGTACCATCTCCGGAGAACACCAAGAATGCTTTTTTTAGAATTAGCGTTCCGATCAAACACTAGTCGTCAGCAGGCACGAATTGCAACATTCAACCGAATATATTTTTTTAGATTACTACTTAGATTAGTAAAGCTATTCCCAGTAATTTGACCACCTAAATTACAAATGGACTTTTAGTTGCTCGTGGTCTGGGTAAACAAAATAACCCTTCGGATATTATGCATTGTTCATGCAATTCTCATAATTCTACGGATAAGAAGTTAACCACATTGATACTGTGCATTGCTAATTAACCTGAAGATTTTGAAGCTTTTATCATACTGATCATTTTTTTGGTTTTTTGTCTCCGTGGCAAATTGTCGATTGGTGTGAATCCGTCTTGTTGTGAAAAGAATGTGTTAACCGATATAAACTCTTGCATTTCCGTTGGGGAGATGAGTTCTATTCCGTTTAGCTGGGTTTTGCTTTCAGGTAGAAAGAAAATCTAGCCAACAAGTGGAGAGCGGAAAGCAAAGATTGCTGCACTCACCCATGGGTCCGTGAAACCAGATTAGCTGCTCAGTAGACTATGGATAGATGCACCTTAGAGAGGGTCGAATTTATTCTTTTGATCCCTGCAGCGTTGTGGAATTCCTGAGATCTAGGAGAACAGTGACAGGTCATTGAATCTACGGAAATTAGGAAATTGTGCACGATACGGAATATTACGAAAATGGTCGAGTGTGATTAATTAATATGCGGGCCAAATGTGCTCTGATGATTGGACTTCGTGCACCTGTTCAAATCATGATTTGTTAAGTTCATAGTATTTACCGGGGTACAGGAAAAAAGTATCTTAGAAGTCAGTGTATTTTCCATTTTCGAAATGGAAAAATAGTATCGTTCAACTGACTCATAATATGAATAATTCTTCGATAACAACAGACTAGAAACCATCAACAAAGAAATGCTTAATTTTATAGAACAATTACGAAGAACCTGATGTCCAACAAAGTACAAATGGTTCGAATAATTATTTAATCGACTTTCGGTGCCTTGTACTGCAGCTGGCTGATGGTGTCCACGCGGCTGGCTTCCCAGTGTTTGGCGTGTGAGAATGGCTCGAGTTCGGATTTTGTCTCAGTAGATCGATTTCCCCGGATTCGGTAGTCCTTAGTTTGCTAGAACTGCCCTCTCCCATAGATTGTTTTATGTTGAACAAGTTGTAAATAGGACAAAAAATAGAACAACGAAAAAGGTGAAATTGATTTTTTTCAAGTAGAACATTCCCAGACACTTCTTCCCGCTAACCCCCGAACATGCACAAACATGAGACGCTTTAGATGCTAACCCAATGTCGCCCTGTTGAATGTTTCATGACCCGAGTAATATTACTCGACTTGTCAAAGCAGTTTTCCAATAGACTGCCTCCCGAAGTGGGTGGGCTTTTAAACACGCATTGTTGACCTGAAATGAGAAAGAAGCTAAACCTGGGTTCGTATTACGACAAAAGTATGGTGGATAAACGTGACTTGTTATTTGATGCCTAAGAAATTCAAGGTGAGGCTAGAGGTCGAAAATCCGCCACAGGACAAATTTACTGTTTGAAGTGGATAAATTGTAGCATGTCAAAAGTAGATTTTGACTAAGCCGCAGTCCGCTCAGCCGAATCTGATGCGTTGTTCCACATGAAGCACACTGATTCGGTGACCTTTGTTGACCTTATTCTAATATGCCGACTTTCCACTGGAAAAACTAATCGCTCATAAATTCCAGTCATACTGATTATGCAGAAGTCTAACCGGGGATAAAAGGAGATTGCTTGAGCCAATCTGTCGACAGTTGAGAACGCGAATGGGACTCCGCCTTTTTTCACAACCTAAATCTACCGGGTGGGGAAAATTATTACGCAGAAACCTCTTCTTATCTGTCACTTTGGATTATTCTATCTGCTAAGAATACGGGCGAGATTTTGGGAGTAGACTCAACGAAAGAATCTGCGTACACGAAAGCAACTTTGGAATTGCACGTGCTCCGGACTGCAACTCGCTCGTACCCAATTTACTTGGTAGAAAACGTCCAACAATCCTCACGTTGTGAAAGAGGAGAACGAAGGTGTTTACAAAACATATTGGATTAATAACACACATGTTTGTCACTTAAGACCATTAATCTGAAGGAGGATGAAGGCAAAACCTGCGTGCCGTTGGAGTATTTCCCCAATGGTCTTTTTGACTTTCCGAGTACATTCGAACAGAAGCTGATCACCGTCAATAATTCTCTGTCCGATGTCCGTCCCCGTGGCCAAAACGTATCTTTACTTCACTCCATTTTGGACCCGAAAAAATGTTTTGCATAAATAACCGTGAACAATTCGGTAGCTGAGGGTTGTTGTATTTAGGAAGCGAAGCATTTTGAGGACTGATGTTTTTCTATTTTAATTAAGTATATCTTTCAAGATGTTGCATATCTCGCGAACATCTCGATCGAGATTACAAAATAGGAGGGTGAAAAAAAATAGTTTGATTTTCCATGCACTTCTTGTTGCCTCTGACGGAGGTTTTGTGATCTTGATAAAAAAACAAATAACAATTTTCCAACTGCGCACTACTCAGTTGCATCATTTATTTCCCAGACCCCATAGTTGATGTGCGCTTGGAGTGGACCAACGAAACCGCACTTAGTGTGAATCAAGAAACAACGATCATTTGTGTGGTCCGTGGTGGTAAACCGAATCCGAGCCTACGTTTGCAAATCGGTGGTCAGCCGATCACGAACACAAAGTTCAAACAGAACACGGATGCGGATGGTAATTGCGAAACTCGGTCTGAGTGGGGCACTGTGCTAATTCATTTATGTTAATGACATTTGTTTCACTACCGGCAACCGACTGTCTGCAGCACTGATGCATTATTCATTTATTTTGTTCACTTCACTCTCTGGGTGGCAGATTTCTATTCAGTCTGTCCTGTGAGGAGAACAAAAGTGACGAAAATGTTTTTTCATTCTTCGTCTGGAATGAGATAAAAATTTGGCGTTTCCCGTATTGGGCTGTCACACGTCTCGATCTAGGGCATCACTAAGACGGGTGCATTGTGAAAACAGGACGAAAGAACACGAACAATTCAATCTCCTTTGGGCCTAAATATAAGACTTTTTCGATTACACAAGCTAAATGTACTTTAACGACATCGTCACATGCCGGTGCGATGAAAACGTAAACCGTTCTGGGGTAGAACCCTGCTTGCCCATAGACTTGAATCAGATCAAGGTATTTTTTTGGGAAAATTCAAAAAAAAACAGAGAAGAGGGATTTTGAATGTTCGGATATCGATTTGAACAAAAGGCCAATCGTGGTGAATAGATTTCAATAAAAATTTGCTCCTAACCTCAGACAGAGAAGCGGGAACGATGGAACACATCTTTACACTTTGTATAACCCAATGTATACGTTTAGTTGGGCTAAAAATGACCCAAACTGGCATCAAAAAGAGTGGTCGAGGACGTTCCTATACGAGGCTCATTGATCTTTTTGTTGGTATTACCTTATGGTGAACTGATGATTTAACGTTGAAAATTTGATTGATTCCTGATTCGATTCATTTGTTCAGTGTTCCAACGAAGTGGAAACAACCTGTGTCCGATACTACGCGGAGTTGTAAATCGCGACCGCTTAGCGACCATCACCCGGAAGCAGTAAACCGCAGATTCAAAATGAATAGCAGCGACGATAGTGTTCACAACCTAGGTGACAGTCCCATTGGAGACCAGACACTTAGGAGGAAAAATTCCATTCGTGGTTATCGACGCGTCATGAGTGCCTCCATGTGCATAATCACAGGATCGATTGACTTCGACCAGTTCGCATTGTCTTCTTGACTCTTCTCGAACATTTGACTAAGGGGGACTTGCGCACCATAAAAATGGGAAATCGGATTTGAGTTTTATAAGTTATAGAAACTGGAAAATCCATTGGAACAAGAAATGAATCCATCGTCAAATTGCCAGCAATGACTGTTTGACCTGTTTAATCAGAGTTTACTTTGTGCCATTTTGATGTCATATTTAAGATGAATATGATAGGTTTTTCCGTAAGAATTACCGTTTACTTTCGATGGCAATACTAATGATGCTGCTGTTTATATCATGCATAACACACGGTAGGAGGCCGGAATCTATCGTTCCGGTTTTCTCTCATCTGCCTCACTGACATCGATGCGTCTAAACAACGTCTCTTTTGTTTTACAAATAGGTATTCTTATATCCACCATGACGGCTGACTTGGTACTTGGACACAACCATCATTGGAACTTATTGACTTGTCACGTGGATATGGACGTGTACAGGAATGTGAATCAGACACATCGCGTTGTTCATTTGAACGGATATCGTGAGTAAATTTTGCTTATGTTGATGCATAGCTGGGAGGAGCCTAATCATTTTCGTAAAAACCTATTAACCGTGTATAAAAATGAACGGAGACGGATGAAGTGCAAACGATCCATACGGTTTACGGCGGTATGAGATTGTCCGGAAGGGGCAAATAGTTGTTATACTTCCCTCACTTGATCTAACATTTATTCCTCCTTAGTTAGGACTTATGTATAAAGACACATTAACGAAAAGGGAAACGACTCAGCAGATAACATGTCCTCTTTATTAGTGTTATCCTTTTAGGCCCCTTTTTTGCCATAGATATGATAGGAAATTAACTCACGCCGTTTCTTTGGAGGTACGACTTATTCCATGGAAAGCAAACCCAGTACCAGATGCCGTTAAGATGTACCCAGTTGGAGGCATTTCATTCATCGGATTTGTTATCTTACTGTTTTTTAGTCTGTTTGCAAATTCCCAAATGTTTTAATGTAAAAGCTATCAGCGATTCTATCAGATGTGCTTTCTTTCTAAGCGCTGTGCGCTCGTCGCGTGCAAAACTGATTCCATGTTGGTTCCGCTTGCGTACTTTTGCAATCAATCAAGCCACCAGTTTATAGTTTTGGTTGAAAGGAAGCTCAGTTACTTCTTTTATCCTCGAATGCACCAACGAACTTAGCAATTTTGTTTACTGCAGAGAAACGCAAGCGGTGCTGAACGTTCGTTTTAATTCCAACTCACTTCCGTTGACGACTGCAAAGGCCCATGCGGCGATTGGGATTCGTTTATTACCGTAGTCGTTTATTTTGACTAATGAGTTACTAAATCATTTTTCTGTTTTTGTTGTCATCTTGCAGGTTCGCCGGAGTTGTGAAAGGATCCCCGTTATTCGTGGTCAGCAAATAAATTGATATGCCCCAGAAAAAACCGTTCGCGATATTCAGTAGACGTTTGTGGTCTCAGATTTTCATGTGGTTTTTTTCATGTTTCCCTTCCTGTTTTTACGGTTTCCCAATCTACGCAATCAAATAATCCGAACCTCCTGTGTCCGCCACATTGTGCTACAAACAAAGCCAATAGGCGGGGCAAGTACTTGAACAAACCCTGTTGGTTCTCGAGGCTAGGTAGCATTATCAATACGGGTTCATACTGTATGCAATCATATGAGGCAAAGGCGCCAGAAAAACTTCCACGAAGGAGAGTTGCTTCCGGTACACTGGAGAGAAGAGGCGGTTTACAGGCAAAAAATCTGAAAGAATTGTGAAAAGATGTGTTCCGTAATCTTTCATGCCTCTTGTAATGAAATTGTTGTCGAAATTTGTCTTCTATATATATATATATCCAAGCGTGATCACATTGGAGCAACACCGAATAATTAATGCAACTAAAGTGAATGGGCCATAGCAACTTAATGGTTTTCTAAAAAAACAAAAAACCTCTCGCTTACTGGGGATAAGCAACAACCCTTTGGTCGTTTTTGTCGAAAGAGTTCTCAATCCTTCGTTGTCAAAGTCACTTACGGACGAGTTTATTTCAAAGTGTAAGAAAAATTGTCTAGGTTATCTTTTCCCAGTCGTTTCCTGGTAGAATGAGTATGCGTTCGTAAGATCGATCGAAATTGGTGCTGCCAGGAAAACGGAAGGAAGTCCGAGTTAATCCATTATTGCGTTCTGTCTAAGGCGCAGGCTAAATATTCCCTACGAATTTTATTATTCCGTTGTTGAATCTGTTTATCAGAGTTTCCCGGATGCTAATCTAACCATATATTCAGTCCATTTTGTTTAGTTACATTGTATCACAGTGTCATGTACGCAAACCATTTGAATTCTGCCCAACCTTTCTGCTTTGTCCGCATAAGTGCAGTTTTGCTGTATTGACCAGATGACTGGGTGTAACTTTCGCTCTTTGTAAGGAAGACGAAAAGATGGTTGCCGTAGTGACACGAAATCTTCTAACTGCTTCACCCAATTCATGGCTGCGCGAAATCGTATGAAACTTGTGAGTGACCATTCTGCCTGCTGACTGTTTGATCAGAGCCGCCGTGTAATGAATAGAATTATTTAGGATAAAATTTCCTATATATTTGGGGAAGAAAATAATCCCTATTTGTCATTGTGAGTCTGGGATGAATGCTGGGACTTTTTTCAAAAAATAGCCGCCTTAGTAGGGTGATTTTTTGAGGAATCAGTTTACACTTGGGGGTTCTCTTATCAATAATCGTGAAACGTGCAAGATACGTGGGTCTACGCGACAGCGTGCGAAGCCTACAAACTAGTTTAGGGTGAATTGTTATATAAAATGTTGTTGGTGGTCTGAGTGAAAAACGTTTTTCTTGTGCTGATAGCAGAAAATTCAAACGATTAAATTTTACTATTTACCTCAACCCTGGAGGCACGAATTATACTAGTCATTAGGAAGAATTACCACTTAGGTGTCATGTATTGTGCTGAGGAACTCCGTTTTTGAACCGGGAAGTAAAATATGGAATAATGTACACCAGAAAGTTTGGAGAAATGATTCATTCGGCCATTGATTGTTTGCTTGTAAAGACAAAACATGAAAGAAAAACGCATCCACACAAATGCAGTTAATCAATTGACATTTGGCCGATTTCAATTCATACGGCGGTGGAACATGTTTTTCTTTTGCCATTTTTTACCCGTTGTCTGAAATCGGGTTTATCAAATTGGCTCGACAACGGGGATTTTGTCTAATAAACAACTCCAAAATCTGTATGCACTCCATACCGCCTAATCCGGATCATGAAGTCCATTTGGATGTCACAGTTGTTGCTCGCATGCACATTTTGCTACGTACAGAACGATGAAGAAAAGTGAAAATATAATTAAATCTGTTGTGTAATGTTTGATGTGACACCCGTAGTGTATCCATAATTTAAGAGTAGTTTGGGTACTTCATTGTGAGCACGACAATTCCCTTTTCGAAGTATTAGCGATGAATGACCTTATTCAGACAAAGAGAACTTAACCGTTTGGTTGGCAATTTCACGAGATCACATGCGAATTTTAGCTATGTGAAACTCATATCTTTGTGCATCAATACTCGAATTCTTCGGTTCTGAAACCGGCCAAAACTGCAGCAAGTTTCGATCGCACTGTTTTTGTTATGTCTCATCGTGACCGCCGGCTGCGGTGGATTTGAATTGTTCCAAAGTATTCTCCGTTTACCAGTGTATTTAAGATTCCATGGTCCATGAAATTATTCTCCATGTGGAATCAACGCCCAGTTCATTATTAAAGAGCCATGGTAGAGGTATACATCTGTTTCATCCTTGTCAGGATTCACGAGCATTGGAATTTTCCCCCGCTCAAATTAGGGCAAGAAACCGAGACCAGTGATTGTGGGTCGAACGCCTCATATGGTAAAATTCAAAAACACTTAGAAAGACTGGGAGGCCAGCGTGATTGCTAAAGTGTTCTACTAATCACCGTTCGTTTCTGGGTTGGTGTATGAGCATTATTGATGATTTTTAATAAGGATGGAACAGAGATCTAGTGACTTCATGATTCATTGGTGATTAGTTGAACTTTGATGCCGCAGAACAATTAATCCCCATCAGTACCTAACCACGTACTACTCACAGTAATACTTAGTTTGTTTTCTCTACACTCAACCATGTACGTGGCCTGGAAAACTGCAAAACAGAGTAAGAGAAATCATATGACATGTTGATAAATAAGTAAGTCATTGTCAAACTGAATATTACAAGTAGTCAAATTTCCTCAGTTGGTTGTGTGTCCGTTGGAAAGATGTTGATTCACATTTGGAGTGGTCGCCAATTATCATTTCGGAGATTTGGCAACTAGTTTCCGTTTGGTTGAACATTTGCAGCCTATTAGACATCCACGCAGCTGCCACGGCCATATTGAAGACCTTTGTTTTTGGAGTTGTGCATTAACAACCTACACGAAGGTGTCAAATATATTTGCGTACAAGAAGAATAACGCGTCCAAACCGCGTGCAAGCACTGTCCCCGGCGAAGCGTGCACTACGGGCGTATGTAGGCTATAAACCGGTTTGCATAAGATTATTCTTTTGTCGCGAAATATTTAATTATGACCTCTTAAATTGCTTATGAGTGCGGTGAGAAAATTACCCGCCCAAATGGTCTATCAATTAAAGTGCCATAAATTTAAGATCCAAACCACTGGAGGTTGATATGACAGTCATTACATGTCACTTATAATCGAATTACTACTTTCAAATTTTCAGCCGCCATTCTCGTCGGCAGATCACTGTGATTTTATTGCTTTTTTGTTTGCTATTTGCCTAATTTGTCTTTCCAAACGTCTGTATTCACCGCAAATGACAGCTGAAACAAAGTGTAATCGAAAAGCAATATCCGAGATATGATTTAACTTTTAATTTCTTCGCAGCTCACCTTCCAGTGTTTTAGGGACGCAGCGGTAAACTATGAAAACATTAAAGGTCTCCTTCTATTTACGTATCTCACAGACGTAGCAAGGAGCAGTTGAATGCGCGTGAACCTAGGTACCAACGAAACATTATCTGAAATTGGGAAGTGAAAGCCTGCGGGAGTGGGAAAACAGCGTAGGCTTTGGGTGCGGGGTGTGATGATTTGCTGTAAATCACAACAAAAACGACGAACCGAGCCAGTAAACTATTCCAATCGAAGTTACCCGTCAGTGAGGAGGCTAAAGGTAATCTTGTTGTAAGTAGCACTTTCGAATAGAGATAAGGGAAGAAATTTTTCTGAGAGTATGCGATCGATTTCGCGGTTATTGCGACTAGTCTGAAATGCGTATCAAGCACCCTTTTGCCCAGTTAATATCATTATTGTGTTAAGCAAAACTATTTTATAAAAATGGCAAAATTTTGCATTACCTGATATTCATTGGTAATTAGTAATGACTCGAATGAACCTTTGGGTAGGGCGGAATTTCCAAACATTGATGTAAAATACACCTGGGCATGCTTCGTGATCCAACAGTGTGTTAATTCGACAGAGCGGTGAGCAGCTGACGAAAAGAACATTTCTTGATGTCTTAGTATAAAGGACTCGATTCGCCTTCTCAGAATCTGCTACGAAACTTGCTCAATCGTCTGAAGTTAACGCGAATACAGATTTTGACATTTTTCATGAAAGCTTTATTAAAAACATGTGAGGGGAGCAGTATACATCAACCAAAACAAAAAATCTTTGGTTTTCTATCTAAAGTCACTAGAATTGTCTCTAATAGTCCATGTTTCCAACATGGGAAAAAGTGTTGCAATAAAATCGGATCCCATTCTGAAGAAGATTCACAAACATGTGATGCTTCAAATATTAGCTGGTCTAAGGCTTGTACCGAACATGGTACTACCAGTTGCAAATTTTTGCACAACTTCGAAACAAACGCGATTTCACTATGGCAACCGATTGTTTGTCTTGATCGGCACGTGCAGCGCCAGAGCTAGGCAAAAATAATTCGTTGGTTGACATAAATAAGCTTTGGTGAAGTCCATGCCAGCTATTTGATGGTTTCATTCTGAAGTAAAGCTATCTGGCCTCCGAAAATAATGTGATAATCGTGCAATAAATTATTCTTGACGTCAAGTCTAAAAATTGATTATTTTGGAGAATAATGCACTACGTAAGTCCTTAGCCGAGATTTATAAGCTTTTGGGGAGACATGGAATTGTTCAGTAGTTATTTATTATTAAAGCACTTACATTAACTTGGTTATTATAGCAGACTCTTTCTTATTTGTCATAATTTTAGTGCATGGGAAAATCTTGTTCTCATTTTTTAGGGTGGATTGAAAGTTATGAAATCCAGTGTCATTTTGGTTGAACAGTTCGACTGATTAAGAATGACCAGCCATCTGATTGCATAGGTTCTGGTTATTGCTGATCTTTTTTGTGAAAAGCTGCCTAAAGTTTTGTGGCATCAAATGGAACCCGCTGGCTGTAGGTGTCTATGTAGACCATCATCGGTGCTCTACGGAGAACGAGCATTTGTCAGCCCTTTTATTGAAAACTCCAGAAGCAAGAGCTTTGTTTTTTCGTGATCGATTTTGTCAACCTCAATCAGTTAAAAATAATTTTTTGACTTATGGCAGGAAAAATTCGAATACTTCGCCCGTACAGCCCCGTTCCCAGAAGATATGAAAAGTGCATTTTGGGTGATGTGTTTCGAAATATTTCTGTCACAGCATGCGGCAGCATGTCTAACGCCCGTTGAGCAGATCAATCGTTGATTGTTTCATAGTTATTATTGACTAGATTCGTTTAATTCGACCTCATCATTTTATTCGAACTGGAATTATTCTGACTACAGGCAGTTAGGGTAAATTAAAGAAGAAAGCACCGAGCAGACGTGTAAAGAACAACTACAACTTCACTCGACTGAACTGAGTTTCTCAAAAGCAAAATAAATAAAATTAAATAGGATTTCAATGGTTCCAAAACCTACCGAATATCTTGCTAAAATGTTTTGAGGAAAGTGTGGGGACATTCTGCAATGTTTATTGTCAAAATCCTGGCAACTTGCTTTCACGTCCCATTTCTGTGCTTCAGAAATTCACTATCCGGAAAGCGGTCAACTTGCCTTGTAACATTTGCGCTTGACAAGGGAGCTTTGGTATCGAGAAACTCGTACCTATCATCGAGCACTTGGGAGCATTGCATTTCTTTTGAAAAAACGCAATGCCCCACGAATGTACAAAGTAACAGTTTGTTCGAGATTCGATCCATCTTCCGGCTGACTGCTATCACCCTCCGGGCTAACCTTTACGCTGCCAGGCAACTCCGTACTAGGTCGATCAAACTTCATTAAATCTGACAACCTTGCTATGTCACATTAGAGCGGTTTTGACACATGAGGTTTGTTTAGGAGCCAAGCACATTATTTCCGAAATTATGTAACATCGTAAACATGTGCAAAATGCTCATGTTTGGTGGCATATTCTCTGTTTTCCCAGGGTCTAATGATCGATAAGGCTTCAAGCGAATGTTCTGAATTTATCGTGCAAAAAAAAAACAAGTGGCGGGTAACTCATATACTGAGTTTGTATCGTAACAACTGAAACCACGCACTTGCTGTGTGCTGGAACTAAATTCACTCATAAGGAAAAGGTGAGCCAGCAACACCCAACGAATTGCTGAAGTATCACGATGACAGTGCCGTATTTGACAGCATGTGGGCTTCGATCAACCGGAGACCTACTGGTAGGCTTATATGCACCTATTTATGTCTTTGCATTTTCATATGTATAACATGATGGTATTTCTTCTTCGTTTATAATGGTTGATGCCATCATTTGAAGTCAAAGTGACGTTAGTCGTTGCAGAAAAAGTGTCTCGAATGTGCTTGGGTATTAAAAACTCGACTTGTCAATTTTGCATTGAAAAATTTGGTGAATGTTAGTAAGTTGCAGTATGGAAAAGTAAGAGCATAATTTTAGAACACACTGTTCGTACTTCCTTTTCCGCGGCATGATAACACCTCTAGTAGACCAAACGCCAAATTAAAGCCTCGGTGGAGAGGGGGCAATTTCTGGCTCAGTACCCGAAAAAAATCTATACATTTTCGTTATGAAATATCCCTTCAATGGATTGGGATAGCGCAAATTGAAACGAGCCACACAAGATCACAGAATGTGAATTTTTAATGAAGATGGAACAAACGAACCATGGTGTGTTTTCCCTTTGTTCTGGAAGATATGTTTTCCACCACTGGTCTTCTTCCGCAATGTCCGGCTTTGTTTGAACTTAACCAGTGCTTAGTACAAAGGACTGATGTATTTGGTCCATGTGAAATTAAAGGAACAAGCAAAGATTATTCAAGTTTTTTAGATGTGTCTACCATTTTTGCGTCAAAAATGTGAGCACCGCAAGAGGCAGTAGTACTGGTGATCCCCGATGGATCGGACGGCCACTCGTGAATCGGCCTACAAAATAAACTAAAGTGGTTGGGCGGGCGAGAAATAGTTAATTGTCAGCCTGTTGCGTGGTTTTTCTTGCTTTGGATGTGGAACATGGTTAAATCCAAGAACTCTTCGTTCGTGATCATTGCATTTTCTTACTAAAACGATTAGCCTTGTCATGACCTCCAACTAGTGCGCGTCATGTCATTGTTACCACTACTAGGACCTTTGGATTCAGTCCATCTTAACTATAACAAGCACTAATCGATATGAAACAAGATGAAGCGTGCACGAGAACTGGTCTGAATTAATATATTGTAAAAATGATGCGACGAATCGTTGCCCCTTTCTCACTTTGAGTTGGATGGCTAATATTTTTGCGCTTCTTCCTTGATCAGGTTCAGACTAACAAAGTGTCAAGTTGCGGAAATATTGTTCCATGCATAACAATTGTCAAACATTGATTCGGTGCTTCAGAATTTGGCCTCAGACGCCACACTGAGTCGTCCTATTTAACATGCATACGGTTGGTTGAAGATGAAGACAACTACAGTGTCTCCTCCAATGGGTAATGCGTTTTGACCGATTAAAATCATCGGTATGTAATCATTTAAAGTAATTTTGGCGCGATATGCAACTGATCGTGAGATTTTCTCACTAATCATAACATTGAAAACTTGAGAACACTATCAAAATAAAGTAACATGCTGTCGTTGTTTTGTTATCGCACATAAGTCATTGACGTAAAGGTTGAGATGTATTCATAGGCGTTTGCTCTGCGTTAGAGCCCATCAATGGCCAATGCGGGTATGCACGGGTGCTGTGATCCATCGTAGATTAGCTAGCTTTCACAGCATTGCAGAGCATCACTTATGTTTGTTGAGTTCATTATTTGGTCGGGCATCACATGATATGCAATTCCTTGGAATTCCTTGTTCTGTTATGTCGCCTTATACGGCAGAATGTAAACAGCCCAGTGAGTGAAGTAATGGTATTGTATTAGGTTGCTGACTTACTATAGGCTTTATCGACAGATTTTCTCCAATCAGATTAAAAATGAATGCACATTAAGCGAAAAACGCAAAGGCGAATTCTATCGCGTGTTCGGAAATGGATACTGGAGAATCTTATGTTCACTGGGAAATAGATCTGGGATTCATTTTTTTCCGGAAACAGGGCATTAGAAAGCAAAAATAACTATGACTTGACAACTTTTTTGTATAACGGATATTCTTTACAATTCTGGTCAACTGCTTATATGATTAGACAAACCATTTTGAGGCTAGCTCTGCTGTATTCTGTCGCATTCTCTTTGACAAACTTATTTTAAGACAATTTGTGATGCTGTGTGAGCAGTCAGGTCCAAACAATCCTCAGGAGGTCCACTTTTTATAATACTTTATGCCTTATTTAAAACCTGTCCCACTGACTACTTTTTCTATCTATCATAATTCAGTATTGCTCGTTTGGTAAAAATATCTCCCTCTTAGATGTCCACCGGTGAACAGGTTCGATTGGGAAAGTGATTTTTTTGACTCACCCTTTTGTTGCTATGAGAAAAAAATAAATTTCAATAGTAGACAGATAACAAAGATGGCTTCCTCCGGTATTCACGTTTGTGTATCCTGGAGACAAAATGGTGGATTGCCGCGAGCATTGCATTCCCAATGCCGGTTATCTGTTGTCTGTTAAGAACAGAAACAAAAAACCATAGTACTAACGAGATACGTGTCACTCAACCGAAACGAACAATCCATAGAGCTAGAGGTGGACACTCTGATGAAATTTTCATCTTTGCTTTTCCTGCTACCAGGGGCTAATTGATAAAAAACTAAATAAACTCCCGGTGAAAGTTTGGAGCATGAAATGTTCCTGAAATTTTCACAAATTATGTCAAATTTGGATGAAGTCAGTCTGGAGCTTTGCTGAACACGACTATTCAACGTGACTAGAAATCACCAGCAGCTGTTTTGTTCTCCAGGCGATCTGTCATAGCTTGTAGAATCGTCCAAAGGAATTTGATTGTTGGGTAGTTAATTTTTTCTGCAATATTTGCGCTTCCTGACCCAATGTTACTTGAACAAAAGAGAACAGAATCGATTAAAAGCACAGATGGACAACAAACATACTTTGTTCAACCGAATTGCACGCTATTTGGGTCCTTGCGGGGATGGATAAATCACAAAATATAAGAGTGATTGTCAACCTATGCATGCTGCTAGCCCTGTGTTCGTCACTAGCAAACAAGACAGCATTCGTTTTATTGCAGCGGACAACAGCTAGCACGATTACTGATCCGTGTAACTACCCTCCACTTATGACATACATTCCTGAAGAAGTGCCATACGAAGAAGAGTGGGATTCCTCTTTTCAAGTAACAATTAGTTTTGCATTTGATTTATAAAATGATGATCAGAAACACCGAAATTAACATGTCAATCATTCATATTATAGATCACATCCCCGAAAAGGGGAATTCTTCGCTTTCTGAGGTCCTCTTCATTTTCTGTTACTATACTCTTATGCTCGTCAGGCAGTTCACCGCGAAGCCCAATGGACCACAACTCAGCGGTGGTCAAATTAGTGAAACGGGAACAAGCTGTTCAGACCTTGTGCTCTAGGCAACTAAATTATTACAAATTGAAGCGACCGTACCACATCCACTGAGATGCACAAATGGAATGTACAAATGTGGCTTTCTGTAAATTTGTGATCCTGATGACAAAACGCTAGGGGATACCAACAAGTGAGTGACAACCATCAGCGGGTTCAAACCATGTGCCATTTAGTTTCTATTTCAAATTAGTATCTGGTCACGTGAAAGTTCGCCGATTAGGCATTTGCCAAACTTAAATAACTTATACCAATTTGACTTGGTGCTCACGTTGCAGACGTTCCCCCATCACTACAGGTAAGATCATCAAAAAGTAAATTGTAAAATTCGGAGATAGTCCTGGTAACGGAGAAAGTAATTATTTCCATAGTTTTTCGTTTTTCGTTTCCGAGTGAGTAACGTTAAGTCTCTTTGCTTTGCTCTCATTACTCGATACAGACAGGTGAACGACAAGTGAGAAAAGAGACCACTGTTCACCAGTTTCTTACTCTTTTTACTGTCGCCTGAAAGTTGTGCAGTTTATAGTAATGTATTGCCGTTACGTTGAATTACTGGAAAAAACATATCGGTCAAACTATGTTTGCTCTATATACTCAGTAAGAATGTTTGAAATTTGAGAGCATGGCAATAAATCAGCAATGTCGAAGCATCAAAGTCTTCACGCTATGCTGAAGTTTCAAACGAAACAATACAGTTTGCAACCGTCAGATAAAACCTCGTCCAGGATTACTGGTGGGCAGTCTATGCATAGTGATATCAGTGTGTTCAAATTTCATATCAGATGAGAATCACAAAAAAGTCTATTTTGTCAGTGACTTTTGTTAAACCTGAAGGCAAGAGTTGGTCTGTGTTGCTAACTGGTTATTACAGCGATGATGTGCAAACTGGAAAAATAGAAGTTGCTTGTTCATTTTTGTCAGTTGCTAATTATGCAAAATGATACCAAAGCGTCTCATCCGGGGCACACGCACGCAAACTCGAGTTCTTTCATAGATGCATGTCCAGAAATCTAAATTTGAATGAATTTTGGTCACTATAATTAATAATTTACCCCGTGATATTCAATTCGACCGTAATTACACACTGAATCAGGAGCTCCATGTCACCGAGTTGAAGGTCATTAATAGTGCACACATTTTAGGATGAGAGTGGAAAATAACCTTTTTCAAACTGCGAAAACGTTCAATGTTATTGCTAGTCCAAAGAATGTCTAGCATCCAAAGGCAATTTTGTGGCCTGATGCATACGAGAAGCAAGCTCAGACGCTCATATGTACATGGACTTTTGCAAGCCTCAAATAATGCTCTTTTCAAATAAACTGGTAATCGGAGGCAGTTCGCAACCAGTCTGGGAATCTTCTCTTCATCTGTTTTTCTGAGACGGTCGGTGGTCAAGACGAGAAAAGCGGGTTATGGGACGTTTTATGATCGCGGGGTGGGTTACGTCTCAATTGGAACTGCTGGTCAACATTTTTGGACTTGAAGCGAGTTAACAAGCTCAACTGTCCGCGCATTTGCAGATTTGTCAAAACAAACTGGCGAATGCATCCCACGGCTTGTTTTGTAATGAAAAGCTTGACGGGGGAGCAGGGAATTTTTTCAACCAACCCGTCAAAAAATCATTAACTTCATTTCGTAGTTGGATGGAGTGAAGAAGGTTGCAGGTACTGAAGAAAATCAGAGTATTTATTCGGTCTGCTATATTGGAAAAATATGAATGCTGCTAGTTTTTATGTTTGAAATAAAACCCAATCATGTTTGCCGTATTTTACCCTGCTTGCACAACTGTCACGAAATCTGGGAGCCACTAACGCAGCGAAAAAGCATGCAATCTGCATTTGTATAGTATGGGGAAATTGTGTGGTCTCGGGATTAATTCGCCAGAGTTTCAAGTGGGAAACTGGTGCGATGAATGGTCGGAGCAATTGAATATCGATTAAGTTGCCTGACAATAATTACCACTTTTGAAATTTACGATCAATCGAAATTTCAAAAAAATGCTGACTAGTCCAGAGCCGATCGTTTCATTCAGAAACATTCGCAGGTATACCGAGTTGTCCGTGGTTCAAATGGAGGACCTAAGAAATGCAACAAATCGCTTCGTATCATTGGGTTTTTCTTTTAAAGAAGCACTTTTTTGCCTAAGTTGTTAACGAAATATTTTGACGCATACTACTAAAGACAGCTGGACATTCACTTCTTTATTATCACGGCAGACCGTCAATAAGTTACAGGCATTGGCTAACAGGGAGAGAAGCATACTTTAACTTATCTGCCTGTCATTCGCCGTAGTAAGTTAACCAAGTCAGTTTTAGTCCCGCCTAATGGTTTTTCTTAATTCTCTTCTTGAACTGTGTTCAGTGGTTCAAGTTTTCCTAGTTAGGAGTTGGCTAAGTGTAACACGATATCTTTGGGATTCGTATTTTGACCGAAATAAGGTGGAAGAACACAGCGGAGGAGATTGCACTAGACAAGTAATGCATTCAATTTTCGGAAATCTAATCGCGGGGATGTTTATAGTTGCTTTCATGGAAGAGACTAAAGCGGAATATGAAAAAGGGTTCGAAGAAATGAGACAGAAGAAAGCGACCGTTTGTACTAACAACTTATGATATTCATTTTAACAATAGTATGAAAAAATATGTTCAGAAATGATCACTTGGATTCACATAAAGCGTTTCGATAAATTTGCGCCAGTAATAATGCATCCGCACACCACTGTGCACAAGTTCGTACAGTTGGTTCATGACCACACAGTAAGTGATGAAAAAGCTTTCGAGAAATCGAGGGCAACGGACAATTGCTTCAAAAATAGCCCGATTTCTACCAATTGGTCCAGGATTTAATATCATTTGGCCAGTTACCACTGGATTGTTTACCAGTACCAACATAGTACCAAAATTTCACCTGGTTTTGTCATTATTAAATCACACACGATGAATAATCAAATTTAATTGACGATTAGAAGATTTTCTTTGTGCCTCGAGTTTTCTGTTTGGGGAAGAGTCGGATATTATAGTCTCCTTTGCGTGGACCATTTGATTTTAAGTTCTACTAATCACTCAGCTAAGCATAAAAGCAAAAACAAGTTGAATATTATTCGGCGAGGGAAATGTTGCTTGATCATAAATTGGTATGACTGCATGTTCACTTTGGGTCAGTGCTAAACTAACGGTGACAGAACGATGCAACTGGCGTAGACTGTTGTGCCCGTACACAGGATAGTTCGAACGTGTTACATTTTCACACGAACTGGTCACGTGAGTGTGCACTTATCGACTGGAAGAAAATTAACCTGTTTGATTAGGATGTATGCACTGGAATGCACACTAAGCAAATAAATTTAAGCTTACTTTTGGAATGTTTTAGAAGCAGTGATCGGGAAAAATATGGACAAGCTATAAAATATTGCATTTCGATTTTACCAAAATATCGTTACATGCATGTCATCTTCAGTGAAATATGAAAGTCGTTCACCGCGCATGGATGGAAAAAATCCTGTACGGACGTCACACATTTGATGTCAGCGGATTCGGACATTCCTTTCACGAGATTTTTTGATCAGTGACTCCAGCTACGTGAACCCGCGACATCACGTTCTGTGAAACATTTCCTACTCTAACATCCCAAAATAGGGACCGGGTAATGACCGATTTGGGTTCGGCCAGTCGAATCGTATGTGATCGCTCGATTGCTTGATAGACCTCGGAATGTTTGACAAATGGTGGGCAAATAAAAACGTCAGTTTAATCGTGGTTGATGGGAGGAAAGCAACATGATCAAAATTCTTGTTCAAATTTCAATATCATCAAGGTCACTGACAGCCACTTTTCGGTTGCCGAGACATTTGCCACAATCCGATAAAAAAACGAACACAAAATAGATAGTTCCCTGAGCGAGTAAAATTCAGACGGGACCATTTTGGTAGATCTCACCCTTTGTGTCGTCAGCACTAAACATTTTGAAGTGTACCCGAATGCGCGTAGTGTAGACGCTAGTTCTATAATAAAAGCTTTGAGGAAACTGACGTGATGAGGCGTGGAAAAAAGCAGCACTATTTCATACTTGGATCGATTGCAGTTCGGTTAGAAATCTGAGAAAATTCAGGTACTAGGCTGATATGTCTTGAAATGATTCCCTAGCTTGAAGTTGGACGAGTTTGATAAGAAGCAACGAAGTGCTGAGCGTTGTTCTGTTCCGTCGAGTTCCCGGTGGAGCAGCGAATTTCGAGCTCCTTTATTGAATTTATAATTGCCTATGAAAAATCTGTAGAATCCAGTGACAAGGGTTCGATAGGACCAAATGCAAAACCTTAATTGGAATGTACAATAAAAACCAGATCGACCATACCTGATTATTGAGGAGATAAATAAAGCGGAAACCACCAGAATCTTGTGAAAATGTAACATCATTTTGAACAGTCTAAATATTGCCATATTGGATTTTGAAACAATTAAGTCTGTTCGATTGGATGCCTGTTTTAGGAAGTAGTTACCAAGCAACTGCTATCATTTTAGGGAAATCCAGCCATCTGGTCCTGACGTGATGGAGCATGCTATTAGAAACAATACTTTTGTTGGAGTATAATGGATACACAAGTGATTTGCGACTTTTGTTTTGTTTACTTTTTTAAACATAATGTGACTCATTTCTGTTTATCCATTCCGAGTGGCAAACTATCCTGTCGATGGAATGTTGTTCTCATGTTGACAAGTCCTCATGAAAGACAGTGCTAGATTGCTTTGTTGCAAGCCGATATTCTTGGCAAGAAATATAGCTATTCGACTGTACTCTACTCGAGGAATCAAGGTCTTTGTCTGAACCGAAGTTTGTTTCATTTTGATTGGACTTGTTTTTATCACCACAATGTGTAACAAATGCGTACACATGAATAAATTACTTCTGGTGACAAAAATGATCTTATTTTGACTGTCCACAGTCTCGTTCAGAAGCGAGTCGGTATCGACCAATCGAACTACCTAAAGTTTATTTAACAGGCTTCTGACCTTTTGCCAAACGTCAACCGTAAGAAAACTTGTCAGATGTCTGTTTCTAGACTTTTGCATAGTTTAAAGAATGACTGAAAAGCCGCGCAGGCATTATAGATTCTAGTAAAACGGTAAATGTTCGTTTTTAATTTATCTTGCTTTTTTCCTAACACTGAATCAACCCATCAAACGGATATCGCAAACGCAATAGATCATACCACAACTGTGTAGTTTTGGAGCCAGAACGCAACCCATAAGCACCAACTTTCATTCATTCTAAATGCCTTTCAAAAATGGCTTGTGATTGCAAATTTTGACCAGAAAAAGAAACATCTCGGTGTAAAAATGTCAGCTATCTCATTCAAGATCACACTGGTTAGACCAACGTAATTCAACAAAAATGTATTTTTCAAAGGTTTTTTCTTTTTCCGCATTATTAACCGAATCCGTGTTCTTCTGGATTCAAGCGCCCCGATGTATTGGACGAGAACATTTTTTTAACGGTAATCATACTTCTGCGGTCTGATTGCAAATAGTTGTAAATATTCGGCCTCGGAATCTGCTACAATTGACCGTCAGCTGGGCAGTTTGAGGTGAATTGCTATCGGCTCATCTAACGATGCCAGGAGGTCTGTATGGTGGAACAACCGTTCATAATGTGCAGCCTATTCTCGGACGTAAATTGTATTTGTTCTGTCAAATACGTTGAAACGGGAACGTTACCCAAGTTTCTTTTGCTTCCTCGTCATCAATCATAGATGAGAAATCAATGGCTAGACGAAAGTGTAATTTCAGATAATAATGAACACTAGAGGTTTTTTATTTTGGTCTGGATAGGATCATGCGATCACATGTTGGCGCAAGGAAACGCCTAAAGTAAATAGGCGCCATGGATATCCTAAGATTAATAGCTTATTTCTTTTGGGGTAAGTTAAGCACTGCAAAATTTATATTTATTCATTGGGTATCCTGACAGACATCATAACACATTTCTGACCATGGTTTTCCAAACGCTAATTATTCTTATTACTGGCCTAGAGAAAAACGTATCTATCACAGATCTTCAAATGACCAGATGAAATTGGTCGATTTGCAAGACAGATTTTGAAATATATTAATTGATCCGCATACGCGGATTGATGTAATGTGCACTGTTGCTTTGGTAACATGATGCCGGTACAATCAAGTCATTTTTTACTGGCTTGTGTACGATAAACGATTTCTGAGTGGAAAGAAATGGCCTTGCAGTGCTATTATATCGATCAGCGGGGAAGATTATTGGTCATCGCAGGATTTGTGACTGTCATGTGAAGTAATGTTGTCTTGCTTTCTTTTAGCGAATCTCCCAGTAAGACTGCCTCATTGGTGTGATTTCATATCAGCTAATAAGGCCATATATATGTATATATATGTATATGTATAATGTAGGCATCAACTTACAAGTAGTTGGCTTTTTTGGCGTTCGCGGACAAATCTAAAACGACGGTATTACATGCGTATCTGGGCCGATAGGTCATTGCCTACGGACTGATGATGTCACCTCAGTTGATGATAATTTTTTTGCAATCTGAAAGCTAAGACAGAGGATAATCAGATTTTGAGAACGGGCAATCTCAGCTGTGAAACACACCAATATTTGAAATCGTCTAACGAATCGGACGCTTTTTGAGCGATCCGCTTCATTAGTACTGGATGAGATCATCTGCCACTGATCTGTGTTCAATAAATTTGTTTTTGTTTTACAAATTTACTTTATTTAATACTGTGATTAAGGCACTCATTAGTTTTGCAAAAACATAATAATGCCGTTAGATCGAGCATACCACGCTGGTGACCTATGCTGACTTGTTTAACTGCTTAAATGTACCGCACTTCGCCAAGATCAACAGAACGAGGAAGTAGCAGACTGGATGAGAAATCGTACAAAATACGAATTCCTCAATCAGTTTGAAACTAGTGAAATAAATAGGCAATGTTCACTACAAAAATGTCAATTAACAACTGAAATTGCAATGTATCACGAGTCAGTAATGGCTAAACAAAGATAAATGAATGCTTGACGTAGTGGTGATACAATCATGGGCTTGCACTGGCTACCTAACAGTGAAGCAACAGCAACCATGGATAAAAAGTACCATATCTAAACTTAAATGCAAGCATTTTGTGTTATTTCACCAAGTATGCAGTCGCCAGGTGGCAGTTGCGCATCCCTAAACAGGGATATTTTTATTGATTATTGTGGACATGAAGATTCCAATTTCCGTTTTTGTTGTACTAGCCACAATTGAATGTCCGTTCATGAACAACGAACCGCAAAAGGGTCTGTGAATTATTCGGCTAATCTTCCCTGTTTTCGTAAATTCCAGTAAATTCACTGTCTCGGAAATATTCGGTGGAGTTAAACGACTGTGTATGAATGAATGTTCAAAGAGCCGGTTAGAAATGATTGTACGCCAAGTCGATACCCGTGTTAGATTCGCTCTAGATGTGCAGTTGTGGGTTGAATCACCCTTGATTACTGAACGGCTAAGTAACTGCAATGTTTACTGTTGACTTCAGTTAACTAGGCCACGTTTGTGAGGTTACTGGGAGCTGGTTTTGAGTTTTTGAAAAGTCTAAATAGCTTTCGAGTATTCACCTAAATTTACCAGTATTTACAATGGAACGCATTTTCATCCGTGATTATCTGCCATCTTTGAGAAGCTCTGGCATTTCAAGACGTGCGTTCTGAAAAAGAATTTGCGCTGGATGCGTAAAACAAGACGATTTTCTTTGTTCTTGTCAATAGTTCCCGTCCAAATTTCTTGCTAACTAGAGGGGAAAATGGCAGTGCCGAATGGCAAAGCGACGGTCTCTGCTAGCGTAGTTGCAATAAAGGCGAAGTTCAATCAAGACCGGAACTGATTGCGAATTTGCCTGTTCTTCGATTTTCGGTCTGTTGATCCCTGCGGATGTTAACAGGACGCTAGTGATCCGACCGTGACATACGTGCTTATCGGAAGGCTTATCGTACCTGTATTTTGTTGATTTATCTATTCACGTTATCTGTCCGGTCGAGATGTCAGCTTCGACCTCCTTCTCTTGTTATCTTCAGGTGAGCGAATAATAGTTCGACCTGATAAACTTTTGAATGACACAAAAACGAACTACTAAGGTTTAGTTGGATTGAGCTGATCACTCTGAGTCTTGATTTTTCAGAGCATTGTTTATAACGAGCCCAAGATTTGTATGAAACCAGAAATTGGATAGTTTAGCTTGCTTCTATATAAAAAAAATTAGCCAAGAAACTTGATATATCGTAGTTGATGAATACAGGGTCGTTGTGTTTGGGCAATATATGTCTTGTCCAATCACAGACTTCATATTCAGATGGGAAAAGACATCCTCAGGCAAATTTCATTGGTTGACAATCCGACCTACAGCAACATATGGACACATAAACTGGACTGGGCATTGTAATTTGTGGTGCTAAGTAATCATCAACACGGTGAACATTTTTTTAAACCGACTTCGTAATGTAGGGTATCGGATAGTTAAATAACAGATATGAAATTGCTAGAAGTTCTAGGCCATTTTCCCACTTCCTAGATGACACGCGGTACATTCAACCGGTTGATCGACAGGGATTTCGTGACTCGTAAACTTTGTGAACCAAAATGATTTTACGAATGAAAAAATGGCCATCCTTGCCCAAAACCGTCCAGCAGTTTTCTTGTCAAACCAAAATCGCAGAATGTCGCAAGAATGGTACAGGCACTACGAAGGATGACTTTTTCGGCCCAAAGTCAGTGGAGTTTTCTAACTTATGACTGACATTTACGACCCTTTTTGGTTAACTTAAAGTATCGATGGTGTACATGTGGTTGACACGTGTTCGTTTGCTTATACAAATTTGTGATGTGGTTACTCATGCCGTTCCAAGTCATTTCTATGCCCCAAGGCAAGGTTACCTAGTAGATTAGGACATACATAGGATTGTTTGTAGTGTCTCATCTGCTGTGATAGCTTGTTTCGAAGCTGGCGAGAGTAAATGTGCTAAGTGAAACCAACTTCTGACTAAGCACAGTGGTTAAAAAGTCAGTTTCGAACTGTCTAGTCGGATTGACTCACTAGGCATTCGCTGAAATGATGATATTCCCTAGGGAAAGCACCAAGAAGACTGACACGCTACAAGGAGGTACCATATGGATAAGGCCACTATTTGGCTGGTAGGCACTTGCGTAGTCCCGATTGCTTTGGGTTAACTGAGACAATATGGATCAGGTTGCTGGTGTTGTGTAAAGCAGATTATATCTTGTTGGTACAAGTTTGTCATCAATGCCGTCCACTGATTGACGTCGAACGAAATCGGTTCTTGCAACGTGAATCTGTACTAATAAGCGCTGATTTATTTCAAATCACCAAGTTGAAATAGTGATGAAATAACAGAAATTTGGACTAATTATTTGGGACTGGACATGCAAAACCCATGAAATTACACTAGCCGTTTGGGGACAATAGAAACTACGAATGGTGAAAACATATTTTTATCAAGAAAACAGCGGTATACTATTCCAGCAATCCACTGAGCCATGCTTCCACAACAAGTTAATATGTCATACTGAATTACGCCAACCACATGTGAACAAGCAACACTGCAATGTTCCGGGTTTCCTTTTATTTTATTTTTACGCACACTTAGAAGCGCCAAGGAAATGTACTGGAGACGTGTAAAAAAATCTTTCGATATGTTCCACTGCGAAGAACACTTGCATGATGGAAGCGTAAAGACGTATGACCTGCATAGTGGTTCGTATCAAGTAAATCGGTAAACATAGAACGTCTTCTTGGCTAAAAGCAAACTATACAGACATTAGTATTCCTTACATCCGATTAGTCCGGGCAAGCCATAGCGAGAGAACTGTTAGCGCTTGTTTCAAATGTAAACTAGCTTGTGTGAGGCTGATGTTCTTTCAGTCGGAATTATGGTGAGAAAATAATGTGGTCGGCGAGACGTCTAAAGAATAAGACTAAATCAACAATTTGATATGCTTTTGTTGCAGAGTGAAGTTGCAAGTTGACATTCGTCATTGTTACTGATGTGAACAAAGACATATAGAGTACAAATCCCAGTTGTTACATGCTACTCCATTTTCCCGATTCACCTACCGACAGTGATTTGTCTGCTAGGGACTGATCTGAATCACTAGGATCGTGAAACAATAGCAAGCCAATTTGAGAATCAAAGGATGATTCATCAGAAGTTTGTCGTCGTTCTGACAAGAGTAACCCTTAGAAACAGGACAAGTTCCGAACGTACGGTTTTTCTGGTTAATAAGTCGCGCATGCGATCGTGCGCTCCCAGGGAAATTTTGCTATCTGTCTGGGCCAAAAGAGTTTGTTTAAAAAGCCTTCGTTTTGAAACAGCGGACTGCTGCGTGAATTTTTATCCCAGTAATAACCGAAGACTAGTAGACCAGTGAAAACCTTGTCATGAGTGGCATTTACATCCTTCCATCGTATGACCCGGTTTCCATGGCGCCTCTTAGTTCCGGAAACCTCGAGGTCTTTTTGTGACCAGAATTCGACCAGTTCCAGGAAGACAACTGTAAATGGTCAATCAAGGTGATATAGGAAGCCAGGCATCGCCTTAACATTTTTTGTGAAGATCTCAGCAGGCGAAGAAAAGACATCCTCAGCACAGACTATTTCATGCATGTCTATTTAAGGTTATTTCTAGAGTAATACACAAACGTAGCCAAGCAGAATCCGTCGTGTTCTAACTTCAACCATATTCTGACTCCCGGATATTTACAAATTATACAGGCACGGTCAACTAGCATGTGCAACTTGGCTTCCAATTTGAACTAAGAGAACATCAACGGTGAATAGTATAAAATTTGTTCTGTCTCAACGAAACTACCAGTCGGCTGTTTTAGACTGAAAATAGTTTGACACTTTTGCACTAATACGTATCGCCCGCTCCTGGCCGCGTTTCTGGCAGAAACAACTCAGGTCTAGATATTTAGGACCAGGTTTATTTTGAAGTTGTGAAGACTCACACCGTACATTTTAAAATTTTCTGCGAAGCATTTTGATATTTGTAATGATATAACTCCCACAAGAGGAATGTTTCTACTCTTCTGAGCTCCGCAGATACTAATTTGCTCCCTGTTCTGTGTTATTTTGCGTATCATTTTAACTTTGCGGCTGCTCCAAGGAACGGATGACTGCATCTGTTTAACATTGTACTATTATCCGAGAGAAATGGGCGCTTTTCGCGGGATGTACACCTCAACGACAGGTCCGCCAGTGATTCGCGGCACCTCGGTAAACGCGGACGTCGCGTGTTTTAACTGACCCAGAGATCTGACCAGATGACAGAGTTTGTTTGACATCCTTAAACTCGGCGTGTATACTCGTGACATTGCGCGACTTCGAAATTGTAATATCCATAAAAGTAAATTGTACTTGGTTTTTCAAACGACTTATCTGCACTCACCATGTCTGCTGTCGACAAACTTTTGCTACGTTTCAGTCAGTTGGAAAAATGTATCCGAGAATCAGTGTTTTAGACGGGCTGTATCTGTTGCTTTATCCACGTAAATAAATGGTGCAAGAATATCGCACACGCACATTATTTCCAGAATCCTCGTGAAACCGGTAGAACTTGAAAGAGAGGAAATTTGATAAACTGGCGGATGAACCAGTCAGTACTGAAATCGGTCTTCTGTTCAAACACAATAATTACTTCGGAATTGTTGATATATGCTCCCAGATGGACAGAGGTTATTTGTAAAATTTCCAAGCAGGTTTGGTGCGAGTAAGAGAGCCAGCTGTTAACAGAACTATCGCGACAGATTACCAGGAGACTGGAATGTGATTCCCCAGAACACGTTTACATGTCCACCGAACCTGTGTAAGTTTTTACCAGTGAACGTTTGTTAGCGACTTGTGTGACAATCCATTCCACCTCCATCGCACCTATATGGTAAGCGAAAATGAAACGAGTGACTTACGCATGCGTGAACTGCTGAAATCACCTAGTAGATTAACTTTATCTGACTGTTCCTTTCGGAAATGTAACATATGGAGCAAGCCGAACAGGACTCGGCAAAGTTCTAGAGGTCAACTGAGGAAGCACCACGTGCACCGCATGAAAGACCCGTGGACAAAATGCCGACAGTATTGTTGGTTAACAACGACATTTATTTATTATGAAGTAACTTCTTGGTAAAAAATCAAACGTCGTTACATTTAATCGATCTCCTCAGCTGGGCTTTGTCTTACTGGTAAAGGCAGAGCTTCGATAGTGATAAAATGGTTCAGCCCAGTAAGCTTACTCGGTATCTCGTTTTTAGTCAGCCCGTTGACAACGAAACCGAGACTGTGGTGTCATCCTTTACATAAACCAGCTTTCGGTATTGTCATTAAAGTCTTAACACTTTTCACTTGTTCAAGTGCGTGTGATAACTCCCCACTATTGACCACAAAGCAGAACATCTAATCTATTTTCACTCGTTCATGCTGGTGAATGTTTATATTTCATTCAACGTCCTACTGAGGGTTGCCACAAATTTGTTTATTTTACCTAAACAGCTTTGATAAGTCACACCGGCAGTTCTTTGGGCACAATTGCCGGTGATTACATTCGATTTAGCGTTGACCCTTTCTAATATTTCGACCTGGTACGCTGTGATAATTTCCCAACTGGCATAGGTTCATCCTAGGATTTTAATTTTTTTCAAAGGGACGTTTTTTGCAGTCCAGTCGGCCCTATCTCCGTTCAACTGATCAAAAGCTGCAATCAGGTTTTGCCTAAAGTTTATAGCCATACCTGCCACTGACATTTCGCCCAGTACCGCGGTCGCAAAGTTTGCGAAAGGCGAATTTTCTTTGCAGTTTGAAATACTTAGGCAGACTGGCTATTTATCATTTCTCGAAGCTGATTTCTCAGCACCACGAGGTCATTTAATCAGTTATCTTAACTAATATTCTACCATTACCGAGATTCTTCACTCTCGCTCCGTTAGTTTATCATCTGCCTCACCGTGACCGAACTACTTGTCGAGAAAATTAAGCTTTTAAACATGAAGTACACAACTACTTGGAAGTTACCGACATCTATCATGATAAAGCTATTTCAAGTGAATAAAGTTCACATACGCAACGTTCGGGAGTTTGATGCAACAGACAGACCTTCTGGCCAATGAAATTCTCGTGCGGTAGTTCATTCAGACACAAATGTTTAGCTTATAGTATCAGAACTCCAAATTTGTCATTCCAAATGAAAAAGGGATCACATTTTTACGAAATCCATTGACTGTTCGTGTGCTTCTATTTTATTTCTAAGGGTGTGTTAACAGTAGATGGCTTTTCTGTGCCAAAGTGATTCCTCAAAGCCTGATGATCATAACATCTTGATCATCACGGAGTGTCCCGCCATTATTCAGTATTCGTTGGGCGTCACTTAATCAGTAGCTGATGCAAAATAAAATTTTTGGCCGATAGAGATCACCAAACATTGCGGCTATCAGTGGGAAAAATTCTTTCAAATTCCGTGGCATTATTTACACTTCTGTAGCCTTGAAGGCTTAAGAAGAAGAAGGTTTCTTTAATATGCAGCATTGCCTCGTGAAACTATTCATCACCAGCTTTCATGTTGGTCCTGACGGGTCACACTTGATTTCTTCGTGATCGTAACACACTATGTACTCTTGTCGATTGACTAAAAGAACAAAGCAGCTAAGATGTAATGTCTTTACCACAGTGATGCTTGTATGTGTAGCGAAGAGGTAGAGCGGCTCAATTTTTCATTCTACCCAAGTGATTCGCCATACCTGATTTCCCCGGTGCATGATTATTTCGAGAACAATCATCCGTTCCCCGATAAAGCAACACCAGCTCTCAGTCTGCTACGTATATTCTTGGTGTCCTTCAAGATGCCGTCTTACCAGTTTTTCTGTTTTCCGTCCACCAATATTTCACGCGAACCTCTGACAATACCGTTTCTTTTGAAATATCGCAAAATGGCATCACAGAACTTTCTACAGAGTAATTGTGATTCCCCGGAATTATGATGACATTCTGTTCTGTCCCCCAATGGACGGGAAATACTCTGGTTTTAATCATTTTCGCGCATTTGTTCCCGTTACTCGTGCGAAGTTAACTCATCACATTCAGTAAATTACCTTGGGTCGATTATGAACCAAAGCGCTACCTCGTCACTACACAACCGCCGAGTTTTTACAAGAAACATGTACTTACCATTAAATACACCTCGTCTCGAATACCACTCCGCGTTGCCTCAGCTTACCAAACGCGTCATTCTTTCCCCGTATTTTACTCTACCAGGTTTTGGGCCCTTGCCGACATTTTTCGGCTAGGCTGTCAAAAAAATCAATGTGATTTTCGGATCATTTAAGTTTCTCTTATAGAGCATTCATCCAACTTTGAACTCATTA
The DNA here is from genome assembly GCA_008360955.1 of Fasciolopsis buskii. Lineage (NCBI taxonomy): Eukaryota > Metazoa > Platyhelminthes > Trematoda > Plagiorchiida > Fasciolidae > Fasciolopsis > Fasciolopsis buskii. The sequence continues at coordinate 98,570 of LUCM01007278.1, read as the reverse complement.
AATTCATCATTTTCTAGTAAACTAAAGATAGTCAAAGATATTCAGAAAAGCTACTAGCTAGCTCTAGAAACTCTTTATTTGCACAAATCATGTGGATCACGGTTTTCCGTGCCAGTCATCTTTAGGCATGCAACTGAACCGGTGGCCGTTTCCGCGTTCTATACAGGGGAGAGTTTCGTTCAAAAGAATGTGAATATAAAGTTTAACAGTTCAGAGAATGGTTGGACTGAAAACTCCCACATATCCGGTGAATGATGCAATGCTTGAATTTTCCAAGTTGAAAATACGGTTTGTTTTCTTGTGAAAACAGAATATCAGCCTCTCCATGGGATACCTTAAGGTTAAGTTTCAAAATTGAGATTTAATAATCTCAGTTGGATGCGAGGATACCAGAATGAGCTACGAAGAATGCGCAATTTCTTCACAGATGACAGAATCGTATAATTTCGTTAAGAATTGAAAAGGAGGAAACTCAAATTCTATGGACGAGACTGTGCTGTTACCGTGGCTTTAAAACCACAAATAGCCATCCTCAAACAGCAGCATGGAATAGATTTGTACATGAAAATCACCGAAATAACGTCCTTCTTCTACTGATATCCATAATCAACTTTATGGAATACTGTAGAGCACGCAAAAGTCTACGCGTTCTGGATTTTTGAGTTTCTAACCAACAGTCATCTTGGAGAGCTGAGGGCGGGAAATGGGTGACCTAGTCAAAGCGCGTAGGTACCAGCTACTGGTTCTACAGGTTCTCAGTTTTAATTTGTCATCAGGCGGAAACACACGGTCTGTGAGAATACGTTTTGGTCATTTTGCCAATAATAACGCGATTTTTGATGCAGATAATGTGGTCAAAATCTATACCGGAATGTGGAGCCCGGACGATTTGATTTTGACCATGGCTACCTGTGTTGGTGATCCGGGCGTGCACTGGATAACACGATGTCACGGTTGAAATTCCTCATTGCATCAATAATGCGTATATTCTCATCCTCAGCACTGTGAATCTTGGTACTTCGTAATCCATTTTCATTTTGTTTCAACGAATAAAAATATTTTGGATTACACAAGAACGTTCTTTTGAAATGATGAACCTACTTAGATCAACGAGTTTGTGAACATCAGGACCAAATGGCGTAAGGAGTGTATCGAAAAGTCGATGCGCCATGTATTGGTTTTTATTGTGAATGATATAATGTTAATGTTGGTAGATGTAATGCGCCAACGATTCGACTACCGTAGGCGGTAGTTCTCAAGGCAAGTTTTACAAAGACTACCCACTATAGTCGAGACGTTGGCGCATCACACCTACCAACAACGCTGTGCTATTAACATTATAAAATTCACTACTTCGATGAACTTCCGAATTACCATCCATATAAAAAATTGTAACAGGCTGTTCATTCAACCTACTACAACACGGGTGATTTTAGTAACTTTTTCCATATTAGATGAGAAAAAACTGGGATGAAATCAATGGCCATGTGTTCGCGGAGGACAAGGATATTTTGACTATAGTAGAGGGGGGAAGAGGCGGGGCAGCCAGCTTTATGAGAATTACCGCATGGAAGAAAAGTTTGTTTTATCACCATCATTTCTCACAATGACTACTCAAGTTGTGTGCATGAATGAATGACAGGGGCAGTTATACCAAACACTGTGATCAGATTTGTCGAATATCACTAATGACGTTCGTTAATTACATCCAAAAAAGCGTCCATGGCAATTTATTCATCAGTACTAACTGAGTGACCTAATTAGCAGGATATCTTTGAGATACGCGCAAAGCAGAAAACTCCCGTTATGGTTCTTTTCGTCACATACATACACACGCACAAAAGCAAGCTTTGGGATTAAACCTCCAGTTCGGAATTCGGCCGTGATTCACCAGACTGCCTGATGCAAAATTTCAAGCAAAGATTTTCATGTCTATCCAAAAACAAAAATTTACAACTCCTATCAACGAAAACATTAGCTTACGAATCACCGAAAACCAGCAATGAGTACCGAAACACTTGTCACACTTTGCCACCGCTGTGATTAAATGCTAGCCAGAACGCGCGATTCTGTACCGCCCATCGTGAGTCGGATTATTTTCTCGGTTTCGTTTGGTTAACATACACACTTTGAGCTTGGCGAGTGAAGATTGATGCAGTTCACGACAACAGAAAATCTCTTTCCCAATTCCCCCAAAAAAATAATTAGCAACTTAAATGACTACATTTTAAATGTTGTCCGGTTAAACATCTGCCACAAACGTGTAGATTTTAATTTGTTTGTCCGGTAGGTAGAAATGGCGTTGTGGCTTGAATCGGTCGGCCCCGAGCCCTATCTCGTGTGCCAGACACGGGAAGTTCAGCGATTGTTCGTGTTTCCCTTAGCGAGTGCATCACCAAAACCCCAGACCCTCTTTGATAGACCACCGGAGCTACAGATGTGCAAAATAAATTGTCTCCAATAATGGGGTGCTTCAGTTTACCGTCACGAATAACCTTTCGAAACTTTTAAAGTCATATTTTTCCCAGTCTCATTATCCCCACCGTTTCTTTAGGGCCAAGTGCAACTTTTTCTTAGCTGGAGATCTGCGAAAGTCAACCCTACTGTAGAAATTTACATACAGGTTAACAAATATGCCGGAATTAACCTCCGTTATTTATTGTGGGTTGTCCCGAAATAAACATTTTGCCATAGCAAGTAATCTGGAACGTATCAAAGTAGTTACTTTTGCTAACACCAGGCGGAAAATTCTCGAATGCAGGGCAGTTACGGCAAAATGATTTTGCGGGGAATTGGCCTGTGCAAGAAAGACTGTGCAAGCATTTGCAATGGTCACTGCCTGACTGTCATCCTTTACAATAGGGCATCCAAAAACACAATCCTTATTTGTTCTTTGGTTTAGCAACAACAGAATACCATAAGCTATTAATGGAATGCACTCGATAACCTTGGAGATCGATAGTCACTTTTATTTAATTATTGCTTATTGCTGACAATTAAAGGCAAACCCTGGGGGTCATGGGATTTTCTGTTTATGCGGGAATATCTCTTGGAAAAGTTCACAGCGGCAAAATTACAGGTGGCATAGTGATCAAGCGAGTAACTCATGTGACCAGCAGGCCAGTTAGCATTTGTGAACATAATGTGTTAGAATCAATTATGCTTTATTCATCAGTGATATGATACGTGCACATTTTTTCAAGTTTTTAATTTCCTTGCGTTGACCACAGCCCGTTACAACCAAGGTCACAAAAGTCTAATTGCTCAAAATGAAATGTGGAAGAGATTTGACGGATGTTTTGTTCATTGAGCTGTCAAAGAGGAAGTTTCTAACGATATCAGCTCAAAAGGGCCATGAGTAAACAAAGCAAATCCCACTTGAGCAAACAATTATGTAAGTGTCCGAGAGAATCCATGCAGAGATGCAAACTTCGTCATATGCCTACGTATCACCATTTGATGAGCCGATTTCACGCGCCGAAGTTCGACGCACCCGTGACCGTAATCGATGCCATAAGGGAACGGTACCATTGAAGTAACTAGCAGTTCGCAGTCGGACCTTTATGGTCTGTGGGCAGGAATCCGGAAGGAATTGTTGCTTGGGAATGCGAGCGGACGATGAGTGTCGTTGAAAATGGTGCTAATACCTACGTCCGTTTCTACACTTTACGAATCAGTTGCGACTGTCATAACCTCGCTTTTCTCCGCAAACTTTAGCGCAGTAGACATATATATCACTAGAACACAGTTCAGAAATGCACACAATTGCTTCTTTAGTCGCAAGCGGTATTCCTTTTTTAACAATACTATGATCACAGATTAGCCATTGGAAGTAAAGTGCATAGATTATAAACCCCAAAATGCACGATGAGCAACGAACCAATTCACAATGATTATGATGCAACGGATGACATTTTCGCTGTCGAATTTATTGTGATATATTTGTGATGGTCGGTGTGTGTGTGTGAGAGAGAGAGAGACAGTAGTAAGCAGACCTTTGCTGGTTTATACAAACAGTAAAAGTGATTGCATGGTTCGTAATACTCGAATACTTCCCTCTAGGTTATGCGTGCGACAGTGAAATTGTACTTTTTAGTTGATTTCACGCATTACAACTTCCCTTGCCTCTTCTTTAGTTTCGCCCGAGTTCTTATGTTTGTGTGCGGTATTAATCGCGTAAATCATTCGCATTAGCGGTAGTGAAGAAATAAACAAACTATTTTTTTGTTTAATTTTTCCGCAATTCACTACCACCTAGCGGAGGAAGTATAACCGTTCTGCAAGTGTGCGTGCCGCTATCAATTCTGCTGCCGAGAATCACATAAATAACATTTGTGCAATAAAATCCCTCCCCATCCCATTCATTACACAATGAAACCAGCCTGAAAAAACCCGCATGGTAAATCCAGACAGTTTTGGTTCAGCATAGTCAGATGGTCGCCAACCAACAATATGACACTGTCAGTTCGAAGAATTTCCACTCAGCCAAGTTGATCCGAGCGATTACTTTCGGAACTCCACCGACGATTTCGCCGAAAGCGAATACGTTGCGCAAACTTTGCGAAACTTACAGTCGACGAAGAGAATTTCGTCTAGGTTGAACAAGCGGCGCGTTGTCCTAGTAAACGGAACTGCATATTCCACAAGTAGCAAGCGGAAACAATGGAACAATCTGTCATTCTGAGGTTCACTATTTCACAAAAGTGTGCTGACCAAGGCTTCTCACTGTTTAAAGGGTAACATTCTCAAAAGGAGGTGAGATTCTTACACCACTTCAGACGTTTGTTGTCAAAAGTTGGTAGACCGTCATTACCAGGTGGTCCTCTCATTTCGGTTCTCTCACACCGCACCCAAAAAAAGCACACAAATCGAGCAACAGACTGCCTCATATGAAACACATTACCCTTAGAGTACCTGTCAGAACCCATGCTTTGATGCTACAGACGTAACTGATCGAAAGCACGGATGATGCATAAAATTTGTACTCCATCTAAGTGTTTACGGTTGTTTTCAAACCAGACATTGTTAATACTGTCGCCGAAGTGTTCCGCTGTCGGCTGATTAATCAGTGCACCTGTGGGAAAGAAAAAATCGGATCGATAGAAACAGATACCAGGAACAATTGTAGTCTTGTAGATTTTGATTTGCAGCAACCTAGGGACTGGTTCTAGGTGTTCGGTTGTAAAATCAATTTTACTTGTCCCATAATAGGTTGATTATTGTTTTCCAGTTGCCACGTATATTAGTTCCTCATTTTGGCGCCATTTCTATGCAAAAAAGGATTGCTGTTTGGTTCATTTTGCAGATTATTGCAACTGATAGCAACCCTTCGTTCAGGAATCGCGAACCTTATAAAGTTTTGTGTACGGTCATTGAAAATGCAATAAAAAATATCCTATTGCTGTCTTACAAAATCCCGAGAAGTTTATGCGCATATTATATATCAGTTTTTATGTAACGTTTGAACGTTAGTCAGATTTCAGTCAAAGTACTGTAGAACATGCCTTAAAACCAAAATGGAACCAGTAAATCTGCAGCCATGGTTAAAATATCGTCAACTTGGGATGTATTTGTTAGATGCAACCAATAAGGGCTAAAAGGATTGCCACATTCGTTAGCTAATTCACCCTTACAATTTTCTATTGATATTCAAATTAAAAATAAGAGACGTTTCGGAAAGACCTTGTCTTTCCGGATCTTTCTGTTCATATTTCTAATTTTTGAAATACCGGTGGAAGAACAACTTAAGCCGCCATGTCCAGAAGCCAAGAAGTGGTCAAGCGATCATCACTGTCACATTTCACCTTGAAGTTCATGTATTTGTACTACACATAAAGGTCCCTTTGTACAACACATTTCTTTGATGGTACCCACTTTGAAATTTTGGAGGCGGAAGGTAACAGGGACGTGAATTGAGCATCCCGCATCCCAAATCGCCGGAGAAAACGAAGGGACAAATCATTCTGTCACGAACTAACTAACAGGACTGTCGTTTGTTCTAAGTCAACCTCCGTTTTGTTTGTTCTGTTACATATTTTTAGTAGTCTCTCTTTCCGTTTCAGTCTCACATTATCTGCTACTTTTCTTGGACACGGCCCTTTTATCTTAAGTGTTAATACACTGGCAATTTGTACATACTCTACCGATTCGAATCCGTTCACCACCGGTCATGTTTCCAAATCGACGGACTTCAACTGGCCTCGACTCCCTCGTGAATGTGACTTACTCGTTCGTTTTACGAACAAACAGATTGCAGGGATAAAAGTGCTTTCACTTTTATTTAAATTAGTGTTCTTTCATCAAACTACAAAATAAAGAAATTGGTGCACGACACAAATGATGGAGAGAATATTCGTTCGTGTTTATGGTAACCACTTCTCCCTGTATTTTGTCGTAAAATTCTGTCGACTACATCTTGTGACGTTTTCCAGACAAACATGAAAGCATCAGACTTGAAGGCATTTGGTAGCCTCAATATCACCAGTGGGTAGGTTGTGTAATGAGGTGTTACAAATGTACTTATCTCTTAGAGAAATTAGGTAACCGTTCTTGGTGAAGCTCCGTCTTTTGACTACAAACTCCAACGATTTGGCCAGTCAGGCTGACGCACCACTTACGGATCACAACGGAAAAGGGGATTTGATTGACTATCCCAAGAGCAGCTGGCTACTTTTTTGAACAAAAATCCACTTATAAAGCCTTGATGAGGTAGAAAGATGAGATGGACAACCATTTTAGTGGTCACAGGAAGAATACACGTGATACTGTTCAATAGTGTAGTGGACTTGCTTGTAGTCAGCTAAATGACAAGTTCACTGATCACATCGACAAATGTTGCTCCCAAGGAGTGTTTGAATTAGGACTATATTGATTATTCTCTTGTTAATCTGATGAGTACGTCAAAATTTATCAGGCTTGTCCAAGCTCTATGCAGACTGGTGCAGAAAATTATATCTCATTGGTAAGAACTGAATAGTCGGTATTTACGGACAAACTATAAGTTGGCTTACAGACAGTGGTCAAAAGTCCACTATAAATGTGCAGCAGAAGATTCTTTATTGCTGAGATCGGCGATTGAAAGATTTCAATGTATAACTCTTGTTGTGGTTGTGACTAGTTTGAAATGACGTTTACTAATCTGATTGAATCTCTAACTGGATCGGTTGAGACCACAGCATTATCCGATAACGAAATCTGTGGATTCAAATCATTGTCAAGGTAGATGTACCAGTAAGTGACCTTTGGTTATGATAGTGGTGCAGTTGTTCGGATTATATTGTTTCTCAGCTCTTCGAAAGTTTTCTAGGATACCGCTTTCTCCAATAACTCCTTTGGGTTCCGCTGCTTTTCTTGTTAGGGCAGCAATAAAACCAGACAAACTTCCGCGAAGATGATTACTTTTTTTCATCCCTAAAACCGACGTTAAGTGTTGAACATCAGAAGCCAAAAACATGCTAACTAAAACTTTTCACCCCTTAGACGAATGAAAAATATATATTCAGGATCTGCTATCTGTTTGCTGACCACATCAGCTTGCCAGGTGAGAGGGGAAGAGAGAAGGAAGCCGATTCACGCTGAAGAAGCACGTATTTCATTCCGTTTACATCGTTTCATTGAACAGATGTTCATCCACTTATGCCGCTATCGAATTTGCATGCACTATTTCGGTCTCACGCCGGTGAGTATCAACAAATCTTCTGAAATAACCAAAATGATTCATCCTTGCACGGTAAATTCTTTCTGTCCATTTTGCTGCAATACAAAGTGTTTGCTTTCTGTGCCGTTATAAAGGGTTCTATTTGTTAGAGCGATGATTGAGTGAAATACATAGTGATGATTGATCTGATTATTTCATTGCTTCATGTAATTTATTCACAAATACTGCAAATAAAAGTTTTATTAAACCATTAAACTAGTATTCAAGTGTAATAACTGGGCCTGAACATAATTTTGAAAATGGCATGAAATTATGCAAAATGCGAGCAAGTTTCAAGGAATCTTTAATGTATGCTTAATATTGGCTGGGAAGTATTACCATTCATGCACTCACCCGCTGTGTTTAAAGCACCACTGGCACAATTTGAGCTTAATGAATTCCCGGTTGCTGAAAAACACTTCACTTTCAGAGCTGTTGTTATTTGCGTCAGGAACAATAGGTCTTTTGCAACGAAAACAGTCATCTTGGAGTACATGTTTGAGGGCGAAGTGAAATTGCATATCGATGGATTTTTCAGGCAAAACCAACGCAGCTTATGTTTTCTGAGCTCACGGGAACAATTTCAATGTCGGTTTTGGTTAATAATCATTGTGGAAGATGGACCCACTTGGGTGTCATCGATTGGCAATCTCAAATGTTTCAAGAGTCTTCTACTGTCAATATGCTTTAAAAGCAGCGAAACGTTTTTCATATTCATTAAAATTTCATCCTCGAATCTTAACTATTGTAAAACGTTCAGATCACGAACAGTGGCTAGCATATTTCAGATTGCGAGACTAATGGCTGTAGAAACTTAAAATGGGAAATATTTTTGTTTGTTTGCGTCCGAAGCAGAAAACTTTTGAATAAATTTGATACCAGCAAGGAGGGTCAACGATCTAACCAGGATTTCTTCCCTGTAGGAAAGAATTCGCTTCAAGACGGAGAAAGCTAACTTTAGCGTAAACGATCAATTTCTCGTGTCGACCAGTCGAGGCGCATTGGTAGGCAGAAAACCCGTTCTAAAATTTCATTTTTTAAACAATAAATAACCAAACCAGTTAGTTCTCAAATGAATTTGGGAATAGTTATATCCATCCCAATGAAATTTACAGCAGGTCAGCGCCTCTCTTTTGGAATCTGCCAACATTCTAATCTGTTTTGTGCAGAACTAACGGGGAACCCTATGCACGGGGGACCGATATTGTGTCGTACTGTGCAGCGAACCTCTTTAAGGAAAGAACTCAGAATTCAGTCAGTAGAATATGGCCAGAAGCTAACATCGTCAATCTGGAAGCGTAGGTCGAAATCTTCTTCGTCGATGGAGGTTAAGGCAGAATTCTACTGTGAATTTTTCCTTAAAGGAATATATTGGCAAATGCGAAGCTGTGAAATTACGTCCAACGTTATAACGAACACGAATCATCTAAAATGCTGAACAGATGAATGTGCGACCGTAAGAAATATTAATTTTCAAGATAGCGTGCATTATGCAGGACGGTAAAGAGTTCGCGGGAAAACAAATGAACGCGACGTTCAGACAGCCGCCTTATGAACTTAGGGACAGTAGCCCGAAGCCTGTGAGCATAGAAGCCTGACAATGAGTCAAACGAGCTACTACCAAAAATGATTGGTAACTGCTGAATTTTAATGATTTCATTGCCCGTTTGAAAAAGATGGAATAAAGTTTTGCATACGATCGGGTGTGGCATTCAGAGACGAAGTATTTTAGTCTTCTCAAGGGCATAGTAGAAACAAAGAAACCCTGCGGTTACGAAAGACCACGGTTTGAATAGGGCAGCCTAAATCGGTAATTGTGTTGAATGTCTTCGTAAACACTTTCGGTCAGTTGTTATTTACGTTATATTACCCACACTTATCAAAGGTTAAATTAGATAAAGTGAAACTAGCCGGCTTTTAAATTCAAACAGCCAGACGGGAATGATATCAGAACATGCATTCAGAAATCACGAAAACAGTTGACATCACTCAAAAATGACAATTCGATTGACATTTAATCATGAGGCTGTCAAAAGCGCCGCAGGAAAAACCGGCGACAGTAACAGATTTGGCTGATTAATGGCTATTAATACTAGTACCATATTGACTATACAGTAAAATTTTCCAAGGCCTACGACCTCTTGTATTGTGCATTGATCAGGTGGGAATTATTGGTTACTGTTTTGTTCCAAGCAGGGACCGAATGTTCGCAACGATGGAAACGGAAAAACAAACACTGCTTGGAGTTTTGCGAATGAGTGCAGTCTGTCAGCCACCATGTCCTTCTTTCTCAAATCATTTTGAATGTGGCAAACGTCCTCGGATGAAACAGCTTCAATCCGGAGTAGAGCACACTCAAAGCCCAGGAGGACATGGCCATACTGCTTTGACAAACAAAGCGCCCGTCCCACCGGATAACTGGTTTCAGTACAGTGAATGTGATTATACTAAAGATGATGACACCCAGATTGCCTGTTATAATTCCATTTCCTACAAAAGACGACTGTTCACAATGTCCATTACGCCCGCTACCACTGGAGTGTTCCAGGACCAAATCGTTTCACCTCTGCACACATGGGGATCTACAAACCCAGACGACACAAATCTATAAGCATCATCACCAACTAACGGTCATAGCTTTTGAGGCCATGGGAAAAGCCTTATCTTCAGTGGCAAATTAAGATTCATCATTTTTCTTTCTCGCCAGTAAATTGATTTCAAAAGTGGTAACTGCAAATCACGGGTAAAACGCGTGCGGCGAATTAATTCGGTTTCATGCTTGCGATCGCTCGGCGGTACCAAATCTGAGATCGGTTTTATTTTGTTTATTTTGTTTTCAGTTCTGAGACCAACCTTTGCTTCATCTATCCGAAGCTTTTGTAAAAGTAAACTAAAGTCCAAAGGTGCCGGTTTTTGCATTTTTATAAATAAAAACGAGAGCAGTTAAATGCTAATAACCTGCGGGTGTGAACTCGTAATCTAGAGAACAAAAAAGTCTCGTTTCCTAACCGCTAAACTAAATCTACCAGACCATCCTGACCATTTTTGGAGAGTTTCACTGTCCCGTTACCGATGGCTTTTTGAATGTGTTTGGCGGTTGAAGGTCATTGTAAAAATTCCACTTACTTCTATATAAAGCTGCTTCCATTTTTATTAATCTGATTTTCGATGTGCTGGCCGCGGTCTTTTGATCTTTTGAAATGGATCATTTTCTACCTGCTGGTTTCCGGCATCAAAAGCAATTCAATTTTGTACCGTCATTTCACATTCTTCTTCGGAGGGTGTGCGTTTTATCACATGATAAATCTGGCCATCAGTTAACACAAGAACTGATATTTAATCATTTAGGTTCTAAACAAACCAGCCTTAAGGATATAGTCACCCAAAAAGCATCATCGTCTCAGTGAATATCGAAAATCGGATCCATGTGTTTATCAACCTGACATAACAATGAATTTCATTTCGACATCACCAAATTTTAGATTATCGCCCTTAAAGTAAACTCCGCCAGCCCACGTGACTCTTAACAACTAAGATTAGCTGAATGTGCAAATCAGGCAGCATTAAAGCAACACACGATAGAACGAACTTGTCGTGATCTCTACTAGGGGTAGTTGAACACAGTTTGCCCGAACTTTAAAGTTGCTTGCTGTCATCATTTCTATCAATGGGAGGCTTGAAAACTCTTGATTTTTGGGGTTTTGGTATTTTCCGTCTTTTGTGTGTTTCATGGTAATTCTTTGCTCCAAATTGCACGTAGCTTTGTCCTCTCAGATCACGTAAATCGTTATTGCCTATCCTCTTGTAAGAATGCTGATTAAATACATTGAATTAGGTTAAACTAAAGTCCTATGAGTTGTTGCGTGTAATTTACTACGTTAGTTGGTTACATAAACTTCATTTCCCGTAGCAACCAACTGCATATGTTTTCAAAACTACCCGAATTATCGTAGACTGAAGAGAAATACTGGTCTCTTGCTTACTGCCATTCCAGAATCGAGCCTAGGATCATCCTTGCTTGTTGATATTTCTTCTGTCACTGCAATTAGTGCTGAGGCACTCGATGGTATTTTGTCGAAGGCTTCGCACACAAGGGCATAAACTGGAGAAATTAGAGGCAGGTAACCGGTTATCCTTCGATGACAGTACTGTTTTTCGTCATTTGGAGGAACAGTAAAGGAACAGTAGTGCTGATCATTCACAAAAAATTGCAATTGCACCCAAATTATTTCATTCACCGGATGACTGGGATTTTAATACTAACACATAATTCAAACGATCACTTTGTTACGTTCCGCATTTCATTTCTAGCCTGCATTAGTCTTTTTGCCTTCAATTTATTGATTGTTCTAAATGCCTCGAGCGAAATGCATGCGTTTTGCAAAGTTTGCAGGCGGATACATGTGCAAAATAATGGCCGGGTAACTTTCTAGCTTCATTCATACGAAAATCAAGATCTGTGATATGTGGTCGCAAGTCAGAAAGATAAATAACAGCAAAACCTATGCCTCGTTCTAGACAACGGCGGCCGGATGCAAGTTTAGTAAAAAATGTCAACCTCTTTGCTAGTATGACACCATACTTTCTCTGTCGAAGGCAGCTTCTAGCGTCGTAGCCGAATAACAGCCATCGTCGTCTATATTCGTGACCAGGAGAGAAAATGTGAAGCTATCAATCAAATATTGGGCTAAGGGAAGCTTCGGGTTTTCATGTGCTAAATCTTCCTCACGCCAATTGCGTTTTTATCCGATGTGCAGCTGATGATCTAGTTCTCTTTGGGACATACTACTGACAACCCTAATGCAACAGTGACATCTTCATATTTGCCCTGTGTGTGAAGATTTCAACCGTCACGGTGTCAGCTGTTAACCGCTCCGAAGTGACTGATTAGTCTGCACATATTTTGGTCAAAACGAAAAACACCCTGAGTTGTTTTTGTCGACTTTTCCATTAACAAGCACGATTGCATCACGGGGAGTACGTATCACATAACTGTGCGAATTTTCTCTGCAATGTGCATGAAAATTAATGAAATGTTTCACTTGAACTTGCGACGGCAAAAGGAAACAAAACATTAACAAGGACGCTCAGGTGAGATCCCAATATATGATTGTAAAGTTTGACTTGCGCATGTTCTTACAATGTAATCTGCCTAACCCGACACACACACAGATGTTCTGCATTTTCGGATGACCGGGTGTGTTTGATACGGTAGACTATTCTGCTATGGAAGCAGCTAACTTGCAAGAAATAGCATACATTTTACGCCATCGACTATATTCTATGGTACCCCTCTAGAGGATATTTTCTTTGTATTCTATCCCTCTTACAAATTTCAAAAGTTGAGGTGTCATTTCAACGCGACTGATACGGAATGGCTTTTCAGGGTCTAAAGGCATTTGTTCAAGTGCACCGGAACTCAACGAGCAATACCTACCCTGTACCTGTTAACTGAACGTCCCAGCATTCAAGAGGCGTCAGCTGACATCACACCAATTCCACTGCACGTGACCTAGTGTTTGAACTTGTTCAAATTAAAGCCATTTGGTTGTCCAAACTAAAGGTGGTTCCCTATTGCTCCACGTTGCTCAACCTTCCGGGGCAAATCATTTTTCCAGGGAAAAGTTCAGTTTGTTCAGTAATGTGTTCTGCTGAGTTGTGCGACCGCTAAATATTCCAAAGAAGTCCAAAGAACAGAAAGCAGTAAACACACTTCTACATCAGAGTAAGATATAGACTCCGTGAAAGATTTGTAAAGCGATTTCGTCTATTTTGGAAATCAATGATAATTCAAATCCGTCACACATGAATTGAGACGCGACCAGGGAAAAATTTACGTTTGAATATCATAAGTTTGGGGCTGCTAAGGTAGGCTATCACCTTGGTTCTCGGCCGTAAGCAGCGGCGTACCACACTCGTGACACATGTGATAAAATAAGACAGTTAAATATAGTTGGTTGCAGAAGGCGAGCTCGAATAGCTTAAGCGGAGATTTTGTTTCAAATATGGCACGGTGGGTACACATGCTGATTAGATCTAACAAAGTGGGAGCAGCTTTTGCAGTGCTTCCTGGGATGCCTAATGGAGATAGGAACGAGACGCGCATCTAATCTATCCCTAATTGGATGTAATTTGGGAATTTTCGTTTGTAGAAGAAGGCATGGTTGAATATGCGTTCAATGCCCTAACAATCATGATTACGCAGAAGCAGGGATAAAAGGAAAAGTTCCATCATCGCGGAAAGTGAGTGTGCGAGAATTGGTGGAGTTACTGCAGGAATAAATGACCTATTTTAAGGCGTCGATTGGTAGTTGAATACAGTTCTACTAGCTGAATAGGTATCTGTTGCATGCACAAACCGAACTTGATCATACAGCTAACAACTCAAAAATTGATCAATCAGCCCTACTGGTGTGAGCCTAAAACTCATTTAAACACTTACCATAGTTATGTCGTATGATCCGATTTCAGTTATTTGATCTCCTAATGTTTCAGCCAACAAAGAGTTGTGTCCGGCTCCTCAAACAACCTTGCCGTGGCCAAGTTTATTTAGAAATGAAAAAACGAACCTCGCAGTACGCGCATCAAGATCACCAGTAAAAGCCTTGGACGCACTGAACACCTGTGTATTCTTTGACAGTAATACTCGGCAAGGCATATCCACAACGCATGGGCTGTGACGCGAACTTGGGTCAGTGAGTTGAGACTTCAATCCAGTAGGTTTCCACGAAGTATGTAGCTTTGTTTGCCGTTGGTATGACTCTGGGCAAAATTCACTTCAGCTCAGATTTTAGAACCATTAACCTTACTCTACAGTGCTGAGGCTTCGAATGCCACCTCACAGACCGTCCGCTGAACGAAAAAAAACATCGAGAAATAGTACAGGATCATCTCCAAGAAATAAGTTCAGCAGTTATTTAGAAGAGGAAAGATTTTAACTGCATCTGTTTCAGTGATTGTGGCCTTGATCCATATCACCCATTGTCCAGGTCAGCTCGAAAGCGGAAGACTCCGTATACATGTTGTTTTGGAAGCAACGGGTACAATTTTTCTGAAGTTCATGCAGCGAAACTTTGAGTTGGGTATTTTTATTCGAGCTGTGTATCGCAGACTTTTTCATGTGGAACAAACGGCAGCTGTGATCAACCACCTGTTCACTGACGGAGACAAAAGTAAAGCACCCGGTAATACGTGATCAGTGTTGCTCAGTGGTTTATACCGCTTGGTAATTTGTTTAAACACATTCATAAATGTTGTACACAGACGTGCATGAACTGTTTTAACTAGATATTTATGTCCTTTACCAGTGACTGTTAAAGGTGTAGATGAGATACTCAATGAGGCTTGCATTTGGCGAACTGAATCGGTCTTGGTTTTCCCCAACTGCGGCCAAGCTGTCATCCACCATCAATAGCAGTGACTCAGACATTTAATGGGGTGACGCGTAGTAACTGGCCTGTGGAGAAAAGTTGGAGTGCCGTAGCATTCCCAAAACGCATCTAGCAAATGAGTAATCCGGCTACGATAAACACTTAGTTGCGGCACTAAATTAGCTTATGCTCGAGTCTCTTGGGTATAAGATTAGGTGGAGAAAATGTCAGCATGTGCCAGGTAGATAAAATTCAATGAACCATGGAAAGCAAAATGAAAATGGGGCTGAGTACAAAACATGCGGAGACACTCGAATGTTCGCGCGCCAGTAAACCAAAAAGGACCATTGATCAAGAAAAAGTTAAAGGGTATAATGTATCAAGTGACTAACCTATATGGTTGATTCAATGCAATGTCTTCTTTCGAAGTCCTGAATTGCTGGGAAATATGGTTTAGTATTTCCCTATTGAAATGCACTAAAATCAATTCTTACGGACAATAGCAAAGATAAAAGATCAGATTGCCCGGACTTGGAATTTTTAGTTGCTCTTTTGATCCAGAGAATTGGTCAGATGTTTTCTGCCCTCTCTCTCTACAGACCTGTCCTTCGTTAGGCCAGTAACGAAAACATTCTTCACGGAGTGAACATATGAACTGATAATAATCCTTTGAGATTGACGGTTGATATCCATTTGCCACTGCAATGTGATCGGTGGGATAATAGGTGATATGAATGAACCCCGGTTCCAAATAAGCTGAACTATTTTCCGTTCTCAAACCCCAACGAGATGGATAATCTAATTGGGATAGTCACGGTGTGGCTTGCATGAGTCGATGCTCTTGAGGTGGTTTTTAACTATAGTTCATATGCAAATCGTGCAAACCTGTTTTCGTAAAGCATAGTATTTAACGCTTTCTCCCTTGATTCACCTTCAGATGAACACTATGGAACAATTGGTTCTGTGCAGAAGTTAATAAGCCGATAATTCAAGAAATGAATTAATTGAGTTGGATGGGATGATTCCCACCAAGGAGTCTAAAAGTTGAACACGCAAAGAATGCTTTTGCAATCATAGGGACTAATCATTTCAGCTGACCATATTCATGGTAGAATGAGTGGTTTACATTCGGCCCATTTCATCCAAGGGGACGTTTGCTGCTCAACCGTCGTTTACTTGGACGTGGGAAAATAAATGCGAAGATAAAGTTTGGCCCAAATGTTGGAGGACTGGCAAATGACTGTCTGTAATCCGTTAGGCAATAGGTTTAGTTCTTGTTCGCTAGATGATTTACGCTGGATCTACTACTTGGTTTGGTTTGATCTCGATTTGAATGGCGACAGTTTATTAGGTGCGTGGAACAGAGTCCTGTTGAACCAGTAATCGTGAATGTGTACGAAACTGAAATAAATACAAGGCCACCCCAGTGAATAGTGGTCACATTTTTAGTGGTAAGCAAACGGCAATGCCACTACGAAGAATGACGTTAACCAGTTGATATTTTGCATACCAGCGTTCATATTCCTCCTCCCACCATTGTTCAAGACCGCATGTGTTTTAAGGAATGCATATAGCTGATATAAGCAAAGCCATTCACCTAACCATAAAAGTGAAAAACAGCTGGATTTGAAGTAATTAAATATAACGGGAAAATTTTGAAGTTGTCTTCATTCTTTTCACCAAGTCTGTTGACCCAGCGAGCGTGTGATGTCCTCTGTGTATCCAGAAAAGGCAAATATTTTGCTTATCACATGATGTAGATGCACTATCCGACTGGATCAAACTTTATTCAGGTTTTGGAAAAATGTGAACCGCTGAGCTAATAATATGAAAAGGTGTAAGTGAATTGGTCCTTTTTCACTGATGCACGTTTATTCCGTGACTATCACGCTGATTGTCGATTCACACGCAACCGTTCAAGAAATGCATTCAGTTTAAAAATGTTTGTTTGACTTGAAATCCTGTGTCATGCACTCGAAAGGTAAACACTGGTATAACTGGTTAATCTCCGCTGCTGTTTGGACTGCTTGATTGATGGTTCCAAATCCGGTATAGCAGGTGTAACTTACCCTGTTTTGTAAAGCAAAACATTGCGACTGAAGAGTAACCTTTCGAAGTATCATAAGATGAGTTTTATTTAAAAGTTGAAAACTTTATTGTGCCTTTATGTTTTTACTGAAGCATTATACATTTGAATACGGCATGCAGAATTCACAGGTCTTGTCGTATCCACGGTAAACATTGAATTCAGCAGTTTCTTTATCAAAAACCATGACCATAAGGAGGGATGAATACCGTCAAATTTTTGTGTTCGATAAACCGCAGTGCTTCCTACGGTGACTTCAGTCTTTTGAAAGTTACGTTTATCAAGACTGTGAGTCAGGTTAAGTGGATAAACACAGTAGAACAAGGCTCGTACTTGAGCAATCAATCAAAATGTAGAGAACATCAAAATCTGCTCAGGTACACATCGCAAGGAAATTCGACAATGCAATGGGATGCAAGAAAATCAATTGCCTAGCTTTATGGAAATAGAACTACAATGCTCGCCGAAAAATGTTGGGCCAATTAGCTTGGCGTAACTTCCCAGATCAAATAATTTGAGATAGTACGAGAAACTTGGTGTTGCCTAATAAATGTCTTTTTTAAAGCCTTCACTAATAAAACGTGAAACCGGATCAATATGATGAATGGAACAGTCATCTGTCGTGGTCGTGGGTAAATAACGACAGATAAATTCGGACTAACATATCCTTGAAATATAAATTGTATTCGTCAATAACGGACACCTTTATTATTACATGATTGCTTCCTCAGCTCTGCGGAGAGGATGCGCTCTAGTGCCTTCACAGTGTATTACAAGCTGGAAGAACCGGGATCAGAGATGCTGAAACTAGGCAAGACAACTCCATATTCGTCTAAATATGTTGTACGTGTTCCAGACCATAACTGTTTTCTTCCACCGTATAGGCACGTGCAAACCGAATGTTTTGTTTTTGAAATGAAGATGTTGTCGTTCACGCACGTACTTCTTGTGCACTTTTATTCACTAGTTCTCGAAGTATCACAACACGGTAAAGCTGATGACTTTCGACAAAACTTTGCTTCCATCGTTTATTAATGAACTCAGTTTAGGAGGTCTGAAATGGGTTATACGATTGAGATATTAATTAAGAAACGGTGGATTGACTTGAACGCAATCAGAATCGACCACGAATGTAATTCCAGCAACGGTATTTACACGGTCGACCGTCCAGAAGGTATCACTTGGCAATACTAACGAAACTAAGAATCACGAGCACAATGTGATGAATCATGAAACAGAACAAATGCTGATCAGAGGAAACACGCCCTCGGCAACTGCGACTAAAATTCACGCAAAAAGATTGTCAGTGAGTAACACCTTGAAAAAATCAAAATAGCTGTTTAAAAAAAAGTGGATCACATAGCTTATCAAATACAAAATCAAAATCGACAAGCTGCTTCAGATAGAACCAGAAAATAAAAAGAGGTGATTTGTCCATAAACGATTCTTCTTCTTTATTAATTCTATCATTTTGGAATTGGAGAAAAAACAGAACCCAAAAACTTTTATTTTTGTGTAGATTACATGAATAACAGCTATCAGGGAAATTCGATTCAAAGAAAAATAAATCGTGGCTTATTTTGACGCTATTCACAAAACCTCAGGGTTCATTTACGAGGTGCAGGTCAGATTTGTTGAATTTGTCCAACGGGTTTATGAACTCCAAAAAGCCGACCAAAGTGGATTTAATTAATCCTCGTTGTTCCATACGCATTTGGTTTCCCCCGACAGATGTATTGAATCGTCGAAGCTTATCACACGAAACAGAAGCATGGATTTTGGTTACATTGAAAAAATAACTATATTGCTGGGTTACACATGGAGCGAAATCAATGCCTTATCCCTGCACTGATCATTGTCTTTGAATGTCCGCGTGTGGAGATGTCATACTCTAGGAGGTTATCACTAGAAAAAAGGCGCAAATTAGAGGCCAGCAAAGAACCCTTCGACGCCAAGTAATCCAGCTGCCTACGAGTGGGAATATGTTGACGGACAAAGCGTACACATTAGGACGTCGAGCATAAATGCTGTGCTTCGTAACTCCGGAAGAACTGAGGGTACGAAGACAAATCAATATGTTGTGTGATGGAAGTACGTACTGTCAAATTTCAGTCAAGTTTGTTAACCAAATTCGAAAACATAAACAAAATAAGTGAGAGCTTTACTTGGCTTTTGAGCTGCCTAACTATACGTTCACTTGTTAATTAGCGTGAGTGATTAAGAACAGATTACTCTCACTTTAATGAACTTAACGGATATTTATATGCGCACATTATGGACGCCTAATCACAATTAAAGCACTGAACTATAAATATTGAGAACTGGCCTTTCTCCGATTTATCGTCCATCCGAGAACTGGTCAGCAAGCACAGTCCTTTTTTTAATTACCCAATCCGTATTTAATCCTTGACCTTTGATCTCTAGACTGATTTATCCTAGCGAAATAATTTCAATTTTCGAGGGTTTATTGGTATTTTCACCAGATCTTCATAGAATTGCTTATCTACAGTTGAATAAGTTGATCTGTTTTTGGAAAGACCTAAATGCAAGAAGTTTGCTGATCTCGGTGGGACTCAGATTGGGATTCTAACACCATTTGTGATTTGTTTTCACATAGAGTCCATCAGTTGAGCCAACAGAGAACAGCAAATGGTGCCCTGGCATTGGTCCGCCGTCGAGGTTGCGCGAGCATTTCATCCTACGAGGGTGAAGGATTTTTCATCAATATTATCAGTTGGCTAATTTGAAAGGATACAGTTCATAGTGAAAGACCATGGCATTCACCTGGCAAACCAATCTACCAATCGCAAATCATGTTTGTTGTATTCGCAATAACAGTAGTTAGGACAGATTAAATTGCTTGCATTTGACGATTGCTATGCCATTGGAAGACCGGTTTAATTGATCAAATTGTAGATGTCTGCTTGCCGCCCGTCATCTCTACGTTCCAATTCAGATGAATTAAATCACAGTTTATGAATGAGAACAAATTCACGTTTTTCGTTGTCAACCGATTGCTACTTGACTTCACCAAATGCTGTTTTCTAGGCTCCACCGTCGGAGCGATTCGTTTGAACTACGGAAACAATACCTTGGATATCCTATGGCAACAATAAATAGTTTAGATTGGACATCTATTGAAGGTAAAGTAAATATCCCAGAGTAGGCTACTTAGTTGCGTTGGTTCCGATGCACTGTAGTGGGTAACTAGGACGGTGACGAATGCGTGTGTAAACATTGCTATGTTTCAGTTTTCACAAATATTAACGTCTCATTTGATCTCTAAACATATTTTAACCTGGGCCACAAAATTCTTGGGCATACAATCTACTTTCTGTGATCCGCCAAGTTACCTGTTTTCCTGATCACTTTTAATCTCCCGTATCCGGTCGAAAGTATCCTGTGCATTTATGGGTTCGGTTTCGAAAGTCAGTCAACTACACCCAATAATAATTGAATATTTAAATTACTGACACGGGAATCCTGCTTCATTTGACTGTGTAAAATTAACATGGAAGCAAGTCTGGCACACTGTGGTCGTGATGTCCAAATTACAAGATCAGTGTACAAATGAGACTGCAAAATTTTCGTTTCTGCCTATTTTTTGCCCTTCAAACAACTTCGCTTAAGCGTGCTAGAAAAAAATGGGTGCACACAATCTGTTTCGTCGTTGTTGTCTGGCCGTCAGGTGAAACCAAACAGCACTTTCTCGTTCAAGTATCCCCAAACTCACACGCTTCGCAAACTGTCTATGATCAATTTAATAGGTTATCGATGGACTCACCATCCATAAGCGAGCCTCTTGATTCAAATGAGATTCTGTTGTCAGAACGGATTGCTTGGAAAACTGGACTGGAAAATGCCGCATACGTCGACCTAATAGGCGATAGAAACCACGAAATAGATAGTGTGCTTTCGGGAAAACTTTTTTTTTCGTGAAAATTAAATCTACGAAAGTCAGGAACATTGAGCCGAATAAAGAATCTGAGTTGTGAGCAAGTGCTTATGCTGAAATGTGAGCAACCGGTGAAACCGACATTTGCATCAACTTCGTTCAATGCACTTTACTTTGTTTGACTTTTTTTTCTTCTGGACAGACACAAATATTACAGGTTAAAATAAATCATTTCATTAGGCAATGATGTTTGCAATTCATGAATATGAAAATTTCGAACACTTTTCAGTGACCTTTCAGGAAGAACTCATCAAATATTCACCCACTGACTATATTGCTTTTAACCTAAAGAAAAACGCTTAATTTGCCTTATTTTGTCAAATATTCAGTATGGATGGAAGACAAAATTAGAACCTGTACGCACATTCGAATTACGCTTGTTTAAATTGATCTGTTTGCACCGATAAGAAGAGCACTCATTTTTTGGCCGATTCGTTCCCAATTGAGGAGTGCGGATTTAAGAAGCAGTATCAATATCGAAAGAGAAGGGACTGATAATCAACAGCACACGTCAAGGTTACTCTGAAGCCGATATTTAATACCACTTTATGTGCGGTCCGATCAGTGGACCCGGGGTACAACCAAAAGACTCAATACTTGACATTTATTACCGGAAATGATATCAGTAAGCGAAAACGATTACTAATCAACGTGAAATATCAACAACCCCCTGGAAGCAAATCTCAATTCTGGGGAGCTAAAGTCATACAAATACAGGTAGACAGTATACAGATATTTCAAAAAGTCTCCCGTGCGATTACAACTGGTACAGCAAAAAACAACGCGGTGAGTGTTTCAGCACAGCATACTACTTATAAAACAGTCCGAAAAAGCACGCCTCCATTCGGAGTAAAACATTTGGACGTGAACAAGAACATAATTAGACGGTCAGTTAACGTCAATTTCTTATCCGAGATCAGGTTCGTTGATAAAAAGTGGAAAATTTCATAACCCATGTGTCCGACTGATAGGCAAATTCCACGTATACTTTATGCGGTACATCTTTTGCGATGCATATGGCAGACCGGTCTGTTGCATCGCAGAGGTAAAGTTTTGCCTACTGATTAATATTTTATAACTGGACCGGCGCAACTTCTATACAACACGCCACAATTGTCAGTCGTGAGAAGACTGTCGCAAAACGATACCAACAGGTTATGTGAATAAAATAAAAATTGCTAGTTCATAGAAGATTCGGCGTTGCGCGAAGAGTGGATCTTTCGTTAACAAAACTAACATACTTGTTCTAAGTCTCACGATTTTTCATGATGGAATCTGTCCTTTCATCCCAGTATTTGTTGGTTCCGTTTTTTGCTTCTCCTCTAACTGTTGGTCGACATCTTCATTAGTAAGAAATTTATAATCTTCCATGTTTTTCCTTAGCTATAGGTTAAGCTGCAATCAAAACCTCACAACGGTTCTTGTGCTTGCGATTCACCATTGGCATGCCCGTCTCTCAGGGAGTTTTATTTAACGCAGACAAACGGAAGTGTAAGCAACCAAATGTGTCGATGGTTGAGAATGGACACATTGGTTTACTAGTACTCTGGCGGGCATGAATTAAAGTAATTTAACTATTTGTTTCTCTCCATGTCTACCCTATTTTAGTGCAGTACCAATCAGTGTACTTTGTCTGGTGCATGTGTGCGTTTTTGTGCGTACAACTTGAAACAAATAGATTTTAGATAAACCGGAAAGATCGATTTGTTCGGGGTCGCAGATGGAGGGCGTGGCGATGCTGCGTAGGTGAGACAAAATATTCGGAGGTTGGGGAAATGACTTAGGAAAGCTGTTAGATTGAGTGACACCGCAGCACCAATCATCCAAGAGCACTCAAAAACTGCTGAGTCACCATAGGCTATTTCATTCAGTCCAGAAAGTGATCTGTTGACAGCAGACTTGGTCTGGTTGTTCTATTCGGCTTCTCCCAGACCGGCATATTTAGCCGATCCACTATTCGTTTGCGTTTATCCAGTATGTATTTAGAAACCAATTTATTCATTCCTGTTTTCGAGACAGTTCCTACAGTACTGTTTTTAAAATCGACGAAAAGTTTCCTAAAGTTCGATTTATTTGTTTCGTTTACCTATACGTGGTAGCCGAGTACCTTGATTTCCACTGCTTTGTATGCTACCAATCGCCTGTTTTGATGCCTCATTCCGCTAGCGTCTGATTATTTCCAACAACATCCCACCGGTCTACTTGACCGACAGTGAAAGTGAAATACAAATACTTCGATAACAACTGCAGGCAGCCCAGTTGATATGTGGCCTGTTAGCTGGTCTTGGATGCTGACAGAGGCGCATTACTGAAAGGTTTCGGTCATAGTTTAATAACACTTTTTGACAGATGCACCAAACGTATTCTCATTGTGTAAACTTTAAAATGACAAGCCTTGTCATCAGTTATTTCATACAAACTCACATGGTAAGTTTATGCACCCAGTAATGTTTGCGGTGTCGAGAAATGTAAAGAATTGTTTTCAAACATTAGGGTTATGGTTCCTATGAACTTCGTATCAGTTTCACCGTCTTGTACACGGAAACTAACAGAAAAACAAAGCAGCAAACATTGGCCTTTGATTGCTTTCGATCAGCTGACTTGATTCGCTTTGTCTTATCGGTTATATTGCATGTTCATTTTTACCTAGGTAGGTAATATTATTAATTGGATAAATACAGACGTCCGTTCGTTTATAGGGCACTGCGATCATCTGTCAAAAGATGCGCTTGATCTGTTTTAATAGAAATTGCGTCGATATGATTTTATCGTTAAAATGAATGGCGTAATTTTTGCGATGTCGTAAAACGTGCCTACATTGCAAATGAACAATTGCAAAGGAAGCTGTATGCTAACTGCACTGACGTCAAACTTCAGAATGCATATAAATAAAACAGATGCGAAGCAAAAGTTCGTATTAACACTGACAGCGTGCTCGCGAAGAATTTCTTTATGTCCATGCGGATCCCGGATTACCATATTGTGGTCATTCACTTGTGACCTACAGAAGATTTTTAATAAATAACAGGCAGTTATGTTTTTAAGTAGATGATGCAATGACAGAATCATATATTTCAGGGTTCTAATCACTTTAGTGATATACAGCCATGACGTCAGTGTGACCAAAAATAAAAAGAAAATATCGCATGCACTGTTTGGAACGGACTAGAAGACAAGCCATGTGCGCATCAGACCTTGGTTGTAATATATTCACTTTTTATGGGACGCTCGGCCGTTTCCTGACCATCCGAAAGGGTTTGGTATTCGGCTGCAAGAAAGCAAGCATAGATACAAGAAATTTTTTGCCCCTTAACTAGACAGCATTTTTTGCTGACGCCTGCTTTTCATTGTGGAAAGCGTCCAGACCCGTGTACAGTGTGACAATCAGTTGGGCAGTACTATGTTGGTCTCGCTCTAGGCAGATTGAAAATGTGCAAAAGTGCTAAACGAAACCGATGCTAAAAGGGGGGTTTGCCTGCTGAAAACAGATAGTTAGTTGCGTAAATGAAAATTTTGTCTCGGGCACCGAAACTCAGCATGGAATGGACTTGGGATAAACGTATATGCAGCAGATGTCTGTGGAAATCTGGGAAGATGAGCACAGGAGGGCAACACCTTTCCACCTAAGGTCCTCGGTCCAAATCGTGTTTGGAAAGGGGCTATTCCAAAGGGATAGAAATCGGTCTGTTTTTCACATTGGAGATTTTAGGCAAGTAGCCTTTTTAGGGGAGAAAGAACATGCACCCGCAACTGCTCGTATTTGATTAAGCATTAAAACGTCTCAATTGCTATGGATAATACAAACCGAATTTATGTTAGCATTTGCAGAATTTGTGCCGTCAACCTCGTAGGTTATCGAAAATAAGATTCCCCATGAGTGATTTATAAGCGCGAGCTGGTGCCGTACAAGAGACCATGACCATGCAGACTGCATCCACAACTGCGTGTCACAGTCGTTTCTCGCAATACCCGGTGTTGCATTAGGGAAGGCACCTAGTCTAGTGACAAGCTACAGTACAATTCAGTTCAAGCAAAAGACAAGTAGTATTCCCTCAATGCTGGTCTATCAGTGTGTTGGAAAAATGTGTGGTTTGAGGGTTCTTGAAATTCAAGATGGATAAGATGCATATCTTCACGTGCATGACAATTTACGAACCTGTCTTCTGTAATGTATGCTTTCTTAGGCTATACTCCTTATTCCCGCAGAACGGGATTAATTTGGTCTCTGAAAAGAAGCTCTAAATCGTGAGTTCTTACGATGGTTTAATGAATTTCTTTTCTGCGCGATATATATATATATATATAGCCCGGAAGAATTGTTACCAGTATTTGAAATAGTCGCCAGTGGTTGACCGGACACCATGTTTGCTTTTCGTTATAAAGACCCTGAGTTAAAATTCCAGCAATCGTCGGTCAACCTTCCCCGTTGACCGCCACCAGCTTTGTGAAAATAACGTCCTTCACCATATTGATGCCAAGGTAAGCAAAAGCGTAGAAATCGTATAGCTCCCTCATTACGGTTCTATCGAGCTGAGTGAAATGTCACTTAACATAAACTTATTGAATATATCGAGGTTGTCTGCAAATCAAACCTTTAGTCCAACATGGTGAATGTCATTTGCATTGTGAATTCGTACTTCGCACCTGCATCATCGTCGGTGACAGACAGCTGAAATCTTGGGGATTCTACGTCCGAACAGTTGTTCCACTTTTTTTCTCACAATCCGGAAAGACATTCGTTACCTCTTGTTCTCAGTCTAGACTAGAAAAAATTGCTTATGCTACTCAGCGTTCGTTGAAGTTCTGCTTTCTATCAAGAACATTAATTGAAAATGCTCACAAGAAACCACTTTGTAGGACAGAGTAAAACAGTGCGAAAATCATTTTATTTGTGGTCATATGTCAGTTATCGTTGAGCTCATCGTTCACTTAACACTCAGTTTTTCTCTCATTCTCATGCTAATTATTTGTGGGCATGCTTGATTGTTTTTAAAGCTTTTCAGTATTACGAGACCCATTTTGTTTTCTTTAGTAACACTGCTATGAGTTCCCTCATTTAGTGACATGCCCTCAGTCAAGGGAGCGTTGTTTGATATCATTTGGAACTCGGAAAAGAAAGCGCCTAGGCATAGCTCCAGTGTACGGAAAGTTTGGGACAGTTTTTGTGGCCTCAGTATTGTAGCAATTTGCAGGTTGGCGTCTTAAGTTGACAAACAGCATGGTCTGACATGACGAACGTCGCCGTTGTTCAGCTACCAGCGCCGTACAGTGGGAGAATAGGATTTTGAGGTGTGCTGAAGTTGGCCGGTGCATTACAGTTGCCAGGTTAAAAAAAGGCAACTAGTAAACGGACCGAAAGTCAACAACAGAATGCAGGTGAATTCTCCACCTGGGAAAGTAAATTTTAAACACAAAACCAGGAATAAATGACCATAGTCACCAATTAAATGATTTCATATGTCACTTTCTGTCACATATGACAGTGACAGAAGTGATTTGCCGTCAACATGTTTCCGTTGATATTCGGACTACCGGTGATTTGTTATCATTCCAGTACTACAAACAGCAATTCTTTGAAATCAGCTTCGTTTCAATATCACTCAAACTTCGCCATGTTACTGATCGTAAGCGATTAAGAAACAGCAGTGATATTTGCATGCTTACGCAAACCCTTCCCAAGCAATGGAATGTTCATGCCCCACCAGCGAAACGGGGTTCTATTCTTCAAAGTTCAAGCGAAATTTGATCAATCGTTGTTAAATCTTTCAAAATAGAACGAGACTAAATAGCAAGACCGTTTGTAAAATTCCTGCTGAAATGGATTGCTAAATGGAGAGGAAAAAATAAAATCCGGGATTACTTGTCAATTTTTGCATTTGATTCCAACCGTTATGAACAAAATTATAATTGTCGCAAAAATCGACTGGTGATTTTCGTTAATTCAAACTAGGAAGATACCAGAAAATGGGTGTTATTATTAAATTATAGTCACTTAGTTAATAACTCTCACTGTGAGCTAATGTAACTCTTTGGTTGACATGTCAGCTTTTCTCATCAAATCAGGCGCCTCACTAATGCCATTCTAAAGCCTTTTTCCCAAACTCTTTTATTTGGGATTAGTTGTGCCCAAATGTTTATGGTTACCTGTACAAGTGCGTTGAAAACAGTGGCTGGCTTTTGTTCAGCTGTATAAAAAGACGATACGGAATTTATTTCTAGCACGACACGGCGATTTGCATTTTAGGATTTTTCTCTTGCTTTTACAGTACTACTCTAATTGACTGCTTAGCTCACCACTTTTTTTAACAACAGGGTCGTTTGTTCATTTGGTTTCCAGTAGCATTAAAATCCATTCCTTATGATGATCGGAGAACACGCCCGCGTTCTCTGCTCATAAACATCAACGCTACGGGACTCGTACCTCATCAAATCCATTTGGGATCTTGTTCAGCTATGCTGTGCGCCTCCTTTTGAAAGGGACCAGATCTGCTAATCCCAGGACTATGACCAATTTAGTTGCCCTGTGCCATGAGGTCATCAGTCTAGATGTGCTCTTAAGTGATTCGCATAGGAGAACCATACGAGAACCCATTGAAATGTCCGGCCATTTTATCTGGTCGTTCACAATGGGAAAATATAATCGACTTCCTTCATTGGTTCTGACCATTTTGGACTTTGCTTGAAATAAACCCGTACAAAATTCCCTTCAATCCCGCCACTTCCAGGGTGTGATCATCGAGAGCTGATTCCGAATCAAATCAACGTTGCACCTTAAATGCTTTTTATCTTTTATGCGTTCTGCTGCCTATCTGAATGTTTACAGTGAAGACGAAATATGTCTCATATAAGTCCCATTCGAAGCTGATCAAAAGACAAATACACAAACTTGGAATACTCGATCGATGCGATCACGATAAGCACAAATTTCACTCTGTCCACACATTACGATGGGTTGTTTTGTACTATCCGATAAACAGGCGTTTTCTCTCCTCGCCCTTCAGGATGTGTTATTAGGTCGTAATAGACCATATTTACAAAATTTTTCATATTTGCTGCGTTCTTTGCACCTAACGCCATATTATTTTCACAAGATTTTTAATTGGTTCACCACATATGATCTCTATTCTGTTGGGAAAACAGTAATATTCTGGTCGTGCTCCATGTTTCACGGAAAGCCGAATCGAAAAGGATGACCTTAGTTTCCACATCTGCACAAGGTAGATTAGGTTACGGCGTTCTGAGACAGTTTGCAATAATTTTTCGGAACTAAGTTGTTTGTGCACACTAGAGGAGATCAGCCTAGTACAAATGCTCCAAAGATTCTGTCCCGGACACGATGTCTGAGTTTTCCAAACCTATTGTGTTTTACTACACACATCATCTAGTCTGTAGACATGTTAGCTTTCTTGTTCCTGTAGGAGCGAGCAGGGGAACACAACTTCTGTGAAAATCAAGCACGAGATTAGATTAGACTTCTGCTCGGTGAACCACGAGTTACACTTTTTACAGATTACAATCACAGAATTTTAGACTTGGACTGTCTAGACTAAAAGCAAGATCAAGTAACGGCCATTTAAAAAGCTAATTTTGTTCCGAAGAAAGAGGTATTTTTATTCTTGCCGAGGTTGTCCACGGGTTATTTGTTTGTTAGCAAGCTTACTGGGGACAACGATTGCCGGAAGACGGAGCAGGTATTCACCGTGTGCAGAATATTGTCGGTAAAATGAACGCCAAAATTTGGTTAGGGTTTGTTTGAAAAACGTAAACGCAGTTTTCGTG
This sequence comes from Fasciolopsis buskii, assembly GCA_008360955.1. Lineage (NCBI taxonomy): Eukaryota > Metazoa > Platyhelminthes > Trematoda > Plagiorchiida > Fasciolidae > Fasciolopsis > Fasciolopsis buskii. The sequence goes on along the minus strand of LUCM01007278.1, from coordinate 69,684 downwards.
AGATGCATTTGGAGCAAATTTGCTTGACATACGGAAACGGGAAAATACTGCCAATCACCAAGTGATTCATAAATTTTGATGATTGTCGGCGGCATTCTGGGCATCGTGCCATAAATTATTTTTTCCGAACTTTAGAAACGAAAATGTAATTTTCATCATTCCCGAACAATTCATCATAAAGCCATTTCATCGAGCATCCCAGTGAAAGTCATAGAAGCACAAAATAGCTGTTTCTTTCTCCTGGGCGCTGCATTCGACGTTCAATGAAAGGTTGAGAATTAGTCCGGATAGTGTGACGACTAAGGCCTTTGACTCAATCGATTGTCCCGGGTTTACGTCCAAGTTGCGACGAAGTGTATAAGGAACGTTATTGATTACTAACAAGGATGAAACAGCAGCACAAGGCATCTATGATTTTCAGTGACTAGTTGAATATTGACAGCGCATGACAAATTATTTGGAAATTCACATAAAAGCTCCTACTACTGCAAAATATTCTCCAGGATTTTTATTCATCGATCAGTACAAACTGAGCTTGCTTCATTGTTAATTGGTGCTACCTTATTTGTTGAATGTTTTGACTGAAGCTTAATTGCTGTAGCGGCGATGTTTCCAACTAATCAGATCAGGGAAAATAAAGTTCGGATTTATGTTTCTGCAAAAGTCTAATCTGTGCGTCGTGCCTTCCTGGACTATTCGTCGGCATTCGAATCAGTTCCATGGTCATTTCTACTTCACAAACTAGAAATATTTGGTTGTTCCGGGCCGTTATTAGAATAGCTGTCTGATTAGTTTACTAGCCGAACCCAGTGCACACGAATGGACAGTAAAACTTTAAAATCGTTGATCAACAACTCAGGAGTGCTACAGGGTGCTATTCTCTCACCATTTCTCTACGTACGTCAGCGACTTATCTACCAGCTCCTCTTGTCATCTGTTCAAGTATGCTCATGATGTAGTCCTCTCTCAAGCCGTTTCGAACAACGATGATTTTCAAAGTTTTTCCAAAAATCAATCTTCTGTTCATGATTTCTGTGCACAAGCTGATTTACATACCAAAATATCCAAATTTTTCTAATGTCTGTTTTCTCTCTCTAGGTCAGCCACTAACTGAAATGTTTTTCAATTTGTATGGTTAGCTCTTACCTGCATGTGCGAAATTTGCCCACAAGATTCTTTTAGATCCCAAGCCTCCTCTATACAGCGACCTTTCAACGGCCCACTGTCTTATTTCAACACGATCCAGTTTTTGTTCCATACCCTGTAGAATCAATGTCTATGGGAACTCCATTGTCCCGTACTCAGCACGCATCTTGACAAACCGTGACCTAATTTCTGCCGATCTTCTGAGCAAAGTATCATAATGTGCTCAGATCGTTCCTCGATGAGTTTTTATTCGCATTTTTACAAGGTAAAAGGTGTAGATTTTATGCTATTTTGTTTTTTACGCTGACGTTTTTGACTGAAATGCGACATTATTTTTGTAGGCAAAAGTCTTTACAATAAACTGAAATACAATTAGTAAAATCTATTTTAATAAATTGAGCACCGCTTGAAAACGTTGAATGCATTAGCACGTTACTTTGCTATCAGATGGGAAACCAATTCACTTCTGATGCTTGTTTTGACACTAATGCTTTGCATGCTAACATTTATGATCAATATTTTAACTAGTGTTCTTCAGAGCACGTAAAATCACAGGCTTTTCATTTTATAAAGCCAATGTAATGAACCGGATCGATAAATCATTAATTCAATGAATGTTACTGTTCTACGCACTTACGGTAAAAGACACACTGTTACATAATGAGAGCCTGCAACAATAAAGGGGTTGGACCAAGTTGTGAGTCATGTGTCCGTCGATCGTAAGCGGGAAGCTTCGCCGTTAGTTATTGTTGTAGCAAGTCAAGTTATCCGGATACGGTACGCTCAGAGACAAACACTTTTGGAGGAATTAAATTTCGACACCACATGAGAATCGTTTTATCTTCAAGTTTACTTCTTTACACGTTGGAGAATCTCAAAACTGTTAGGAATGTGAAAAATCACCAGCTACTTTCTACTTTGTATTTTCTTTCCATTTCTATTTTGCATCACCGACAAAGTGTTTTTTTACCTATTGCCAGTATAATCATTGGAAAAAGGCCATTTATTGAATAACTCTGTTCGGCTAGTCTCCCAGCGTAAAATGCACAGGAATTTGGCACAGTTAGATCCAGTTTTGCATCTAGCGTCATAATGAGTCCAGGGTAGAATTGAGACTAGGATCAGAATGAACGGACACGAAATTCATTTCCCTTCAGCCTAAACTAAATTGTTATTCAATATACCACGGTTTTCGCCTCATCTTCCACAATCGAAATATAAGCGAATGGTTTGTACCGAAGAACAGTTGCAAGTCGCTGAATGCATTTGATTTGGACTTCAAAGAGTTTAGTTTGGGGCAGTATTCTATTTTCCATGAGGTATCATTTTTGCACGTCCCGAGTTCAGTGGAATCTCGTACGGTATTGAACGAGCTAGTGATTCATTCCACTGCAACACACAAATGTGGAAAAAATATCACGGAAGAAGTCCAGTTCTCAGCAGGCAATGAAGAATCGCGAAATGCCCCGATGATTTTGCGAAAATTTAGTCAACGGTCTGGGGGAAGTCAAAACTGTTGAATGTTAAACCGAAAAATCCATCTGATCAGATAACCAAATTGCGGTCTTCTAGTGGGTTTCAATTTCATTTGGGGGATGCAAGTGCGTAAGCTGCTAGCTATTCCTGAAGGCAACAGAACATATCATACGCATTTTTAACTTTCTTCTTGCTGAAACGGTCACCTGTTTAAAAAATAAGCTGAATATTTGAAATATGTTAATCACGCAGTGTTACGAAGCAAAAGTTGCCAAGTTGTCCTGAGAAAAGACTGAACCATTGTGTGGGAGATTTTAAGGGTATGATTTAATAAAATTGGGGTAGAATAAAGAAATATTTGCTTATGTTTGTTCAGCTACTGTTTCAGTTCAAGCAAAAAGCCACGTTGGTTCACGTCGTACATCTTCTGGGGGGTGGCGTTGCAAAATTAACACGCACAAAAATAATCTGTTCCACATTTTGCTGACGATAACAAGCAAACATCTCTAAATAGGTGTTTTCTCACGTATTCCGAACGGAACTTATGATGTAGGAAAGAGAGAATCAAACTACATTGTTGTCATCGCATTTATTCACGTAGTAGCTTGACCGAAATGCTTCTTCCGGTTTGGCTGGCTCGAGCTCTAATACTTTCACTCGTGTTCCTTGCAGGGCCGTTTCAGTCTGATAGCCTTTAAAATAATTTGCCCAGGAAAAGGAAGTAAAATGCAGACACTGGTTCGTTTTTACTCTAGATTGCCACGTCTATACAAAAATAATAATTGTGGATAAAACCCGAATAATAGGGTCTTTTTCGAAGACAGAAGTTCATTGCGCAGATGCACTCGGTTTGCAATGCGATTCTACTAAATTCCCAGTTTTGGGCAGCCGGTTACTATGGATTCTTGTAAATATCTGACTAAATGGGAATTGGGATTACAAGCATTGCATGAATTTTTAATAAAAAATTATCAACAAGTTGCTTATCAAAAAGAATAATGTACTTTAGGATCTCTTTCTCTGGATTACTACCTATTGGGCTATCAATTTTCTCCCGTTCTCCGTTATATTTACAGGCACGACTGGAACACAAGGATGAACTCTAGGTCATTGTTTCACAATAAAACGACCAGTGCAACGAATCACTTAGAACGTCGTATCGGATTCATCCAATCACGTTTGTGGGATAGCAGACAAAACGCACATGCCCATTCATTCACCGACCAATCCTTATCCTGACGCTGTTAGTCGAGTGTCGTCAAATTGCGATGGAACTGGGGTTGCCGCTTGCACAGATATGCATGAAATGGAACCGCACACTGGTGACCAAGCTTGGTGTTATTCAACTTTGGGACCATAGTTCACCTTGAGAAAATTTTTCTGTCAAGCAAAACGATGACGTTACGACGGATATGGTTTTGGGCATACACTTGCCTTCTATTTGGCTGTAATTCCGGACTCAGTAAAGATATTTGTGAGTCATATTTAACCTGAATGGTTTCACCACAGTTCGGACTATGTGAACTTGGTGTGCTGAAAAATTGCTTCGATATGAGGCATACAAATTTTGGAATAGAGATTTGAATTTTGTTTCCTGTTACACATTGACCAATGTATTTCATTTGTTGACCTTTGGGTTTGATAGATATAATCAAACCGTTAACGAATGCAAATATTTTAATTTCACTTTGAAATGATTTGACTGAAAAAACTTCTCATTTAGTCGTTTTCTAAAAGTGCTCCTCTTTGGATGACCATTAGCATTGACTGATATGTGGAAATAATGATTTGTTAGAAAACACGACAAGGTCTTTCTGTTCTCATAACTGTATTTTACTTTTAGAAAGCTATTGGTGGTAAGATTGCTTTCTCGCAATATCCAAAGTGTTTTGCGTGATCGTAGCAAATTACGGATTGAGATGCCATGGGGTGATTAGCACTGCACAGCTCCAAACTGTTTCACATCAGAAACCCGTTTGCAACAACACCACAGGCAACGACGGGCGAGAGTAAATCAGTCTATACTAAATACGAAAGATGCAGTTTTAAATGTCACACGAAGCCCATACACTGTACACTACTTCTGAAAGGAACAACCATAAAATCTCTGGATTTCCTCAGTTTAATTAACATACTGGCCCTGGTCGTATACGTCGGCGTAAAAAGGAATTGGAATCGTCGGGTAGGAGAAAATTTGAGAAAATCTGAGGACCATGGTAATGACGCTATGTATTCTTCATTCGAAGTCCGCCTACCCCATCGAAGTTTCCTAATTATCGAAAGTATATAACACTATTTGCAATGCCCGCAGAATTTGCATTTTCTTAACCTGTGAGTTTGCTGATTGCTTAAAGTCAAATAAAATATCTTTTGCGTGTAAAATCTGTTAAAGTATTTCAACGGTTTTATTGTTACATTCGATTTATCTGTTTTCAATGGACTAGTGTTTATTCTCTGAAACTCTCAGTTAATTCGAAAGGTTTCATACGGATTTAGTCGTGAGGGATTTTCGAAAAGGGCAGACCATTAATTATCGCACTGCTTGTACCAAATATCTCACGTGATCTGTAGTTGAAAAGCAAAGACAAGTTAATTAAACACTTGATAAATACGGTGTTTTACGAACGAGGGATTATTTTGGACTAAACTAGAACAAATATTTGGAATTTTCTCCTTATTGCTGGAACAGACGATTCCACATCTGGATGCTCATACTCATTTCTCGATTGTATTTGACAACTCATTTCTGGTGTCGACAGAATTCATGTTTTCGTAGTTATACATTAAGTTGTCTGTGGATTCCGTATGGACATATAGTAGAAGAAAGCCCATTTTAAATTTATGAAGAATTGGTAGTTTGAAGATTACATTAAGATATGCGACAAACTAACTTTTGACCACTCCTAATATAGGTTGTCTTCAGCCCACTTGTCTCGAGGGACCGATACACCAATTTAATTCTGCTTCTGAGTGATTTAAATTGTTACCGTTATTCTTTTGTTCTACCTGAAATAACATTATATCGGTGGAGAGAATAAAAAAATCAGCTGTCTCGATGAAATGATAAACGAGAGGTGCATATACGTTCAGCACCATGAAAATCGATTCTTGATTGAATGAATATTTTCCACAAGTGGATCAGAACAAATCGAAATAAGTAACGGAGATGGAGGCGTTTCCGCTGAACGCCGTCAACAACTGTTCCACTCGGTTGAATATCCTACCCAGAATAGCATATTTTTTAACCCCGACAGCTTAGATTTTTTGAAACTTATGCCATTTTCGTGATTACTTATATGAAAAAATTCCTAAACAAATAGCAGCTGAAGTAGTTCCAAAAATATTTAGTAACATGTACACCATAAGGAACATTTATCTTCGGTTTGCATCCAAGTGTGGCTTGTTGAGAAGCATGTCTAAAGACTAATTTATGAGTACTGACATCTACAGTGCTACAAACGACGTCCGGACCACAGCACACGTTTCATAGTTGGGTGGTGCACTGCCCAACAATTAGGAATTCAACTAAACGGCTACTTTAACGGCATCATTAGGCGCTGACAAAATTACAAAGCATTCGGATGTGCGATGAACAAAAGCAAGAACCCGAAGGGGTTGACCAATAAACTGACCACGCTAATCTGGAGAAAAAACTGCTTTTAGTCGATATGTTTATTTGCTGAACCGAAACGATGTGAAACCTTTGCGAGATTGGCTGACTGACGAAAGGCTACTTTCCTGGGACCGTAACAACCAGAGCGAGCTTTACTTATCAAGGAAATGAAGTGACAAAAGTTGCCAAATGCAAGGGTATGCCAAACAAAACCTTGGATTGGAATCTTAGTAAAATAACGATGAGGAATAAGTCAGCGAAACCCCATCTTAGCTTCCTGAATCGCCAGTTTGTGTGCACCTTTCAGTCTCTTCCGTCGGGAATGCATAAATCAATGAAAGATTGAATAAACAAATACGACGGTGCATACAAGTTGATACACTGCAGAAAGTTAGCTACAGTGACCAAATGGCTTTGATGTTACCTCAAGGTAATTATGGTTCCCGTTGGTGGATTTTGTCTGATCGGTTGTGTTGCGTTTCATCTTATTCCCTTATATCAGCATAAACGACTTTTGGTTTTGTTTCCCGCTGGACCTAATTCACCACTTAAGCGTATCAGAATAATCGGAGGCAAGTTATAATAATTTAGTGACAGAGGTCAACCATGGATTAAAATTATCATTGGAAAGTTTGTATTTGAACAATTAACACAAAGAAAAAATAGTCAGCATTGATTCGGATATCCTGTCGGGCTAAGTTAAAAGACATTGGAGGATGCGAATTGACTAGAATAATTGAGTTCACTTTTAGCTCATGTGAATAAGTTGCTAGAAAGCCTCCATGCCAAATGTAACTAGAGGTGACAGGGACAAAGCGCATTACTGGTGACTCTTGAAATTCTTTACAGAGGGCCCTTATAATGATTCAACAACTCACAGAAGGGCCATTCTCAGGAAGGGTTCTTATGCATTTTTCTGGAGTTCGTCATTCTTAGGGTGGTCTTAAAGAAAGAATTTTTATGTTCGACAACTACGGTCCGGGTAAATGTATGCTGCTTCAACATATTTCTGCGAACATCCAAAGAAGCAAAAGTGTTGAGACAGTAGCTCTTCATTCGTTGGCGGGCCCGCATCAGACTTCGGAGTGTTTTATACTCTACAACCAACGCATACACCTCCGGTAACTTGGTAAGCTTTGCACTCGGGAAGCACCATTAGGGCCCATCAGTGGTGCATGTTCACCGACTGCACTCAACGGGAAATTTACGATTTCCTTCCGAAGCTGTCGAGCTCTGCTTGCTGTGACTAAGAATGACATCCGAAAACATAGGACGCGGTAAGTATGATGGCCTTGAGAGACATCTAGTTTTGTCAGTTATGACACGTATTCCAACTGAAAAATACGGGTTCAAATCTGGGTGAAGCGGTGGAGGTGTATCACAGGTGAACCCTAAAAAAAAATGAAAACTGGAATTTTCACAGTCCAGGGTTGATTAAACGAACGAGTCTGCGCCTGACAGATGCGGCTGGAAAGACAGGCAATAGAGCGCAGTTCATAAACTGGTTCGACTTAAGCTAGCAGCATTAGTCGGATTCGGTCCTGTAAAGCTGTTTCATTAGTAAGTAACTCTCCTCCCGGCGGATACGTTTCTCACCTTGAATTACATGAAAATTAACCATCGGTGAGAAACAAAGGACTTGGATATGACCTTCGTCGTACTTAGGCTACCTGCAGAGAAGTCGTCTATCAGTAGGGGTCGATCGCTTTGAGCTAACGGACAGTAACCGTGCAAATCAATGACGGATAGGTGCAACGTGCTCATGTGGTGAAGTTGAACAAACCGTTCAGAGCCTGCCCGGTAGCGTAATGGCTAAGGCGTTCGACTCACAATCGTTCGTCCTTGTTCGGGTTCGCGTCCCAGTTGGGGCGCGGTGGATATGCACTGCTGATGATTCCTAACAAGGATGAAACAGCTGTGCATTGCTTCCATGGTTTCTTTATGGTGAGTTGAGCGATCATATCACATGGTGAATTATTTCATGTAAAGGATAATTTCTTGAAGAAAAGGAGTTAAAATATCGTATTCATTGTAAAAATATCAACATCCGCACTTTTTGTCCTAAGATCTTTAAACCGCAGGACTCAAACGAAGTATTCCCGACGGAATCCGTGTGTCTCACATAAGCTTGTTCTATTCTCCATGCAGCACAGATTCAACGTCCGCCAGATCGGGTCCAAGAACCGGAACTTGCTTCGTTGCTAGGGTTGAAGCTAGCCCTGGAAAAGCAGCAAAATGAACTGCCGCAATTCATGCTTGGTCCTCGCACTACCAAACCGGCCAACCACCGATCTAGTCATGTCGGAGAATCTACATTTCAGCCAGAAGTAAGGATCCAGGTGCAGATGTCTGGAAATCGGTGGGCTGTGATTTGTGAAGTTGAATCAATGCAGCTGAACCACAACGTTCATCTCGTTTGTCCTCTGATGCAACCACGTTGTTTTGAGAACTGTAAACGCATTTGTGAGCCTAGTGGTTGCGTTCAGGAGCCTAGCCTGAGGGATGTTACATGCACTGCCAGACAGACGGAACCAACAGCCATGGGTGGTTTCGTTCGTCGATTCGAGTACCAGGTTGATCAATATGACCAAAATATTACAGGCAGTTGGTATTGTTTTTTTGCGGGAATGGAAAGCGACAAAGTTTATCTGATTGCTGAGCCACCCACCACCACCACCCCCACAACAACAACAACAACCACAACCACGGCCACGACCGGGACCACGGCCACGCCAGCATCACTTGGCACGACAAGGGCCACGCCCAAGACGTCAAAGTTGACAGTTCCCAACGCGGTTTCAGTTGATGCAAATACCTCAGTCAAATCGAAAGGCATCACCATGGTGGGACAGAACGCGGCAGAAATCTCTCAACATAAACAATTCTACCAGACTGATTACGGAGCTAGTGAAAAACGTGTATATTCGTCAAACAATTTAACGTTGGCAATACAAAATGCTCGACCGAATCACGCTAGTGGAAAGCAAGCTGCCAATAAAACATACCATCCAGATGATCTTTTAAATAACTTGAACAATCGACCAAACAGCCGATCGCATTCGTTCACTAGTGAGTTCTAATTTAACGTAAATACCCATGTGGCAAAACTTGAGCGCGTATTTCTTTATAGGTGAAACGTTGAACGGATCTTGTATTTATTCCTAATATTTGCGAAAGGCTTTAGAAATAGTGAAAGAAAAAAAGAAAGACGAAAATTGAAGATAGGGCGCTGTGTCTTAGCTTGCACTGAGTTTAATAAGTGAGTTTGGACGCCAAAATGAACTCGTTGCAAATGGGAGACAAATTGATTTGGAATGGTTTCGGCTTCTGTCATCTAACTTTGGGAATAAACAATTTGTTAGACGAATGTCGAATACCGTTTCCATTTTTATTTGGATGAGGTGAACATCATTTTGTTGTTGATGCTGTTCCGTGATCCAGTTGGGACTACGAAGAACATGTATTGTACTAAGAATCAAGGATGGCAACTGACTACAAGACGATTTCTTCTGAATTGACAGTATCAAGACCGTACAAGATGAGTTTGCATGCCTTAGTATTATATTCGGAACAATCCAGTTATATTGACGATACCACATGGTAGTTTCAAGCATATCACGCAGTGAGTCAATAACTAGCATTGATACGTGGTCGTTGCCTAATGATTCACGTGAACAGTCAGCATTTCAAGTGGATCATATAAGAATCGATAGAAGTTCAGAATACAATGTACGCACAGTCCATAAACAGGGCTACCTGAATGGCAGCCAACGGTACACCGACGATAAGTGTGTTATTTTACAGTGTCCTGTGGACACTAAAAGTGGCGAATCACAGACTGCACCTAATTTCGGCAGAGAAGCCCCATCAACCAAAAATGCCTAGGCACGAAATTCATTTGTTTTTGAAAACACAAGTTGGCGAACAAGCTCGTTTTCAGTGTTTCGTACTCATGCCATTACATCACTATGTATATCTTGACAAAATATTTTCACTATAGGAAGAATTGGATTAGTCATTTACAAATATGGGTGGGGAAGGGATTTGTGGTGTTAATTGTTTTGTTGTCTAGGGTTTGTATTGGGACGGGGCGTGGGCCAAGGGGGTTGAAGCGCAACCACAAATTTGTTTTTGAGAACAAAGTGGAGGATTGTGAAGACGGAAGCACAGCTTCCGCAGTGCTCAAGAGGCGACACTTTGCCAACCTCTGACCTTATACAGGGTCCGAAAAGCTTGCGTCACATTCACGGTGTGGTTAGTCTGTGCTAGATGTGAAACCACTACGCTATTAAGTGACTTAATTGTTCCAGTGCCCAACCATGCCGGGTGGTGCTCACGGATGCGTTCAGACAAGCGCCTGGTCGTGCGGCCGATGTACATTGCCCCACAGGAACATGTGAACGAATAGATACAAAACGAGGCTGCAGAATCAGGGACTTTGTCTTTCAACCATAATGACACTACGAAGCGGGATTTGAACAGGATACGAAGCTTGGCTGCGTAGAATGTCTTATTGATAGCACTAGTCAGTCATTTATTTGTAACATGATGAATACATGCATTTACATGGTCGGTTAATTTGGTATCCTTGGTCAAAAGAAAATATAAAAATGTATGGATAAAATAACAAGCACTGTCTGCTCAGTAAGCAGAAGAGTTCAAGATTATCTAATTTATTTCAAACGAGATGAATACAAATTTATTAACTTCCATAAACACTTAGGCTTAACCTGGCAAAATATTCCCTTGTGAACAATGACCTCATTTCTCCATCCCTGTAGATTTTATATCGTCCAACGTGCACGTGGTTCTGGGATTTATGGCTCTTCTGGCACTTTCACTTCTGACGAATCTGGTGTTTTGTTTGCAGTTTCTCAGAATGACCCGAAATCATGGTGAGTGGAAACAAAGATTTCGCAGTTTTGGAAATAGTCAAACCGGACGAATGACCTGAAGTGTCAAAGTCAGTCGGAGTATTGGATCCAAAGAGCGATTGATATCGCGCCATCAGAGTTCCTTGATCGAGAGATCTAGGATGAATGGCTTCATTAAGACGCATAAGTCCGCGTAAACTTTGCATGAACTAAGACAGAAGTTGTCGTTGTTCATAAAGCCTAGCGGAGGTCAGTTTTCCAGCGTCACTATTCAATTTACGCAGTTCCCAAGGCGACATTTTCAGTGCTATTCTTTTGGGTATTTGTTTTGACGTGATTTCTTTTGAAAGTAGCAACTGACCTGTAATTATAAAATGCTTTCTATTGTTATCTGTTTGTCCATTGCATGTGGACAATTGCTTGACGTAAAACCGCGCCACTGTTTCACGTTTTAGAGGAAACGAGTCAAGATGCAGTCACAAATACGGTTGCATTTCATGGCAACATACTCTTCGCCAGCTCTTTTAATGAAAAGTACTGTCTATTCCTTTGAACTTAAAATATGATTGGTCTCACTTTCTGGTTGCTTGCTCTGATGTGATCACGTGGCCTATCCAACAGTCCTTTTGGTAACAATCAAGTGTTATGTCAATGGGCGGACAATACGATAACTGTGTAAACGTTTATCACTCGATAAAAAAACTGCCGTAGAATTGGTCAACAAAACCTTATTAGCTAGTTTAAATGTGTTCTGTCTTCATAAATGATAATTTGTCATATTTAGGAGTTCAAAACATGAGCGGAGTTTTGCTGAATCGAACTCGGTTCACATGCACACACAATCAATCATCCCTGTAATTTATTTTTTCACCTAGTACAAGAGATTTTATTGATATCAAAATAAGTGACTTATTTTCGGAAGAAATTAATTTAATTGATCTGTGATAATTTGGATGCACGGCGAACGGGAAATCAGCAATTATCCGGTTAATTTTAGCTTAACAAACAAATTCTCCTTGAAGAAAAATGCACATGTGTAACACTTGGACAAATACCATACATCATGAAGCGCTTTTGACCCAAACGTCACTGTCGACGACTAGGATGTCATGGTGATTGGTGTTGTGTTCTTTTTCGGATGCTGTTTTAAAAATCGATAATTACAAGTTTGTGCATGTTTCTGTTTGTAGTAAAGCATGAGTCCAGTCAGTCTCAATTTTCGCCCTCGCAACTCGCCGTGCACGGAATGAACAATTCAACGGCAGGTTCGCTGAAAGCCGTTCGCCCTCGAGAGCCCGTTCTGGGAGTTTGCCGCCCTGTTTCTTGGCTCAGCCCAGTTGCCAGCATTCAGAATAGTTCAAAAAAATCGAAATCATCTGGGTGCTCAGTAACAAACTCGAAGTCGTGTCATTTCGCCTCCCTATCTGTGCAATTGGGTGGTGAGAGCACACTAGTCAATCCGGTTAGCAGTCAACAGTTGGTACCGAGTGCACCGGTGCGCTATTGGGCAACATCTCCAATGGCAACTAGCGTTTATCCCGGAGCAACGGGTACTTGTGAGGTAGGTTATTGCAAATTGTAAGGGTTATATGGTGATAAGTGACTCGGGGGATCTGAGTGGTAACCCTGAGTGGTGGGTATAATGAAAACAACGAACGAGCCCTTCAGTCATTTTAGAAATTTCTGCTGCGTTTACAGGAACCGTTACTTTTAAACACTTGGAAATGGGAGTTAAAACAGTTTTAACATTTTTACTTGCATGAAAATGAATGCAAGCCGTTTTCGTTAAAGGCTTTCAATGCAAGGAACACAACCTTTTAGACAGTGCATTCAAGAGTAATTTAAAATGTCTGTTACCTGGAGGCTAACGCCACTAAGTCGCATTTTTTCGATGGCAGACGAATGCGGCAGTTCAAATGACCGGTAGACAAGTGAATACAAAACACAACTGTAAATCTACAGGCAGAATCTGTCCAGGTGATATGCTTTCTCATACAGCAGGAAGCAGGGTTCATGTCAACGTACACAACGGGGTATGCCTCAGGACTCATGTCTGTTGTCGGCGTTGAAAGTGACATCCGACTGCGGGAAAATTGAATCTAATGCAGTTATTTCCCAATAAAACTCCTGCATTGCCAGATGAAATAACGATTCACAGAAATAAGGAACAGATAGTTAAGGAAACGGGCTAGTAGTTCAAGATTAGAGGGGTGAACGTTCACCGGTATGTCCACACCCCCTTGGAGAAACAAACCCAACAATACCCAGTCATTCTGTTCCAGCTATCCCAACGTTTGCTGGTTGTTTGATTCTGTCTTCTGTAATAAAATGCCAGAAAAAAGCCATTTTCAAAGCTTTTTGTCTCTGTTAGTAGGTTACCCACCTATGGCCATTCTGGTCCATGCTGGTCACCAGATCGGGGGTACATTGCAATAGATTTATGTGCTTCCAAACGCATTTACACAGTTTGATAGATTCTCCATGGTTTTGCTAAAATGTAGATCTAATTAAGCAACGGTCAACAATTTTATTTAGATGATATGCAACTAGAGAAGAAATCATGCCTATTCGCTTAATAGTTTAGTATCTTCAATGATTTTTTCCAGATGTTATTATCATAAGTGACAGCTGAGGGGCACAATAAATGAAAGCGAATTAATGGGTGCTTCTACAAATGTGAATGTCGGTATGTCTTGTGTTTTCATGTTTTATGCCAAGTAGAAGAAATGTAAGCAAAAATTGTTTGCATATTTCTTCTCAGACACCAGTAGACGGCACTACCACTTTGGAAACATCGAGCAATTTGTGGGCTAATCCGACTTCGGCTTTACGATCGTCCTGCAGTTTCTCTTCCAATGGCTGTTCCGGGGATGATCCATCTGGCATGATAATGCACCGCTCGTTAACGTTACCTTTTGCACCTGAACCAGAGTGCCCATATATGCCCATGCCTGTGTACATGACAACTACGGCAGCTTCTCGAACGCCCAGTCAATCTTCGGTCGGCGTGCGATTGCTGCCGTCCTATGCTTTCCCGCGCTGGTTTACGCCACCACATAGATGCTCCTCTAAAGCGAAATTGCTCTCGAAATCCAATAAAGACACTTTGGAAGACAAGTCCATCGAAACACTTCGGTACACGAACGGAGTAAATGGACTACGCAATTTAGAAATGGAAAGGAATGTATTTGCTAAAACATCGCAGCCAGTCGGTGGTATATTTCGAAACTCCACCCCTGCTCATATGACTGGCGGAACCGTCCCTCCTGTCAATGTTAAGGAATGCACGGAGCTCCCAGAGATCAGGGCCAATGGTTACCATTTGGCACGAATGAATGATCGCAACCGTTTCATTCAAACCGAAACTCGAAAGTCGGTTGATCTTCCTCGAATATCTCCGATACCACAGATTGCTGGATTGTAACATTATCTGCATATTTTTCTGTATAGTCCCGTTTTTCTGTTTATTCTGATCACATATCGGCTTTGTTGTTAACGGACATAAATATCCATGACTGATCAAATAAATAGTATCAGGTAATGTACAAAGAAAGTGCCACATTCGCTTTTCACCTAGAAGCTGCATAATTTGTTTCCATTGACTTACAACTTAATCTGACTTTTTAACTTGACAACGTTGAAGACATCTCGAAAACAGAGTGACACTTGGTACTTAATAGTGTGTGTGGCTAGGAGTAACGCTTGATGTCATCTTCTGAATTGCTGGGTTATTGTTCCTGTTTTTGCCTTGAAAAATATGCCCAGATGTTTTCCTACTTATCGAGGCATACCGAAAGCGGCACGTATTGCCCTACAGATCAGTATCACCCATACTTACCACTGACTACTCGGTTGCTTCATTCACTCAGTTCGATAGGCTTAATCATGTTCCAGAACACAAAAATTGCTTCTTTGTATTGTGTTTCAGTAGATTTGATCAGGTTAGTCCAAGGACACGTTTTAAGCATCAATGTATAGACTGTTGTGCATGTGCTTTGTTTGGGTGAGTGCTAAATGCAGTTGTAGGTGTCAAAATAGAGGAAAATGAAGTAACTTATGGGAACAAGAGAAAGCGAATATCTAATATTTTCCCGTAACCTTATACACACATTTTCTCGGAATGAGAGAATATCAAATAGTATGAATATTGCTTAATTCGCACAAATTTCTGTAGTTTAGATGTGTATAAAAAAGCGGGCACGCGACAACACGAGAATGATCTTAAGTGCATGAAGCGCAGGGGAACCCCACTGGGGCACAACGTCGTTTATTGCCATTAATGGAAGTGACAAGACAAACGGTACTTGGTTGATAGATTACCGCCCACCTTTCTGGGTTCGGAATTTATTCAAATCCGTTGAACTGAGTGTCCAACTGATTCATATACATATTATCGGGTAAATTTTGACCTCACGGGTCAAGGAAATAAGATACAAGCTGACGATCAATGTATGTGTGTGTGTGGGGGGGGGAACGATAAGTCACTATACGTACAGAGCGGAACACGTAGTGTAAGATTGACAAACGGTTCTGTGCGTTTAATGCAATCACTTTCACAATTGTTAAATGCTGCACTGCCTGTCGGGCTGTTCACGTGATACTTGCCGCTCAAGCCTGAAGAAGAAACTTTGTCAAGTGAAGACAAAACAGGAAATTCAAACACCGGAAAGGAATGAGAAACAGGGCAAAATAATTTCTCTGTAATGCTTACATCGAGACTACTTGAGAAGCAGTCTGTAACATTTATTCTACGTATTTCTGCCCATTAAAAAGTGAGCGCCAAAAGTAAGCGAGTTGACGGTTTTCGAAACAGTAAAGAGAGATGTCACTTATGACAACCAAAATTTCGAAACTGACGGGTTAGTGGTAGGTTGGTTTGAAATTTTTTTGTAAATCTTTTAAGATTTCCATATTTCTGACTTCCCGGAATTCTTCGCTTTTCGGAATACTATTGAAAACATTGGGGGCCCTGAAAAATATTTTTAAAATGCAAGGTAAGCTGAAAATTCAAGTAAAATAACCCGTTAAATTTTTGGAAAGAAATAATAGCTTTGAATGGTGGAAGTGATTCACCACTTCACAAGTAAATAATTACCACAGTCAAGTTGCAAGCACACCTACCTTCCTCTGGGTACCTTAATTAATTTCAAATCACTTTCTGGATTCGCGCCTTCCCAGATTTCGTCTGTTTGCTGTGAATCTAATTGGGACAGCTCTAAGCTGACACTTTTTATCGGTCTCTGAAATGTTCATTCATCAGAGTATCTCGATTTACACCCTCAGTCCCCCGGCCAAGTTATCCAAACCAAACTGAAGGGGAGACGATGTGGAAAACAAAACGGCCGCCAGTTCCCGGTGATGAAGACGTTTGTCTGGCATGCGGATGACGTCTTGTTCGACTCCGATCCGCGATGCCGGAATATAAATTAGAAACACGTAGGTGACAATTTTGGAGCAAAATTTTTAATATTCCAAACCGTGCGGAAATACACCCAACCGGTTGGGATTAAACAGAATGCACTAGCAAGCATCCAACTCAACAACAGCCCCGTAGTGCAGCAAACATTTGGAGAAGAGGAGAGTAAAGTTGTGTGGAGTCAAAAAATATTGGGAATGGAGTCTTAGCTCAGACCGAGACAATCTAGTGTAATTCATTGTTTGATGATTTTCGGATTTATTCACTGGTTGCTTTTTAATGAGAACAGAATTTGATGGAATTAGATTCCTCATGCTAAATCGATGACAGTACCACTTTAATTTTGAGGCAATCTAACCAACCGGCTCAGATACCGGGCAATTAAACCAAATACCACGACTTTCCTACTGTTCTGCAAGAACGAGGTTTGAGTCAACATTTGTGTTGCCTTCACCGGAAATTACCTTTGAAGTGATGAGTTATTGTAAAAGGGTCTTGCGGACTAAAACAGTAAGAAAATAAATAGGACGGGTATGCTCATCTTTACCTGGCATGTTAAAGGACGATTTTAAAAAATCCTAACCTGGAAATAGTAATCAAGGGTCAGGGGTTTCCAGTATTTTAATACAACTCGGGTGAATATGGAAATAAGAAGAACGCAGAACCATTCTCGTCTGATTATCGACCAAAGCTATGATACTATGGTAACTCAATTTGAGTATCCCGCGTAAAGGTGGTCCCGCGATCAAGTTGATTTTCATCTTCCTCGCAGCACGTTTCCACCCTAGCTGTATTTTACGAAAATCGGCGGGACACTAAGCACATAACATTCTAGTTAAACAGCCATTTTCCTCACAGAAGTCTGCCCCAAATTCCTGAACTGAGATAATCTGGAGAGTGGATTACATCAAGTTATTGTTTCCAGCACGGAATAATTGTAATACGATGACAGTGGCAGGTGGGTTTTGCTGTAATTCGGTGATCTTTCACTGGTTCATCGACTCGTTTTGAAGTAAGTGGCCAGAGAATATGTTTTACACATCAAGTTTTGAGATAATTATGACAATTTATCACTAGAAGAACAGCACCCATACAAGGCTGATACTTCTTGTAACATTTAATCTCAACCACATTATTTCTGTTCCAGTATGAATAACCTGGAGACAGTTGTGTGATTCCAAGTAATTGGTTGCTGGTTTCGCCGAAACTTTGAACTTTCATTGTGACAGGTCAATTATTTAGTGTGACAAACTAGCACTCGGTACAAACGAGATTTTGTTTTGACTAAAAGTCAACGGCTGTTGCAGGCAGACTTTCAGGAACGTGTGTCATCCAAGCGAAAGCAGGTCGGGAAAAGGGATATGACATGTGCTACATTTTCATCATTAGTCACATGTTTTCACTGACTGAGAAATCACGGGGTTTCACGGGATTCAAAATGTCACGTTAAGATTATGGTGGTAACTGAATCTTCTTAATACCAGTTGGTCTCGTCGTTTCTTGATGCCTACAGTGAATTCAGGATACTAGAAAAGAAAGTGATTGATTTTCATTTTTGAAAAAAGGGTCAAAATTAGTTGTCTGATATCAGAGTGATTTTCATGCAATTGAGATCAACTTGAGAAGTGGGTTGCAAATTAACCGAACAAGCATTGTGGATAGTTTCGGTGTCACCATGTAAAGCAAACGGACTTTCTGTTTTTGCGCAAATTGTGCCAAAAAAGGGAGATTATTGGGATCAACAAATGCCCTGGTGACAAACACTAACCTCTGTTAGGTATTGTGTACAAGCAAACTGTGGGATAGGAATTCGAGTATGAAATGCACGAAATATTCTTCTGCATCTTACCACGAGGCCATTCCTATGGACATTCATTAATAAACAAAACTGCGTGTAAGAAAAAAATAATCTTTTACAAATGAATAAGCGCGAGAAACAAAAAAGAGCATGCGACCAACGGCAGAACGTGAGTTTGTGGCTCTTATGGGCTCACTAATGATCAAATGCTCCGGTATTCCACTGGAAGGAGACAATCATTTGCTGATATTCGAAACCGACTGTCATAGAATGGAAACAAGCATGTGTTCTCAGTGTTTCTTGAAATTGTAAAGCATTAATGATGATTTCCTTGTGTTAGGTTGGCAACTGGTATTACTAAAGCTTTGTTGTTATTGTTATATAGCCAAAGATACATTCGCCTGAGGCAATGCCAAAAATATAATGCGGAAATGCCAGAAAACAGAATCTCATGAAGATTAATCTGTTAAAATTGGAGTAAATCCTATTTTTATTTTTGATTATTTATTTGTTTATTTTTTTTTGGGTGGGGGAGGGGTTTTCAAACTTAGAAGCAACACTGAATGATGTTTGATCTATGCCTTTTGCTCAGGTGCTAGCATATTGGGAAGATTTATTTTGAAGCTCTAGGATATGAATGAATTCTGGATTTAGTCCTATATAAGAGTACTGTACTGATGCCCTTTGCTTTCGACAAAATTGAGTCGGTATGAATACTCAGCAGACTTTAATCATCATGCACCAGTCGACACCGAATGTAGTTGTAAGCCTTAGCGTTTTACGGCATTTTAACCGATGTGGCTGTGAGCTGTAAACTGTGATCCATTACCACAAGATGCAAGGCATATTGGGCACCATTTCCAGACATAACCAAAGAATAGGAATGTTTAAGATCAAAGCTGTCGTCTTGTGGCTCGCCAAAACTCTAGAACCCATCGCGCAAATGGAATTAGGTCAAAGTTGAAGCGGATTTTTCAGGAACTGACCGGCTGCATGCAGGTTATTTTGCATGCCTGAATTTGAATTAGAGGGCCGCCGAGACACTAAACGCCTAGTCAAAATATACGGTTTGAGGGATTAGCCCATTCATATATACAAAAAGGCGCGGTTGACAAGTGGATTCATAATCACCTACACTGGTTAGAACAGATTATCAATCAAGATCGTTTTTTGCACTAGCAACTAAAAGTAAATCGATTATGTGTCTCTGATAAGCGAAACTTAACTGAACTCCATTTGCAAACTGCGCATTCATCCCAGGATCAAGAGCGCGCCGAAAAGCCTTTCACATTTATTGTTTGCAATGATATAGCTTGTTTACCATTATTGTGTTTATTATCTCCGACTATGACTTTTGGGTACGCTAACCTTGCCTGGATAATCAGACACGTTGGGAATAAATTTTCACTTTGAATTTATAGCAAATCGGAGCTGTTCTTAAACTGTTACTTCACTAGAGAAGGTCAGCATTTTTCAAGCACGTCGATTCCCATGAGGCTTTTTTCGATAGCCACGAGTTTATATTGAAATACCTTAATTGTTGGATCATTCCGTTCTTCGTGCACTTCACTAGCAATCTTCAGATGAACATGAAAAAGTTCGAATTTTCCACAATTATTACCTTATTCCACGGGCTGGGATGCACAAACAAATTAACAGCGGGCGTCTCCCACAGCACTCATCTGTTTCTGTGCCCTTGTATTTGACATCGTCGCTGCCTGTTTTGCTCACGGAATGTTATTACGTAATTGAGGCACGGTGCTTGCACGTAGAGATTTCGGCATTTAATGTTCCATGCATGCAGAAAGCAATCTTCATAAACAGTCTGCAAATAAATCAGCATCTACATGATTAGAATGCTGTAACCAGAGGAAATAGATTCCAGTTTCGACACTAACGATTCGCAGCAAGCTGTTCGTTTCCTTGCGATCAGCAGCAGTTCTCGACTAGTAAATCGAGGACCAGAGGAAAATACCAGTGGACTTGCTTACAAAAATCAGCTGACAGAAAATTCAGTTCTATGAGTTTGGATTCAAATGCCACAGAGACTAGAACAAATAAAAGATCTTTGCAGAATACTGAGCTGTGAGCGACCATTAATGCATAGAAAAGGGGCACTGTGTGATGCATGATAACTGTCTTGGGATTGTATTGATTCGCTGATTTTTCTACTCCTGCCATTCTTCTCATAAGGGAAAATACTTATCCCCAAAACGGCTGTTAACAAAGCAATTCTAACTGTTCTTCCTTCAAACACTTACATGCATTACTTACTGTCCAAGATGCCCACAAATCACACTTAGGTAACCGATTCTTCGCAAAAACTGATACTTAACAGGTGTTTTTTAGAGGTTCACCAACTGTATCTTACTCCCAGCAAAAATGCTCAAAAAGCGAAACACCACTAATGAAAGCTGCCCGAAGATTCCAATCGTTTCTTAGCAGCCCAAGACTGAATGAAAACTTAATGTATTCCGAGGGATTCAGAAGCGTGACTCACGAAAAAAGGGAATCGGTACGTACGTCGCTTGTAAGGTAGTACACAGAATGGTGATTTCCAGTTCGTTTTATTTGGTTTAAATATTTTTGTATGCCCACAAATGACGTCTGCGTCAGGCTTTTCCGGACATACATTGATCGGACATCATGGAAAGATAATCCGTAGTGTCAGTATGGGTGGTCCAATGCGATTACACCGGATGTCAGAACATATCTTGTTTGATAGTTCTTGTTACCTCCACAATATACACTGGTGTAAACAATTACTGTTTTTTTTACAGTGAATAACATGTTTCCCTTAAATATGGGAAAATTTATTGTCGTGCTTTTGAGGTGATTGATTGCAAAAATCCGTAATATTTCTTCGACACTTTTTAAGGCGGAGGAAGATTGTTTCAGTTCAATTTTTTCTTGTCGCAAACATTCATCATTTCTCACTGGTCGAGCGTTTCGCGCGAACTGAGAATAACAAACGGGCAGAGATTGCTTAAAGTTATTTAAAGATTATGCAGTTTGTACGTGATTAATGAATGAATGCTGATGCATGAACTACGTGAAAACACCTGGGATGCCCTATTCCAATCAATAGAGTTCTTTCTTCTTATCTGTTTGGACATTGTCAAAATAACGCTTGCATTGTGCATCTGCATAACAATTCGGTTCAAACGGGCCTTCGACAAATCGTTAGCTTTTAGTCTGTCGATTAGTCCATTTCACCGAACTCGGTGACTGATGAAAACATTCGAAAATGAAAATTACGTTTGCCGGTCTGGTTGTAGTCAGGTTGGTCGGCGTGATTACAAACGTAAAATTATCAATAATGAGCATAAGTATGGACTCCTTCCCGTTTACATATGTATCTTTTGGAAGGGATTCTTTTTGTTAGTAATGAGGTTGGAGACGATTAATGTCAAAGTAATTATCAAATGTGCAATACTGGACGGCTGTCTAAAAGTGTCTTCATTGAGTCCAATGAAGTACTGTTGACAATGAGATACCAGAAAAGGTTTGATTCCTCGTTGTTTGAATTTGATTTATTACCATTTTTCGTCTAAACAAGCAAAGCAGAAATGACAAATAGGACCGAGCAGGTTCTGAACAAACGCCCTGTTTTATCGCAAAATGTTTCCAGCCAATATTAGACGGAAGTATAGAATGATAAAGCTTGCGGTATTACGGGTTTACTGCCGTACAAACAGGTATTCCAGTAAACTTCTAACTCGGTAACGAATCGGCATTCGAAGTTAATGACACGGTGAATTGCTCATCAAAACCCTTATCAACAGCGGATAATTTTTTGATGGCATCCATTTGATGTTTGATCGATTCCACCCAAATTAAATCTGAATGATCTAGGGGATAACACCGCTTACTTGCGAGCTTCAGCTATTCCACTATATTTTCCTTTTGAAAAAATTTTTATTCCCCAGATATCCTTGATTTTTGCTGATTGCACCGCGTATTTCCTGATGGCAGCCATAGTGGTTTGGTGGCGTAAGTGTTGGTGTTGACTGATAAGACTACTGGCTTAGGTTAATGCCGTTTTTCTGTCTCGGTACTTTTCAGCTCAATCAAACAACGCCTTCGAAGATCGTTGCACCAATGAGTGCTACATACTGGCAATCACTGTCCCATAAAACCGACTGAAACGGCTACTGGACTCCTGCAGAACGGCACAATTAGTTAGTGGTGATCTAGCGCCAGATGTCGGGGAAGAAGTGGAGATAACCGGAAAGATTGGCTTGGAGAAGCATTGGGTCTGTTACTTAATAAAGTAGAAGCCATCGGGCGAGAAGTCAGGGTGAATTGGGTTCTTAACTACAACCAAAATCTTGATACCATCCTTAGTATTGTACAGGACGGTTTTCAACACATTCCCTTTCTCTTACCTTTCAAAAGTCAACATGAACTAGACTCTCGAATACACGGATGGACTCGAACCCTATAATGAAGAAGCAGTTGATTAGCATTTATTCATTTCCCCCCTTTCTCTAATTTCTTATCATGCTAAGGGCCTTTCATTGCAGATCGGAAACCGCTTTTTTGGAGTTCTGGATTACTAACTACAATTCTATGTTGTTAGTTTGGTCTTTGTGACACGTTTTCTAAATTGATACACTCCGCGACAATAACCTGAGTTTCTCCTACAAGATTGAAACGAAAAGTCAAATAATGTTTGCTGCTTCATCCACAGACGGCATTAGCGGAAGGAACGAATTTCCGAAGAACGTTGCGTTGCACAAATATAACGGAACTTCAGTGTTTAATCACACCATTGGTCATCGGTTCATCAATTTTGCCTTGGTGAATTAACGTATGGTAACAGACGTGCGAATAATGCTGGACATGCAAGGGAACAGCTGGTGATTTTCGGTGGATTAGTCATTCATTGAGATCAATGGAAACTGATCTCAAACATTTGTCATTGATCAATTCGATTAGATCCGACAGCGATAGGATCGGTCAGCGGGACAGAAAAGACCTATTAATTTCATTTGTTTTCAGATTTCTCTGGAGCTAGCCGCTGAGCGATGACAGATGTGAAACATGCGCCTGTAAAGCACAGTCTGATAAGCGACAGCGACCGTTTGCGGTCAGTATAAACTGCAGATCTGCTTCTCCAGGTAAACAGTAGCAAAGGGGGATGGTTTTATGCACAACATTTTTGCTGATTAGTGGGGAGGGAGATTGTTCTTAGATCTGTGATAGTGATGGTAAACAGGAGATATGAAGCAGTGCTAGACTCATTTTTGAATTAAACAGACTGTATTTCTTGTTGTTTGTCTTGGGGCCTACGCTAATTCTGTCCTTAAAGAAGGAATATACAAAATAAGTTTTGGTTTGCCCGTGCTATTGAAGAATTTCCCATACTGGAAAGAACGCACTTGTTGTAATGATAAACCACTCCAGTTTCGAATTAAATATTAGCTTCGAATAGAATGGAAAATCCATTTGCACGCTGCGCAGCCAAAATTCATTGCAGCTTACGGGGATCGTACCGGCAACCTTTCACTTGTTGGACACGGTTCACCTTTAAGATATCGTGGACACGTAAGTGGACACCCAGTCTTGCGCGAACCAGTACTGCAATGACACACAACAACTAACCTGGTTGTAATAACTGGAGGAGTCAAGTCTGTTGTTTTACAATGGAGACCGACAGCACAACTAGGCGGGATACAAAGGACCGCAAGGTTGCTCTGCGTGTGTATTAAGGTGGCAAAAGGCGCCAGAGGTCAAAAGGAATAAAATCCGTTGGGTCATTGGAACAATGGATCGCGCAACATTGAATGTTCACTTTCGTAATTCGAGTTCAAGAACCGAGCTCACGGTAGATCAAAAGTAGAGCTCATGCCCGGATTCTAAATTTGTCTTGCGTCAAATTCTTTGGCTCATCT
Organism: Fasciolopsis buskii; assembly: GCA_008360955.1. Classification (NCBI taxonomy): domain Eukaryota; kingdom Metazoa; phylum Platyhelminthes; class Trematoda; order Plagiorchiida; family Fasciolidae; genus Fasciolopsis; species Fasciolopsis buskii. The sequence goes on along the minus strand of LUCM01007278.1, from coordinate 45,464 downwards.
GGCGGACAATAAACGGAGCACATGTACATTAGTTACAGTAACTACTTTCTTTCTAAATCGCTGCAGAGTACAGATAGGTTATGTTCATGAGGACGTGAATAGTAAACATCTGTAATTGTTACTGTTCTAACGGAATGGCAACTTTCAAGTGATTCATTTGGTTGACTTCGTTAATGGAGATGACAAATTCCTAAATTTTAGTTTTCAAGAGACTAGGCCTATTTTGGCAGATATACGGCGCCTAATGAACAATCCTGCTCTCAGATGCATTGGGAGTGATTCCGATGGTGAGAAATTTGATTCTTCTTCAATTATCTTTTTCATGCAAAACATATTTGTGTAAGCACACATAAATAATTATATTCAGCACTGGTGTGATGGAGGCATCATAGAAGGAGAATAATAATGGTAAAACTACTGCCCTGGGAAGAAAGGGATGGAAGAATTGGATAGCTTTTTTTAAAACGTCCACCGCACGTGACATTCTGTATTTTTTTTCGTTGACTTTTTTGGTAATTGTTTGCGCAAGAAAGGGTAAAAATGGGGAACCAAGGCATCCCAAGCCTGATCAGGGCCATTGACTCCGGTTTTACCTATGTAAACATTACAAGCCAACCGTTTCCGGTGTTATTCTCGTACCGTCCTAGTAGATGACTGGGTTTCTTCGCGGTTAAACTGAGGAACAAAATTTCTGACCTCTTTCTCCAGGACGATAGATGCTCTTTACTAGAGCGATTTCAATCTTGTCTCGAAGGCACGTATCGAGTTTGGCTAGACATTGTGGATGGGGATCGGCAAGACGTTATTTTATCACTACGACATTGATTCAAAAGAAGTTATCTATGTGACTTGCAACCTTTTTTCAATTAATCTCTTTCGTCATTTGTCCTGGTAACACGATGCAGCGCTCGTGCGACTGATCGTAGATAATGGGGCTAACCAAAATCACCGGGCTTTGGATCACGAAGGCGGCACCGAAACTTTTGGGAAAGCCTGATGTAGAGGCAATACAACAAATATATTTGATCGTCAAATGCTGCATGTTTTAGAGTTGTTTGGTCTTGATAATCAGACGGCTTTGTGCTCGTAAACTCAACTGCCAACTGTCGTTTCCAGGCGAAGGGCAAGACCTTGGCAGAACCAATATATGGTGATTCATCCTGGGACTTGGGTTACATTCCAGCAGTGGTCAGATGGTGATTTAGGTCAAAATCTTTTGGAAATCTCCGACGGTAGCCTTGTTTAGTTTTTTCCGATAAGTGCATTAGGTCTTCCAGTTGTTGGTTTATCTATCGCTTCATTGGTTTTGGTCCAATTTTGTGTTATCAGTTCCCATCACCTGTCACATTTGCCACAAACTAATAACCACATTTGTGAATCAGGACTAATTAGATTTCAAAAAGTCAGGAACATTCCATTATAGATTTCACGTGGAGTTCGTTAAACACATTTTGAACCATTTCCGAATCCACTTTCCGTGTATATTGCAGCAATGCAAGCGTTGTGGGTTATTAAACGGTGACTAGATTACTAAACACCATTTGTGAACTTGAGGCTCACAACAACGATTTGAACTTGACTGGAAATGCGTGACTCACACTTTCTAGAAATGGAAAAAAATTAACATCGTTGACAAACCCAAGGCTATTCTAATGATTGACCCTGAGCTAGTAAAGGCTGAAACTACGCTAAGCTTGCTCCAGCGATGTTAAAATGTCTTCTTAAACAGTCTGTGCATGGAAGGTTTGCTTCTACGAACGATCATCTGCCCCGGATTCCTGTGCTGTTTAAGCAAATGGATCAGCAGTAGCTAGATACAAAGAACCAATCTACTTTTAAAGCCGGCTGACATAGGCGTATTGTTTTAAGGACCTCGTGAGCTGGGTAGGGTATACCTTTATTTGAGAAAAGGGTACAGAAAATGGTTTAACTCGCTTTTGCCCCATGACAACCGGGTTAAGCCTTGCAACTGGTCTCAAAGATAACTGTTCAATGGTTCCTACTTATTCTGAGTATATTTTGACAAACGGTTGAGACGAGAATTTGAGACAGTAATCACTGCTTATGTGGCTTTCACTGTTTAAGCTATAATTTCACGTTTTTCCTACTTTGCTTTATTGATTGAAACTGTCTGTGAATTCAGTAAAGAATCGTGGTAGATTTTTAACCAGGTAGTGCATAATGGCTCGGTATTCTGTTAAACAAATCCCGTCAAAATGTCCTGGTAATGACAATTGAGTTTACTGGTGCAGACCGCAAAAACAAATGGACTTCGAATGGTTTTTTACTCTCTATTTTATTCTTAACAGATGAATCTTTGAAATTAGCATTGTATTTTCTACCACTATGGCTAGTTTTGTACCCAAACAACAGGACAGTGAAGGTGTGCAGTCTCTATGGATCTTTAACCAAAGTTTCATAAAGATGCGAGAAAACAAATTCTGATATGTTTCCACCTATATACAATCACATGACAGCAGTTCCGAAAACTTCTATCAATTAGGAGATCTAGGGGGCTACAAGAAAACGTTATATCCAGCTTTTGGTTTCGAAGGTAAGGTAAGCGAGGCTTACGGACACTGTAGACGTGTCATGTCATGACTGGCAGTATACGGGGAAACTTTTCCGGCTAGTAGATAGGAAACTAGCCAGGATATGAAGTGCTGTTTATTCGACACTAGAAAAAAGAATGACGGCAAGGTTAGATTTCCTCATTTGGACGTTATTTATGAAATTGGTGAAGTTAGAAATAGGAGGGAATTAAACCAGTGAGAATATGAATAGAGATTATCGAAAATCTCTCCCTTGTTCTTCGTGATGGACAACACTGTCTTTTTCCCAAACTCAGTGAATGCCAAAAAGTACTGGGCTATTCATGTTATGCTTTGAACTTTCACCCCAGTAAGGTAACAGACTGATTTTATTCATTTAAGAATTTCAAAGAATGTGCTCTTAATCACCCGGTTTCTGTGCAATCCACGTATAATACACGTGTCCGTAAATAATTACAACAATACTGACCGCGACGGGATTCACGAAAAACACTTTTAATCTGTTTCTCTAAATTAATTTTGAAGTTCAATTCAGCCATCAATTATTCGCCAATAGACCGGAAATTTCTTTAAATTAATAGTTTGCATTTACAAAAACAGATAGAAACATTCGACTTCTAAATAATCGGGTAGAATTATTCAATAGCTTGATATCTGAGAATTTTTTTCAAATTCACGGGTCAATGAGAACCAATAACTCAACGTTTAGTCCTACACAGTTCATATGAAACGGTCTGCATTCCAGTGGGAGTGACGTGACCCGTTTTGATCGAATCGCACGCACAAAGTTCTCGCGAGCGAACGTCAAGTCGAGTCGAGTTCAACCAGGGTTCAATTTCTGAGGCCTTATTCAGCAATTGTTGGCACTTGTATGTTTCACTGTATATAGCAATTAGCACATCGCGCGTATACTTTCTGGAATGCATGGAGACAGTCTGTGGTTTCCAAAATAATCGGGCAATACAACCTTGAAAGAGAAAGCAAACAGAAGGTATTCAGTTGCCAATCGCACGTGTCAGTCTCGGGGTAAAGATCGGTATTATTGAAAGTTTTTCTCCATGTACCTTAAGAAAAATTTTAAAAGACTAGTCGCAACATGGATAAACAATGACCAAGAAACATGCGGGTTAAATGCACAAACACGGAGTGAAATCTAGTTCCTGATCCGAAAAGCTGATAGGGAATTTTCTCAAGAACAAACGTTATTCGCGTGATCAAGCGGAATAGAAGAGGGAAGGAGTTACTTCAGTTTTACACTCAGTCACATTAATACTGTTGATTTCAGTTAATATAAATCGTCGTTAACATCACAGTTATTTTGTTTTTTTTCTTCAGATCTGCTCCAATGGAAGGGGCGATTGGCTTAGTTGTTCCTTTTTTAATTAAGGCCCACTCACTCAGAAATAATTGGTGAAACAGTTACCGCACGTTTTCCAAAGCTCATCTTCAATGAAGCAAAATAATAGCAGTCATATGAAGTTCGAAAAAGATTTCCATATATGCTACGCCTTTTTAATGATATTGGTAGATTACGGTCATCCTGGCTTGTTTCACTGTGGGTTTCCCTAACAAACAGCACATTTGCCTGCCCGAATTGAAACACGATCGTGATACGCATTTCCGAAATGTAGTGATTAGGAATATTTTCCTAAGTAACTTTATTTCTCAACTTGACTACGTGTAACATTACCGAAATGAGTCAAGCGCTATTTCGTAAGAGTTGTTTTTGGTTTTACTTAACCACCAGTCCCGTCGTCAATTATTGGCTAGCCCTTACTGTCACAATACTGATCACTGGAAATGATGTATATTGTTATTTCATTAATAGAGAAAGTAAGAGATATAAGAAACTAAAGAAAAGGTCACTTCTAGCTGATTCGATGTTCCCAGTCTCGTTATTCTTGAACCATTCGTTCATCATTGTTGTAATGCTGAAAGAAGTTCCTCGGATTTTACTTCAAAACCAACCACTGGTTGGCGGGTTCATTTGGGACTGGTTAGGCGCTTTCGCTTTCAGCAGTCTAAACCTGATTAAGGATTCGCTATCAAAAAGACGGTTGCGTCTTTACAGTGAAACATTTTGCATTTTCCTACCATGATTCGTTTCTATGTGTTTACAACCGATCGATTTCTCAGCAAGTTAAGTATTAATATTATGATAATTCATACCGTGGGAGAAATAATTTACTTTTAACCAGTTATTCTGTTTTATATTCATACAAGCTGGACTTGAGCAACCGCTTTACCCTGTTAATGCGGATACAAAGTGTCCGTCAGTATAAAAACTGAGGCTAACTTCTTCATGCCACCTGACTGTCGTGATGCTTCTTCCATTCTTATCCAAAACGCACGGGAAGAGCAAGAAAAAGAAAGTAATGGACAGGCATGCTTGAAAAATGCCCAAGCCACCAAAAGGGAGTAAAGTGAATACTTCAGTCAGAGTAAAGCTGACTGCACCAAACACACGGCAAAGCAACTTGTTTTTGCTCACCCAATGTCCCCAAACACATTCGAGCAATACGTCTCGTTTATCAGCTCTCGAACACAACGTTGCTGAGCATCCTAAGCGCGATGAGACCGGATTGCGCTACTATAAATAAAAACACCATGAACTGTGGCATTATGTATCATTCATATGAAGTAAAGCTGGATGTCATGGTGACAGCACAGGTAATGTCGATATATGAAGAACGCTCTGGGTTTCGAAATTCGTGACTTGATCTCCCATCACGCCTCTACCGGTGGTTGGCAGACAATCAAAGTGTCTGAAGCTATTGACTACCTTTAACCGATCACCACAAAGGATGAGTACAAGTAAAGGCTTCCGTCAGTCTTGAAGAAGTACCTTGTAATTTGGGGGTGCACTTTACGCCATTCCTGAATGCCTGCGTCGTCGAAAAATCTGAAGCATTGTGATTTTTTGTGCATGGTAGCACAGCAGAGTGATATCACCACTGTATTCTAAGCCACGCCTTTGTTCCTTGGGTGTAGCACATTTTCGTCCGTCAGACCGAACACAACGATCGGCAGAGCAGTTTTTGCAACAAAGTTGACAAGAAATAGAAATGTAGGGCAACCTTTTCTTGATCAACTGGAAAGGACAAAGGTTAGCGAAAGCTGGTCATAATCCCTGATCCAACCTCAAGTATGGCAGTGCAGTTATTTGATGACCAACACATAACAAACAATACCATACTACGAGATCTTTCAACGCGGTCGAATGCTGCTCCAATGTTTAAGAATGCAATGATCGACGGCCTTCGGAAAACCAAACGGTGCTCTAAAAACAGTTTAAGGCTAAAGATTTGATCGGCCAGTATCACGCAGCTGTTTTTCGTTTGATGGACCTCTGGTGCTCTGTTTATTTGTAAATTCGAAGGTTTTATTCGTGCGACGAAAGCTAAGCTTATTATACTACAGTCCGTGAATGATTGAAGATCATTTGGACAGCAATTGTGGCCAAAATGAAACTTAGGAAGAGTTCGAGAAAAGAGTAAAATATCGATAATCTACCCAGACGGTGGTCAAGCGAACGATTGAAAGTGCATTCCAAACCAAGTACAGTTTGCGGCATGTCTGCATGTCTTTTCCTAATTGTATTTACTGGCTAAGTCTTTACATGTACAAAAAGTGCCAATCACAGGTGTATTTTAATTTCTTTTTATTCTGGGCTGGCTGAAAAAGGCTTTGATTCCTCTTGAAATTATACGGCACCTCATAACTCTTATTAGTCCATTATTCAGATTTAAATTAATAATAGTAATAAATAATAATAAATATTTATTAAAATCCTTTGTAAATGCTAACCTGTCAGCTGTTCCTCAGTTGCTGGTCTATCGACTGATGTGATTGTTAAATGCTTCTTGCGAGCAGATCACTGTTACTTGCCACTCTGCATGGTGATTTCTAAGGGGTTATTTTTTTTGTTGCGTCAACTGTACACAAGAACACCTTGTAGGATTTACGTTGGGGGTAATGGTATGTAGCATACAAAGCAAACAATCCGTATTTTGAAAGCACGTGATTTTCAAACCGAATTCACTTCTAGTGTCTACGTAATTTTTTCGTCATACAAATGAATTTCTAATCGTATTAGTCACTCACTAATACCTAATCATCGGAGATGCGCATGCGGACATGCTGAGTTGCTCGATCTTACGGTTTCGAGAACCAATTCGTTGTCAGAAAATGTTAGCTAGTGAGACCGTTAATCTGTCATGGTCACGAAAATCAATATTGGTTGATTTTCAAGTCGTTGACTTTCATTAAATCCTGATCTCGAAGGTTGGCATCAAGGTGTCATCATTCATTCTATGTCATATGTGATGCACTGAAACTTTTGAAGTCTACTATTCTAACCGAGCGATTAGATCATAGGTACCCAAGTGCCTTGCAACTTGAAGTTACTTTTACTCCCATGCCAGACTAATAAATACGATTGCGTGCCCCTATTCCAACGTCTCGTTTTGCGGGAGCACCTATTCAACACCACATAGCTGAACAAAATTTGCCAAATAATTCTTTGTCATCGCTAATGTCTTCTAATAGCATTCAACAAATGACGGAAAAAGACTGCAACTTGACAAAAAGAACATGGATATCAACGGTTGAAGGCATACATTAGTAGATTTACGTACGGAAACGTGTTTAACATTTGACAGAATGAAATGCAAACAAATGGGAGGAACGCCCAGGGATCGCCAATATCACGCCTGATAGTTGACTCAACCATTAAAGTATTCGAGGCAAGGGCATTCTGCATACGCCGTGTACGACTGCGAATTCGTAACGTCTCTCTTGATTATGGCAATTCCTTCAAAATCTGAAAGCAAAAATGCTCAAAACAATCTTGATCAAAGAAGAACCAAAGCATTAAAAATGCGGACACAACCAGCAATAGAAAACTGGCGGCAATGGATTATGCGCAAAATTTCAAAAGTAGCTTTCCGATTTGTCGGAAAACTTGCTATGCTTACTATGTTCCATTGGATAGACGTATATCCAAATTAAGGGTAGTCCGCCTGTTCAAAACACACGCAATTATTGGAAGTCCAGATTTCATAATTGAAGCCTGTATTTCGGGAAGGAATGAGAAGCAACACGGAGAACGCTAAGTCAACACCTGTGTTTCCGTATCCATGTGGAGTATCTCAATTCATCTGGCCTATCCTAAGACCAGTGGATAATAAAACTACTCACGAAACCGATTTTCACCCGTAGACCACTCTGTTCAGCGAAAAGGATTGGGACGACCAGAATAATCAGGCAGTAGTTTACGTCAGCCCAATTCTGGGGTTGGCAAAAGTAATAAGTACGCACAATTACTTGACTTTGACATGGTGTCATAACTTGAACGCCTCCATAAAAACGATCAAAGCAAGATGGCTTGTCTCAGACCGAAGATTCAGTCAGGCCTGGAGGAACAATGGGTAGATATCCGATGAAGTAGTTTGCTGGTTCTCCATCCTGTGGACAGATTCCAAGCTGTATCGCAGACAGGTTTTTGTTAGAGCCGTGTCGCTTAGCTGAAAATCCTAGTCATTTTCCTGCTTAGCGGCTGGATTTAATAACAGTACTTGTCCACAAACATCTTTGGACATAATCACAATAACCGCCACACCGAATAGGCTGTCGTGCAAGATAATCCTGACCATGCTGCCCATTACATCAAGCAGTTGGGTAGTGATAAGTATGCTTCCGTTCACAGGTATTTCTGTTTTATTCAACCTTTCCAATGTTGCTAGACGTCTTAATTTTTCAACCTGGCTACCCAAAATATCCCTTTCGAAAACATGCTCGATATTTGCAACGGCTGATTGGCAAATAATGTCGCAGGTATTTTCCAGTCTAGTAGCTCATTTCCTCAAGTCCCGTCAGCCACGGCTCTTTCAATGTGTGCAGGTTCATGCAGGCTGATCAACAGGCGTGTTTACGGGGGACAATAGACTCACTTTCGAATAATGTCTTTGACGTCAGTGAAAAGAGAATTCATAATTCCTATGACACGATCTAACTAGCTGCACCTGTAAATAGCAGGCGACGAAGCAACTTCTGTTGCAGATCAGTGCAATGTAAATTTAGTTCTGACTAACCAGGACGAAGCTAACCTTGCAGACTAGATTCCGGTTGATAATCGTTTATCAGCTTTAAAATTCCATGTTATTTTATATTTGAAGAGACGGTTACGTCAAGCGTAGCTTATTTGTCGTCTTGACGAAAGCTTAAACGAAGACTATATCTGATAGCCAAAAGGACAAGTTTTCTAAAGAACTCACCACTCTGGTTTGCGGGAGCAAGGGCTCACACATTGTGGTAGCAGCAGATGATTTTAACGCATAAGTTGTAAAGATGATTGCATCAAAAGCATGTTCACGCTTCATATCTTCCCCATTCAGCGTACAAATAACGGAGATAAGATCCTCCATTATTTTGCAAACAATCGTTTGTTCCTATCTAGTACTAACTTCCAAAGCACCGTAGACTATTCGAACGACCTGCTGTGCTTACTAGAATGTACGGAACATGTGCAACATGCACTAGACGGACTGGATTTGACATGTACTTTTCATCCGCGAAGTGTACAACACCATCCTAAGGCTGTGAGATTTTGGTACTGAATTTGGCACCCTTTGGAAAGGTACTGCCCGTTGTTGACCATTTTGGTTACATCTACGGCTACCGCAATGAAGACCGTAGCATGGTGCTAGAAGTAACCATATTCACATCAGAGGCTCAAGAAGCATGCTCTGGATTGAAACAGCTGTGATACCGATGTTTTATTTCGCTGAAGTTGGAAGGTCGTTTGCGCTGTAGCGCGATTGGTTCATCTGTGCTGCATGGATTTTCTTGCTGAAGACTTTTATCGTTTTTGAGTTTTGATCGTCATTATTTGGATGATATCCCTAGCGTTGGATGGAGTGATTGCGTGATGTGCTGCTCATGGTACGCTTAAGTCTGCCACAATATGTTTTGTTCGCCATCCTTCTCGCTGAGAGTAAGAAGCCATGTGAATATCACCAGATGACATGGCGTAGCGGAATAAGAAAAGTTGCAGCAAACTAAACTAAAATAAGGGCCACACGTCTCCGTGGCTGGGGTTAAAACGAGTCCACTACCAGCCGGCCGGAATCAGTGAAAAATGTGTGGGTGAATCGTGAACAATAACTTTTGCGTCGGCATTTTCACCTAGGCCGAATGATTGAAATTGTGTTTTTGTACTTTTACACTGTGTGGGCTACTAATGCTTTTTTTCCTAGCTCTTGTCGATAGACTCTCTTTCACATTGCTTATTCATTCTTACCGCAGCAACGTGTAATTTGGTAAGAACCGGACTGGTCAGTGGGTCTTGCCATGTTCAACGATAAAAGATAACGATGATGTCCATATGTTCCAAATGTGCAAGAAAAGGTGACGAGTTGAAGAATAATACCAGGATGTTCAACCGATTCATGAAGCCATCGACTCGACTAGTTCATTAATTGAATGTTTAGAAATCGGTAAAATTATCTCTCCTAAACGAGAGCCGCGACAAATGACTAGGAAGCTTAAAGGCGGAGGATCCAGCGAGCCAAATGGAATTTACAAACTCATCCAACCATTCATTCGCATTTAATGAGTCTCAGTTCGAGTCAGGATGACACAATAAACATAAACCTTAAGTTTCTAATATAACTATACGCATATGTGTACATCTAAAGCAGACCAGGATTAAACGTATTTTGACAGTCATAATCAAAGCAACACTCTATCAAATAAAGCTTAGGATTTGTTGCATGGCAGTGCACGCCACACATATGGATGCCATTTCCTTTTTTGGGGGTCTAACATGCGAGGCATTACCGCTCTCGATAACTCCAAGGCAACGGATGAAACTTGCAAAATGAGATTTTCAATACAAGTGAAAGAATATGGGCAGTATATAAACAAAACAGCTTGATAAGACAAGCCACACCAAAGATAAAAGGCGGAACCAAAATCCATAGCCAGGGTGAGTGGGAGAATGTTAAAAATATTTCGGTTTTCCTTTCGTTAGGAGAACACAAACTGATAGAGCTGTTCAAGTGAAAAACAGAGAATATAGATTGACAGAAATAGTCAGTTCGACCATAACTTCGCACGAGTGCTCATTGCCTATTTTGTTCCTGTGACATCACTGCTAGTTGGCTTAATGTGGCGGAGTGGAGCTGACCAGGGCCGGGATAAATGGGATTACGCTATCACATTTCCAGCTTAAATAAAGACCGCATACACTGTCTTCCGCGATCGGTCAAATGCATACACAAACATCCGTGCAAACCCAAATACAGTTAAACAGTCACTTGCTGTTCTGCACTTCATTTTGTGCTGACAGTGCTCTCACACAACTTAGATTTAATCAGTCCGTCTGCCTCAGAAATTCACATGGTGCTATAATCATTGACAACATTCATCTGGCAGTGGTCGTTCGGTAACAGCACGGTCCATGAGTACGTATGCGAAGCTGCAGTTTGACCGCTGATGTTTTTCAACCATCCCATGCGATTATATCAATTCCCTATTTATTTCCGTCTCCACAATGCGCCAAAACTGCATTCAAGCCAACATATCTGGCTCTTAACATTAGTATGCTCTTGTTCGGTTCTATAATATGCCACCCATGTTCACCCTGCTCTCCTTGCAATATCCCAGGACTGGCGACTTGAAGGTGTGACAAACGAGAGTTTAATATAGGGTATATTCTCGCTAACCGATAGAGGACCTGCCATATATGGCTGCTT